>CM073761.1:41948768-42335221 GCA_037127475.1 Arma custos
TAATTTTAAATGATTAAAAAACATCTTACCAGTTCAATGGAGGACGTTTCTTGAGGATAAGAATCCAGAGTGAAATGTGCTAACATCAGGCCATTTTCGAAGAAAACTTTAGACATTTGAAGTAGCTCATATCCATCTCAAAATAATAAGAATAATTAATTCAATAAAAACAAATAGGCTCATGGAAAAATAAATGAATAAATGATACCATCTGATAATAATAATGATACCATCATGTGTGAGGAATATTTACAGTAGTTCATCAATCGATCCAGTTGAATATATCTATAAATTATTTATTGATTATAAAGCATCTGATTGGGAATTTAGAAGATAAAGAAACGCATGACGGATATCGAGTGGGAGTGAGTTCCAAAGAGAGATAGAACGGACGAGAAAGGAACGCTCAAAAGTTTCGGTTCTATGGGAACGGATATAAAGATCGGAAGGGCGAGGTCTTGTGTCCTGTGATTGGATAGAGGATGTTGTGAGATGATAGTTGATATAAGTAACAACCAAGGAAATAGAGTCTACGGATACAAGGGGAAAGTCACTCAACGTAAAGGCGGACACATGAGACCTCCTCGGGGCGTCGAAGACAAATCGAAGCGAACAGTTCATATTTCCCCTCAACCCCTTCTCGAGCCTGTTCGAGAGGCCACCATATGTCACACAACCATAGTCAAAGTGTGGAAAGATAAAAGAAGGGATGAGGAGCTTACGGATAGGTAGTGTTAGAAGATCCCTGGAACGGTGGAATAACTTTAGAGAGTTTATTACACGACGGGAAATTTGGGCAACGTGGGGTTTCCATCAGAGGGATTGGTCAAAAATGATTCCGAGGTTTCTAACCGAGGAACAGAAGGCAATAGGGGATTATTTAAGGTTAATCAGGGAAGTAAGTTGATAGATTTAAGAAGGGTGTTGGAACCAATTAGGATGGCCTGAGTTTTCGCAGCATTCAGCGAAAGTTTATTCAAGTTTGCCCAGGCACTGATCCTATCTTGAACCTACCTTGAATATTGGCAAATGCAGCTATTATCTCAGATGAAGTAAAGGACAAATAGATCTGGGAATCGTCGGCGTACAGATGGTGGGAACAGTGGAGGATTATTTGGGAAGGTCATTAATGTAACAGTTTAAAAGGAGTGGGGAAGTACTAGAACCTGTGTTCAGCGATAGGAAAGAGGATAGTGGTTGATTAGGATTGGAGACTGCTTGAGTCCTATCCGAGAGGAAAGCTTGGACCTAGAGTATGGAACTGTTGGAATAGGAAAGAGATTTCAGTTTAGAGAAAAGGATGGAATGGTTCAGCGAATCGAAAACTTTTGGGAAGTCGAGTAGAATTAGTACTACTAGTTTTTTTTTTCGTCCATGGCACTATGTATGTCAGTGTGTATGTATATATTTGGTGATTTTAACGAGGGCAGATTGTGTGCAAAGGCCAGGACGGAAGCCTGATTGAAGTGGATCAAGGGGTTTGGACTGTTCCATATATATATATCTTGAATAATGTTAGTTGAGGAAAAAATTCTCTTTAGTAAGGAGAACTGTTTATTTTAAAGGCAACGTTTCGACCCACATTCCAAGTCTTCTTCAGGGCTAAATATGCAAGATACATTAAATTAAAATTGAAATAATACATAGTAAAGAATAAAAATGTAAAGCATCTAGGGATATCGCAAATTTAGTTTGAACGCTGCCTAAACATAGAATGTTATTTAAACTTTTTAAAAAAATTCTATCTTTTTATAGAGATTCTATCTAAAGGTTTTTGTCGAACTATATCACTATTAAGATTAATAAAATAAACTGAAAAGATTTTTTCGAGGTTTCAATGCCTCTTTGTAAGTTTTTATTTTTTCTTCATAAATAATATATAGAATGTTGCTTCATTTGTTTGTAAATATTCTTTAAAATATATTTTGCCCCTTCAATACCTTCAAGTAGTAGACTAATAAGATAAATATAATAATAATAGAGTAATACAAATTAATCCAATGAATTGTATTGGTATGGGAAAAAAATTAATGAAAATATAACAAATAAGAACGCTGTTGGAGAATATAGAATAACATGCGATAAAGGTGTTGTTAATTTGTATATAATTTCTATACAAATTATAGAATTATAGAAAACTTAACAAAGAGGTACCATTTAGTAACCAAGTATTAACAAATTAAAAATAAGGAATTATTCTTACCTATTCATACAAAATGTGTTAAGGCCGGATAGTCGAATGGTCTTATGGAAGAGTATTTATTTTAATCAAAAGGAATCGGGCAAATATTTTGTAAAAGAAAGATTACTTTAATTTTATTTATTTTTTCATTGTTATTTAACATAATAATTTAAACGTTTGTTTCCTAATTGTATAAAATAATTTAACTAACTTATAATCATTGTTGAATAGATTAATAGGTATTCGTTTAGTTATAAGTCTGATATTTGTGATAAATTTGAAAACATATGTTATAAAAGTGAAGTGAGAAAAACAAAAGGCAGTCGACCGGCTTTTGTTCGCGCCGGCTATAACAAGCGAGACAGTACTGGCACGAGCCTCTTTACGTGCACATCGCTAGCTCTAGCTCTCATAGTTGTTTTGTGGATTTGAACTTTACTAATTCGTTGCCCTACTGCAGTTGGGAATTAGTTCAAGTACAGTCAAAGTCTCGTCGTCAAAGTCGCCACAGCGCATCGACCCGATCATTTTATGGACATTTTCTCTCACCCTGCTGAGAAAAATTGCTTTGAGGTTTCGCCCGCCCTGCCGAAGAGAATTCCATTGACGTATCGACATCTTCGATCTTCGCCCCGCCGTCGAACTCTACAAGTCAGATAAGGTTGATTTTGTTTTTTATTATTATTCCAATTGGCCAAAAAGAGAAACATTAATTTAATTTTACAATTGATCAATTGAACATTTTTTATTTAAAGTCAAAATAGTTTAGATTTACCTTCATAAGAGAAAGTTATGAACTGTTCTTTTTTTTTCTTTCCATTTTGTTAATTGTAATTGTAATTTTAAGTCTAAATAATTTATTTTCATTGCATACCGTTTAAGTTTTTAATTTAATTGAATTAGCTTTAATATCAAAGTTTGTTTTTATTATTTTATATATATGTATACCATGATTTTTATTTTTAATTCAATAAACGGTTTCATAAGAATGACATGCGATCTGGTGTTTTGAATTCAGCTTATTTTCCCATACATATTTTCGGAGCTCTCATCGAGAGGTCCTACTGTCTTGCGAGAGCTCAAACAAAATGGATGTATGAATTACTTGGTACATGTGACAATATATAAAAGGTTTATATTGAACGGACTGGCCGCATTTCGGTTTAATAGTCGTGATCGTAGGGAGCGGGGAAGCTCAGTGTGTAGAGTGCTGAGTTATTACGCTGACCATTCCTGGTTTAAATCCGGCTGTGGCAGATAAATTTAATCTTTTCACAGTCACAGATAGACATTGTAGGACCAATGCACCCTCCTTTGGCTCACTCAGACTCTATAAATGGGGTATCCGGAATTGGGGGAAAAACCTGGCCGTTGAGCGTGTTCTCAGATAAATTACCTCCCTGCACAACTGTTTCTTGGAAACAGTACAATATCTACCATGTACTGAACTCAAGGCCCTTCATGGGTTGTAGTAGTACAGATATTTTTTATGTTTGGTGAGTGTATGTGACAAGGAATCACATGGTTGTGTGAGTAACAAAAACCAGATTGTCACTATCAATTAAAGATCCATAAATCCAATCTTAAACTATACTCATGACATAATTACACGATAATATACGTAGTAAAACTCATTTAATTTTGTTTTTATGACTAGATCGGGTTTTTATCGTTCTCTATCTTATATTTATAGCATAAACTGAAAAGTAAAAAAAAAAATCATCGTTAATTTTTTTTTTTATTTAAACAGGATATTGAATCAAAATAGTCTCAAATTTAATTTTTTAAACCAAATGTTCGCTCATTCAGGAATCGTCTGGGCTTAACGATTTAACTGTTATGCCCTGAAGAAGACCTGGCGGTTCGAAATGTTAATTTTTAATCAATTGTTTTTTCTTTATTATCTTAGAATTTCTTTTGTGCGCCCGAACTATATTCTCTCCATTATTGGTTCAGTGGCTGTGTTTTTTTTTTAACAGTCATAATATTACGAGTATATCATAAAAAAAATGTATCATTTTTCTTGTTCGTCTTAAATCAATAATTCAGAAGATATTATTATTTATTGTAAAAAATTGAATAAGTTTATTTTAAAACACTATTTTTATTTTTATTTTACACTATTAATTATTTTTTATAATGGAAAAATGGGATGACAACAACCTAAACGTCCATGCATTAAGAAGATTATATTCTATTTAAACTAAAATATTCAACAATATTATTGACTATAATCACCTGTTTCATCGTCAACAATAAAGGCAACATGTTTGGTGGGTATCGCTAACATTATATCACGCAACGCAGATATGAACATCACCGACTGAAAATCATTGCCCACATCTCTCATCTTCAGAGCTGAAAGATAAACTGAACTTAATTTTAATTTTAGAAAGTGTTTAAAATAGATTCAACATAGGAATTACTCTGTTTATTTTATAATGTCATTGTTATATTTTTTTTTATATTTTCTATGTACTTATTCCAAGCCACGATGGTACAATATCTTTACCTTAAATCTGTCAGACAGTTAAATTTTAGTTAAATTAAATTTCACATCCATAGACAACAGTTGAAAACATGGTAGTTTTATAAATTCTAATCCTTAGGAAACATGGTAGTTTTATAAATTCTAATCCTTAAATTTCGAGATAAAAGGCACGAACTTTAGTATAAGTAAAATTAAAAGGTATTTCCTTCCTTTAACCGTTCCTGTAATTACTTTTTAGCTTCGTTTTTTTTTCTAGTTTTATAAACACTAAGTACTCAATCTTCTCAACATGTTCAAACTCATTCCGTTTGATGTGCATGTAATCAGAGTCGCCGCCATTTCTGCTACTAACTATATACCTCGCTTATCCAAACTCACTTCGGGTTCGTTAATTGGAGATTATTTTTTAAACATCGTATAATGTCTGTCAAAGTAAGATTCATAAATATCAGACATTTTCTATAATCTCTATACTGATTTTGATTATAAGTAAGTATTAAGTAAATTTATTGTAATGAAAAAATAGTGATCAATATTATTTTATATTTAAATGGTGGTATTATTCATGATTTTTTAGAGTAAAAATAATGCTTGAATCGTCATTACTAAAATAAAAATATATTTTTGCAATATAATAAATTTACATATATAATAAATTCTATCTCAATACCATTCCTTGAACTAGAAAGAACTATGAGTGCGAAAAATGTAATGATTCGAACCATTTCCTAATAACAGTCCAAAGTTGAACTAAATTATCAGAAAGGTTTGAACCTCTTTTAAGCTTCCTAGTTGCGTGTTAGGTCAACAGTTACACGAGTGTTATAATAAAATATGAAAAAATGTCAAATCTTTTTGAAAATCGTTCGATACGAATTATTTTCAGAGGTGAAAACTCGAGGGAACAATGAATTACAGATAAAAGACAAATTTATGTCGTTATCAGGTTTAGGTAAAACAATTATACATTAAAAATAATTATACATTCGTTAAACAGTTAATTATAAAAGAAAAGCAAAATCTCGAACGCAGGTCAGATCATGGCTTGAAACAAGACAAAAATAAAAAATTAAACGAAATATAATAAAAGTAGCCTTTTTTAATTGAAAAGAAACACATTATAGGGGCGGGCATATTTTACTAATATATTAATTGTTTGAAAAATATTCTCGTTTTGATTTTACCTAAAATCTCTACTCGGAATTTTGAAATTTGAAGTTCGAACCCAGTCTTATTCGTGATTGGAATTCCATGGATAATTACTTATTCAAAACTATTTATATGAAGTAACGTTATATAATTATTTTGGTCACTAATATTTAAATCGGACTATGGGACTGTACACGCCCCACCAAATATATCTTTTAATTTTATAAAAATGTTTTTAGAGATACATATAATATTGTATTTTACATCCGTAAAGCTGGACGGACCGTAACGGCAACACCTCACTAAACATTCCAGGAATTATATATTTCTTCTTATTTATTATGTATCGAATTGATTCATTCTAAGATTAAATTATTGTATATAATAATCGAAGAAATTAAATCAGACTCATCTTGGAAGTAGAAATGAGGTAATAATTCATGTATTAAATAATTATTACTTCCTGGTTGTTAATAAACTTTTTGTAGACGCAAAATCATATATAATGCTTTTTAATGTTTTTTTTACTATATTATATAAAATTAAAACATTAAATGAAGTAGAAATTTTAAATTAAACATTCCAAGGAGCCATATTATTTTCTCTTTACTTTAGGCATTTGAATTGAAAGTAAAAATTAAAATACTGGGGAAATGACTTGGATTTTTTTTTTCCTGCTAACACTATATTGAAAATGTAAGCAATATGAACTAAAGAATACAAGTAAATTACAATTATAGTAAACAAAATTACAATTTTAGCAATGAACAAATTAAATGATAAATTGTAAAATGGACATTGGTCCATAGTTGGGGGAACAGGGGATAACCCCCTAGTTATAAACATATTGCATTTATTTCGCTAAACAAATAATTACATTCACTTGTCTATTATTGAAAAATATATAGTCATGGAAAATATTATTCGAATTATTTATGTTATTTATTATATTATATTATATATAATATTCAAAATATGTCTTAAAGGTACCATGTACCAAATAAAGCAAGTCTCACAAAAAAGAGAATGTGTAAACTGGTAAGTTCATCTCGATATAGCAATATTATGCAATTAAATAGCAAGGTCAATGAAAATTGTAATTAGGTCTGGCTGACTGTTGCCCTTAACAATGCTATCAGCCTTCCAAATTTTCAATAAATAAAAAGATTAGACATGCTAAGAAAATAATAACTATTCCTCTTAGGGTTCAAACATATACTTATACATAAACACATACACATGAACTTAGGTAAATATAAAATAAAAATGAGCAGTACAAAAGTAATATATTTTTATTTGATAGTTTCAAATATAATTAAATACGTGTACAATTGAGTCATAAGACACCAGCACACTGGAATGAACCACATGGTAATTTTAAATAATGGTTATGCAATCATAATCATAAATAAAAATTAACATTGAGTTCAAATAACTTTTAAGTAACCAAACATCATTTATAAAAGCATTAAGTTCATAAATAATTCAAATCTTACACCACAATACTTCTTAAGACACAACATTTGATGTTTGTCATTTGACTACAATCTACAGCTACTAAAAATATATTTTTTATTTTTTACTAAAGTAGATTCTTTAGAACTATCTATAATAACTTATCACATGTCAAAGAACTGCACTTTTTTAGAGATCGTGTTTAATAAAATTACTGTATACAAACTATGTTTAAATTTGAATGTACAACCTGATAATTTTAGGACAATGCATTATAAATTGTATAAAACTAGTAACTAGTATTCAACAATAGTTACTCTATTTTCTACAGCATTCATATAACAATTACAAAAATAAAAATCATCAAAAACTTTAAAATACTCAAAAATATAAGTATGTGTGTGTACTTCAAATATCGATGGTAGTTTATAAATGCAAAGATATACCTGGTAAGCCAAAAAGGAAGAAAATTAAAAAACAGTTACTGGAAATTTTAGTATTTACTATCTCTTATAGTAGTTCTTATTAAATTACAATAAGTAAATTAAGTATAAAATACACAAAATTTTTTTTTCATTAAGCCAGATCACGGAATTTGAATATGATATTCTTTTCTCATATCCGACTTCAGCTTTTTTAGAATTATTATTGTTGGAATCAGCACAAAGTCTATACAACAAAAGTATAACCACTCAAGAGCACACTATTAGAGGTGCAATGCATGCATACCCCCTAGAAGAATGAGTGCTTCTTAAACACAGAACATTTTGCATATATTTGTATTCAACCATTTTTCTGGCAATTATGAATTTTTAATAATAAAAAATTAAAATTTTCAAAATAAAGATAATATGCATATCTTCGAGTATAAGAGGTAAGTTGGTAATATAAAATAGTATGCAATCCTAACATATAAATCAAATTCCAATAGGAAGGAAATTGGCATGAAAAATACAGTTGTTAAAAAATTTAGCACTAGTGCTCACCAAATATGTGTAGTGACCAACATAACCCAGTTATAAGTATAAAAGAAGGAATAAATTATAATTATTATAATAATTCAATTATAAAAATTGAATAAAGATGTTTGTTTTTTATACTATATTTGATTACATGAAATAATTATTTTCAAAATAAAATTTATACATGTCAGGAAGAAGATATGAAATTTAAAAACTAGATACTGAAAATTTTTATATTACTTAAATTTATTCAATATTTCACCACTTAAAGTTAACAAGTGATTATTGACACTAGAACTTGTGAGAAGTTCTCAGAATTTAAATACTCTCAGAACTTAAGTAAACAATGCCAATGACATAATGCCAACATTAGTTGAAGGATTGTAGCCATTGCTTAGATATTATAAAGCATTGAGGACCAGACTCAGTAGAAGGAATAAAATACGACTAAATAAAATTCTTTTGCAGCCTGTCTTTGAGCTTCAGATGTCTGGGACTTAATAAAGAATAATTGAGAGGATCTCATTATCTTTATGAGATTATCAGCTGTGAATGGACAATTCTAGCAAACCAGAAAGTATAAAGCTGATGTCAGTCATTTAACTTGGAAGACTGAGCTGGATAAGACACATAGTGAGAATGGGAATGGGAGTTACAGAGGTTCCAGAGAAAATTTGGACAAATGTGGAACATTGCACTTGAAGACCTTGTGGACCAAAGCATTATTCAACTGTGAGGGAAGGTAGACTATACCAAAAGCCTTTCATAAAATGGAAATCAGAAAGAGATGCTCAAAACCGAAATGAATGGTGAAAGCTCATTAAAAATGCCAGGGCTTGACACAAGTTGTAAGACAATATTATAATAATAATAACCTAAAGTAACTTATTTATAAGTCAAAATAGGAAGGTAAATGGCATTGAAAATCTAGTTGCTAACAATATTAGCACAACTATCCTCACTAGAAAAATGAACAGCGCAGTAAGAAACATTACTCAACTATAAGTCTCATAGAAGGATGACGAAATAGAAAAATTCAATAACAAGAAATGTTACTATTCATTATCTCCTCTAAAAGCCAATCTTTCATTGTCTCAGCAATACTCAGCTTTGGTTTAAATCAAAAAGTAGTAAAATTTGAATTAAAAGTTCGATTATTGAAAATTATATCATTAACTGTTCAAATATTAATTTTGAAGTTTCAACGCAACATTAGCAGTTGGTAATAAGTTTGGAGATTTATATTCTAAAAATCTCATTCAGATTTCTTTTCATAAACATTAAATATGAAAAGCAATTGACTGAATAATTTCTCAAGCAGATAATTACAATTATGGGAAATGAATTAAAATAAATAAATAAATAAAAGAATTTTCAATGAGCATTGAAGTAGCATCTTATATAGATATTGCAAAGCATAAAATATCAAATTATACAATTCAATTTGAATATAACGATACTCATTGAAGAAATTGATGGAAATAATGAAAACACACTATCAATTTTAAGCAATTTGTAGTGGAAATTATATTGATACATATGTGTTCATCATTTTTTTAAAAATATATAAACAATGCAAATTTATTTATACAAATTTCATCTATATAGAGAATACATGAAGAATATATGTATTCAATATGAGGCTAAACTACTTCATTTAGACTCTGTTTAGTTCAATTATTCGAGTTAGTTCAATTATTAGACTTGGTGTGCACAATATAAACTTAAAATACTATGGCTTCTTATTTCACTGAATCCTGAGTTCTTTTTCGCCTTTTATCAAGAAGAGGGTTACTGGAATTTTTTAGAGACTTTATATGTACTTGGTCATAATCAACTCTCATTGTAGCAAGGGACCTCATCATTTCTTCTTGTACTTCCGGCCATACATCTTCACCTTCTTTAAGCATTTGACCAGTGTATAAAGGTGTTTCAGGTACTTCAGTGTATTGCTGCAAAATAATAATTAGTAAAATGTAAATATATATATGTATATATATATATATATATATATATATATATATATACTCATAAACATGATAGGGGTCATTAAGGATACTTAACGAAAGGTGTTTTTTTTACCCAAATAGAGTTACTCTACACTTTTAACCATTGATTATGAAGTTATGAACATCATTAAATTAATTAAAAGTTATTCATACTTAAACTTCGAAACTAATAAATTATGTATTTTGAAAGATTTAAAAAAAATATATTAACTAAAAATTTACTACACATTAAAAATTATACATGTATGTATGATTTTCAGGGGAAAAAAAGTATTTTTAAAATACATACAGCAATCCAAGTGTTTGACATGACTTCATTAATATTGAGACGTGAAGCTGGGTCAACACATAGCATTTTACGAATCAAGTCCTTTGCTTCTTTGGATACATTATTCCATTCTGGCTTTGGAAAGTCAAATTGTCCAGTTCTGATTCTTTTCTTCATTCCTGGTGAGATAGCCTGTCCATGGTTACTAAAAAAAGGTGGATATCCACACAACCTAAGAAAAAAAATTATATTGAATAATAATATATTGGTCTATTCTTACTGTAACTTATTCCTACTATCAAGAGCTACTAACTTAGATTTTTTAATGATTAATGTTTTGATCAAATCATTCCAACCTATAACCTACAATTAAGAAAGGACACCTGTGAAGGAGTCTACTTTCTTAAAGAAGACAAGGACCATTCCAAAATTCAAATGTGGAAAAGATATTAAGGAGAGGAGAACAAAAGATAAAATAGATTTTTTTTAATGGTAAAAATAAACATAATAAAAGACAAAAAAAAAAATGTTTTGAAACAAAATACAGGTTGACATCAGGGATGACAGTAGTGGAAAAATATTTAACACCTAATGAGCTAGAACGCCCTATCCAAATCCAATAATTGAGGGTGAACACAATGACAAAATAAGATGATTAGAGGAATTATAAGGTGTATATGATTGGTGTAAAGATAGAAAAATAAAATCAAAGAAAATAAAAAAAGGATGGTTTTATACCAACATCACACAATACAGGGTAAAAAATATTAAAATGCTTCCATAGAATTAAAAATAATTAATCCTAAATAAAAATATGAAATAAAATATAAATCATGTGCAGGAATTCTCAACAGAATCATGTCACAGATAATTAATTGGAACTAAGTTCAGAAAAGCAATGAAATTGCATACAATTTTTTTTTTAAAATTCAAAGCAATAAAAACAGAAGAAATTAAAGAAAGGATTAAATATGAAAAGCCATTATGGACCGAAAGTAGACCTGAACTCCTACTATAGAATGACCACCCGCCATCTTCATTGTCTCAACTAAGGCTTATAATATCAGGTTACTTCCCTCTCTCTAAGTAAGCTTTGGCAGAAGATGAGATTTTTACCCTCTATTTCACAGATGATCAGATTAAACAAAGAAAATATAAATCCTGTATAAAACCATTAAAATTGAATATCTGAACACAGAAACAGGATCGGACGAGTAAGAACAGCAATAAGACAACTAAATAATGACAGTATAATCTAATTACAATATCTAGGAATACACTACGAAGTATAGGTGCAAACAGAGCAGAACTGTGGTCAAGTAACATGGTAGATAAATACAAACATTCATAGCGTAAAAAATTCAAGTTGTAAGTGCACAAGAAAAAATAAACATAGATATCAGGGAGGAAACGGGTGTGCATATACATATCGAAGGAAACAATCAAAACAAAAAGATTAAAATGATGTAGCCACAAAAAAAAGAATGAGTCGAGACAAATAGAAAAATACATATAATCTAAAATTTATATTCTATGGAACCAAAAATTTTCACAAATGTGATATCTTCTTTCCTTAAAGTATATTTCATACAAAATTAAGTGAATGTAATAATTACTTTTTTAGAACAAACCTAAGGGGCAGATCAAATTCTACATAAAAGACACCTAAGTATTTCCTCTAACATAATTTGCAATTAAAAAAACTTCTGTTGTCTAGATTCCCTTTCAATCTGTCAACTGGCTTGATTATAGGGGTCCAAGTATGGATTATAATTTCTGACTTTCGCAATTTTGAGTTCTGCCTCTTTCATTCTGTACTATGCAATATGTAGTATAGTTTTATCATTTTTTACATTATTTTTCAAAAGAAAATATTTTCATCCCCTAGCTAAATCAAAAAAAAGTTATTATGGTCAATAAATCATTACAAGTAATATAAAATTCACTTAAAATTGTTTATAATAGGTAAATAAAATTCAGTCACTATAGCCAGCTGGTAACGATAACAGACATCATTGGTGTTGCCAATGTATGGGAAAGTATTATTTAAACTCAGAAGTAAAAAGTAAATTTTAATTTTTTAAAAATAAATAATATTAGTTTGACTTAATCTATAGGTAATATTCTAAAAAACCTTAAATCATTGAAAATTTGAATCCAGTAAAATTGGAAAGAAATGCCACTCCATCCCTCCCTATTTTATGATATTAAAAGGATAAAAAAAAAATGACGGCAATGAGATGAACTGCAGATTAAGGAGAAATGGCATGCAAAGAAAACCCAAAATCAGCTATGCTCACCTGGGTCCTAAGTCATCTAAACTGGAGTGGCCTTAAATCTTGCACACACAATTAATTTGATGGTATAGTCATAAAGATTTATTAAATTTAATTATATGATGTAAAATCCTGTAATTTTGGAGAAAACATGATCAGTTTTCAGATTAAAAAATAGATTATGATAATAATGAATAATACAAAAAAGAAAATAAATCTAAATTTAGTTGTTGTTTTTTTAAAAATATTAATAATGAAAGAAGGTTGAAAAACTTCTATTAAATAGTGTAAACGGATGGGTAACTTTTGCTAAATCAAAGAAATGAAATGAAAAAAATTATAAAAGTGTTTTTATAAGATAAGAAAGAAAAAAAATAAAATGGAGTATTATTATGGTAAAAACTATGAAAAATAATTAAGCACACTAAGCAAAAATCATTCATAAGAATTATTCACTAAATACGTAATAAAACTTAAATTAGGGATTAGTAAAATAAAAAAAAATAAGTTTCTAATAGTATGAAAAGTTTATAATTTAAAATTAGTATACTGCACAAGTGGAGACCACACAAACACAAATTAGTATTAAATTAGCTGAAAGACTTGAAAATTATACACATAAATATGTATGAGACCAACTATTTTTTATTATTATTAGATGAATACAAGTAACTATGGTTATTCTTATAAATAAAAAGGGGAGAGGATTTGATGTTGATAACAAAAAAAAAATAAACATTTGTCAAATATTTAAGTACTTACAGAATGTACATTATAACACCTAAAGACCATATATCACAACTTTTGTCATATTTATCAGGTCCAAGGACTTCTGGAGCTAAACAAACAAATAAAGTAGAAATTATGTCAGGAAAAAAACTACAATAAAATAATAAAATACAAAAAATAGTAAAATAAATGAGGTTTACTCACTGTTACGGTAAGCATTGTAAAAAAAAATTGGTTCAAGCCTTCTATGCTTTAACTTACATATGTAACATAACCTTAATATAAACATGGTATAAAAAACCTTGCAGTTAAACGCCTTAACGCAAACCCTAAACCCTAACCTTAACACGTTGCCACAAATGACGACTATAGCCGTCATTTTTTTGGCGATATGTAGGCAAACGACGACTATAGCTGTCGCGCACATTTTAATCAATAAAAAAAAGAAAAGTGCTAGTATGAAGTGTACTGACGTATACACTAGTTAATTATTGAGTAATACGTCGAAAAAAAATGGTATAGCATGCCAGACAGCATATTTATTGCCCTTTTATGCGTTTTCTCATGCTTTACCATTTCGAAATGGTTCCGAGCACCTCATAATTAACAATTCCTTTCCAATCCTACCAAACACTCAGTATTAGCTTCCTTGATGATAATACGGCCTGAAACTGATTGTAAAGCTTTTCCGGGCTCTGACCACAATGTTTTTCACACATTATTAACATACATAATCCATTTTTTAATCATTCACTTCAAAAATCGCTCGATTTTGTATTATTTAAGTAGCAATTCACAAACGAGAACACAATCCATTAAATTTGTAATTTCTATTGTTAATTCATGCGGTTAACCCAAGAATCAAGCTTTTTCCAGTATGCAATCATATGTAAATGATTCAAAACTGATTTATAGTCGATGTTTAGTTCCATAAATTAATGAAATACTAAAGATAAGTGACTTCGTAACTTCACCCAACTAAATTACTTTTTCTCTCAACACGGAAATTACTTTTTCCTAAATCCATTATATATATATACTACTGTGATCAGAAAGTAAGGTGAATTTGTTTATAAAATGTAAATTCTTTTTTTATTCTTCCAAATCAATTTCATCCCCTTCAAAGTAATCCCCATCTGGTAAAACACACTTTTCCCAGTCCTCGAAACAGTTGGAATAGTCTTTTTTCAGTATAGCCTTCAAGACCTTCTTCGATTCAGTTTTTATCTCCTGAATCACGGTGCAAAAACAGCGTCTGGCCTTTTGAGTTTGCTGAATAGCCAGAAGTCGAATGGAGCCAAATCAGGCAAATACGGTGGTTGCGGAACGATATGAATCGAGTTTTTGGCAAAAAAGTCGCGAAGAACCAATGCAGTGGTGAACCGGTGCATCGTGATGAAGGAACCAAGAGTTGCTCGCCCATAATTCCGGCCGTTTCAGATGAACAGCTTCATGCAAACGACCCATAACGCTCAAATAATATTCTTTGTTGACAGTTTGGCCCGGCAGAAGGAAATCATAGTGCACCACACCACAATAATCAAAGAGAGCAAAGAAAAAAAAAGCGCGGTTGCATTCAATGCGTTCTCGGCCCACTTTGAACTCGTACCACTTATAAACATTTTTTTGTGCCATAGTTTGATCACCAAAGGCCTTCAGCAACATTTTCAACGTGTCCGCACAAGAATTTTCGTTCCGCAAACAAACTTTGACGCGAGTTCTTTGCTCAACAAAATCACCCATAGCAAAAATCGAAAAATTCACTTTTGGTTGTTTACAAAACCACGTGTAACTCAGAGATAATCAAACCTTTCGACAAACAAATGCTTGGCAAATGTTATAGACAGTCCTACTAGCCTAGGAAAAAAAAATTTACCTGCCTTCCTAATGCCCAGTAGTTTTAAATGACAATTTCACCTTACTTTTTTATCACAGTAGTATATGTAGAGCTCTTGCCCTCTTACAGTAAGTTCCCAATATCTTACATCAAGAAACAGCTGACAGAAGAAACAATTAAAAAATGGAACACTACATGGACTTCATCGACAAAATCACCCAGCCTACACAGATACATTCCTCGCATAACACAACTAAAATTACACAGTTCAGACTTCAAATTAACACAATTTTTAGCAGAACACGGAAACACAAAACAGTATTTGAAAAGATTTAACATTATAAGAACAGATGCATGTGATGAAGATGGACAGACCTACACTTTCAGACACATACTATATGACTGTTCACGATACGACCGACAAAGAATTAAATTGATAAAAAACATAATACTCAAATGAGGGACTTGGCCTGAGACAGATCATTTAATTTTTTCTAAATTTAAAACTGACTTATTATCATTTATAAAAGACATAAATTTTGTTCAGCTCTAGAACATAAGAAGGGCAATTCACCAGATACATAGTTTTTCATTTTTAATTGTAACTTTTATGTGTATACATTTTTATTAAGTACTGTCACTAATCGTAATGTATAACTTATGAATTGCTGTTTTTTAGTTACATGATTTATATTATAAAACCATTCATTTTTGTTTATTTGTTAAATTTATTTATTTTTTTCATTATACAACTTAGGATTACAAATTTAATTTTAATTTTATTCTCACGTGTAAATTATCAATTTAGTCAAACTGTAAATTTTTAATTCCTTGTATTGTTAGATTATACTAAAATGTATTCTGTAATTATTTGTAGTATTATAAATACTAAACTGATCTGTAATTATTAAAATCACATGTAATGGCATGTAATATGCTTACTTAAGTATGGAGCATGTCCTAATATTAATAAACGGTCCCTCCATGGGGTTACCATGGGGGGGAACTAATATAAAAAAAAATATATATATTATTCTAAACTCATAAGGAATATTTAATAGCTACAAATAAAATAAAAGCATTAAGAACATACTAACCAACGTAATATGGAGTGTAACAAGGTGTTTCAAGTTTATCATTTGTAAACACTTCCTTAGCAAATCCAAAATCTGTTAGCTTTAAAATTCCATTTTCATCTGAAAATAAAAAAAACAATACCAAATTATACAAAAAAAATATATACATATATACTTATATATATATATATATACAGGGTGACTTGTAACTAGTGGCGGAGCCGTTAAGGGGTGATAATATGGGGCAATGCCAGTCAATATTACTATGAGACCTACTGTCCTAAAGTTAACCCTTTCCAAGATATTCCTACTTAAAAAATTTTACGAAAAAAAATCCAATTTAAAACCTTAAAATAGCTATAAATCCTAAAATTGGTCTTTTTGGCCCATTTTTTTTTTTTTTTTTTTTTTTTGCAACAAAGATATTCTAAACAAGGAATAAAGATGTCAAATCTTCGCAATTGTCCGTATCTTAAGCGAATATCGTAAAACAAAAAAATTAAATGAAAAAAAATACGATGACTGCCTTTAAAACATCGATTTACTCAAAAAAGTCCTCAAAAATTGTTACGTATATAATAATTTAAAAGACATCTACGTTTCATTACCTTTCAAACGAGGTATTAAAATCAAAAATCGGTTAAGAAACATTGAAGATATGATCAATGGAAAATGACAGGTATAAATACAAATGAAATCATAACTACTCATGAGTATGTGTGCCTATGTAATTACAAACGTGAAAATGAATACTTGCACTCACATAATTGAATGAATGCATATTCATTATCAATGCAAATTTCAATCAAAATAAGCCAATATCTCTCATCACAAGCAAGTACTCTACACTTTTCTTATTGACAATATACAATCCAATGCCGCATAAACCAACTACTCATCATTTGTTAGGATCTAATGAAAAAGTTTCAACCATAAAAACTAAATATTTGTTTCAACCTGGTGAGGTGTATAGAAGATTTTCTGGTTTGAGATCTCTATGAGCAATGTTCTTGTCATGTAGGTATTTCACTGCTGAACAAATTTCTTGCATGATTTGGGCAGCTTCTAGATAAAACAGAGATTAATAAAATTAGAATAATAAAGCAAAAATAAAAACAAACAATGAAAAGCTTATAATATCAAAAGAAATATATTTAAATTTTTTACAATTTTTTGTTAATTGTTTTCAATTTTTAACTAGTTTTATTTGAAGAGAAACAAAATAACGTTCTCGTGTATACATCGCAAGCAAATTGCGTGAACACGGGGACACGGGATCAACTAAGAGAGAGATTTGTCCCCGGCTGGTAAACGACTCGGGTAGCTCAAATGGTAGAGCGCTGTCATGAAGTGACAGAGGACCTCGGTTCGAATCCCGGCCGGGAGCATATCTTTTCTCTTCAAATAAAAATAGTTAAAAATTAAAAACAATTAACAAAAAAAAAAAATAGTAATATGACGTAAGTCAACAAGATCCTAAAATTAAATAATGTTCAAAGAAAGTTCGTTCTTGTGTATACATCGCAAAAAAATTGCGAGAACACAGGGACATGGGATCAGCTAAGAGAACAGATTTGTCCCAGGCTGGTAAGCGACTCCGGTAGCTCAAATGGTAGAGCCCTGTCATGGAGAGACAGTGGGGTTCGGTCCGAATCCCAGCCGGGGACATATCTTTTCTCTTCAAATAGAAGTAAATTTAAGGTTATTTTCATTTTTGAAGAGAAAAGATATGCCCAGGGCCAGGATTCGAGCTCGGGTCTCCCACATTTCTGTTGTGGTGCTCTACCAACTGAGTTATACTACCATCTCATCCATCAAACCATCGTACCTCGGCCAGACATATCCATTCTCTTCACTGATCCCATATCCCCGTGTTCTCGCAATTTGCGATGTATACAAGGAGAAGAACATGGGGATATGGCCTGTCTGGCCGAGGTACGAACCAGGATAGCTCAGTTGGTAGAGCACCACAACGGAAATGTGGTAGACCTGGGTTCAAATCATGGCCCTGGGCATATCTTTTCTCTTCAAAAATAAAAATATTTAAAATTATAACAATTAATAAAAAAAAATATAAATTTAAGGTTAGTTAATATAAAGTTGATAAATTTATTAAGAACATAAATACACTTTTAAAAAAATTAAACTTGAATAAATTTCTTAATAACAAATGTTTTTCTTTTTATTGACCAAAATGATATATGATATATATATATATATATATATATATATATATATATATATATATATATATATATATATATATATATGATCTAATTTAGTTTGATCTATAATAAAATAAATATACTACAAGAATAAAAATAAGTAGCTAAGAATTTTATAAAACCATGTGTTCAAGTCTTAGTCTTGAGTATATAGCTGGGTATGTTTGGTAAATGGGGTATGCATGTATGTGTGTCTGAGGTCATAAAATAAACAAGAAAAATTATATTGCCTCTTTCAGTGAAAGCCCCAGACTGTCTCTCCTGTATTCTTTGGAACAATTCTCCACCTTGCATACTAGAATAATTAATAAAGAAAACATAATTATAACAATGTATTTAAAAAAATTATAAATAAATAACAAAAAATATTAATAGCATTCCATAACTTATGAATATTTACCATTCCATGACCACTAGGAGACATTTGTTATTTGTATATGTATTTTTATAAACATCAATTATTCCGACAATATGCTTGAATCCACTGACTCTCCAATGAAGTTCTACTTCACGTCGAGCTTTCATGGAATCTTGTAGAACCTAAACAGAAATATTATAAGATTATTAAGGGGGAGGGAGGACTTTCAGGCAATAAGTATTATATTTGAATAAGCCTTGATTTCTCTGTAATTCCGTCATAAGTACACATAGGAATAAGATAGCTTGAGTGGATTTCATTACTACTTATGGAAGTACCCACTGGTGGCAGATGTAGATATGGTTGGTAGAAATTGCTGATCAACAATAAAGGCTGATTTCCAGGCTTGAAAGAGGGTGTGACATAGGTTTGAACTCCCTACTCGCATATTTTTTTAGTACACAAAATACCAGAAATAGTCCAACCTCTCTGAGGCAAAACACTCATTATCCAGATGTTAAATACTTCCTGTCCAGGTCTTTAAATGGGGTAAATTAGCTTCAGGGCATTCAAGGTGCAAGTTGAAAAATAAAGATAAAGGTACAAACACTTGGAATCTACAAACCAGTTAAATTTTTATAAAATGGGTAGTTAACAATTGGTCACTAATGAGCTTAAAAGCTATAATTTAGATAATATGGGGCAGTAAGAGGTTCACTAGCAACGACACAGAAGTATATAATTCTGTATAGAGGGTGTGATAATTACTATTTAATACTAAGTTTTTAATTAGGAATATGTTGCTTTACACATTAAGGGGTATACAGTTTTATATTGAAACAATATTGGAGGTCATATTTCAAGGACATAGGTTTAAAATTACATCCCAATACCATAGATGGTGATGTTAAATTTAAATTTGAATTTTATAGAATGTGTTTCTAATGAACTACTGCGAAACTATTAAAAAAATATATTAGAGGAAATGAACCAAAGGTCGGCATTGAAGAAGTTTATTATCTGGCAATTGGTAAAGAAAGTTATTAATGATAGAGGTAACAAATTTAATTTAAAAAACTTTGCTATCTTGAAAAATAGTAACAGGTTATAATATCTTAACTAAAAATGTCGGGGTAAAATTTTTTGATAATCAATTGTCGATCCCAAGATGGCCTGCTATTGATTTTTGTGCAATCATTGAAGAGAAACATACAAATAACAAACATATTTAGCAATATGCCAATGTTTCGGTTTAAGCTACAGGACATTAGGGAACAGGTGTAGATGTACTTCAATTCACAAATTTGACAGAAAGAAATATTCTTCAGAGATGAAGGGAACTGAATCGCCATGACACAATTAAATGTTTTCATATTAGTGTGTTCCATTCAATTACCACACTCCACAATGGTACTATACCTACTAGTAATATACAAAGTTTAAATGAGTCTTAATACAAAGGCGAACAAAAAAATAGATGGCATTAAGTATAAATATGATACAAGATGTAATAATAAATGCTACATAATATGATACACATAAAATAATATCATACCAATTTCTAATTGTAATAGCCTTCATTATCATATTCTCATAATGACAGGTTCTCGGAGAGTATAATATATAAATATACCCACAGCCACACACTTTTATAGCATGGTAGGTTCAATTATAAAAATAACGCAGAAATAAGAAATTTACTAATAGCTATGAAAAAATTACTCTTCAAATTGTATCATAAAAATTTATTTGATAGCACTAACCTTTAGAGCAAACAATTCACCAGTCTTTTTCCTGTAACACTGAACAACCTTTCCATTAATTCCTAAACCTAAAACTGTACTTGAAATATTGTAATCTTCAGTTATATTATTTGTCTTAATGAACTTGCTAATGTTAGCATTATTTCTGTATTGTATATCATCCATTTCTGATAGATTAAAAACAAAGTTATGAATGTTATCGTTCATGTATATGATAGTCCAAATAACTAAGGACCAAAGATGTAAAAGTAATAGATTTTTCACAGCAAAAACTTTCAATTTTTTTTTTTATTAATTTATTGATATTTACTACTGTAATAATATTACAAGTAAATCTGCTGTATGAACAAAGGACATGAAAAAAAACACTTGTTGAGAAACTACCTATTGATAGTACTCCAATAAAGTTCTATAGTAGAAGGTCTCGAGGCCATCTTCTTTTCAGACGCCTCGGAGGGTTATCAGGAATAGTATGGGAAGCAAGTTGAGAGACTAGCGGATTCTAGTGTGTATGGAGCTTTTCATGGAAGGATGGGTATCTTGTTTGGACCAAATCAGCAACATATGGGATATTAAGATCATGATGGATGAGTTTATTTGTTACATAATAAGGTGCATTGAGGATTTTACGAAGGATTTTGGATTGTAAGGATTGGATACGAGTTGAATTGGATGGTTTAGTAGAGCCCCAAAGCTCAACTCCGTATGTCCAAATAGGTCTGAGAAGGTACCTGAAATAGGTAAATGAGTCTTTTGTAATTAATTGGGAGCTTAGAGAGTATGTCCAGTAAATATTGAAGTAGGCGAAAACGTGGAGCAGTTTCTTGTATTTTCAGTCTTGTATGAGTATAAACTTTCAATTAAAACCTTTTTATTGCAGCTATTCGTCACTGTACCTACCAAGGTAATGTTACCCTCCAAATAATTAGTTCAACAACATTTGTATAATTCGTGAATAATATTATTAATGGCCTAGGAATATGGGGGAAGAAAATGGCTCTTGTGGAGGTTGAGAGAATTTTTTTTTAATAGGGTTTAACTATTCGTCTTCATCTTCCAACTTAATTACAAAGTAATTAGTTATTAAGAATTGTAATGGTGCTGTATTCCAACTGATATTGGGTCGTTTCATAGGAAATGCCCACTTTTTATTATTTATAAAATTCAAAGAGGAATTAGTGGACTTCTGTTGTTTACTATGTTTATGTTTACACATTGTAATACGCTTTTGTTTCATTGATGTTGGAGAATTCAGCACGTCCCTAATAGAACAATTAGGCAGAAGGTTGACCAGGAAAAAAAGATTCTCTTCGCAGTGGAAACAAGAAGATTGAAATGGTATGGCCACTTAAAAAGAATGGCAGAGGAACGATGGCCAAAAATAAACTTCGAATATTGCACTACGGAAAGGAGGAAAAGAGAACGACCAAAAAAAGATGGTTGCAGAATGTGCAGGAAAACATGGCAGAAAGGGGTCTTAGAGAAGGAGACTGGCTGAATCGAGATCTGTGGCGTTGGTTTGAAAAATTTTCAGCTCAGAGTAATTATAAAGAAGAAGAAATTCAGCTAGGTTTTTACACGAATATTATGATTTTCGAATTTTGTAGACTTCATTATTTATTAAAATAAGAAATTAACAGTATTTTTGGGATACCACTACAAAACACATGTTGTAGAACTGTCAATAATTACAACGGAGTTCAAAATAAAGTGCAGTATTTTATTCACACCAAAGTATTAATGAATAATGTCAAAATTATATGTGTAATAAAAATAATGACAAACGGATTTTAGGAATTAGAAAAATAATACTAACATTTTAAAAAAAATCCTTTTTATTTAACAGTTGTTATACAAGAATAGAAGAGCTTAACATAACTAAGATGAGTGAGATGATTCTACATTTTACTCCCCTAGCCCTGAAGTAACAGCTTCTTTGTAAGCAACTCACTTGTTGAAGCTACTTCATCCATTATTTTATTTTTGTCCAAATAATAAAATAAATCCCTCTCAGCATTAATAAAAATCAGACTGGACAGAAGGTCTTGGACTAAAGACGACCGAAGTCGATTTTTGACTATTTTAAGTTTAGAAAAAACCCGTTCACATGTGACTTGGGAACAAGGTACGTAGGGTAAGAACAAATTTATATGCAACATACAGGTTGGTAAACAGTCCAGATTGAGCAAGTTCAAACAGAACAGAAAAAGCACATGTCAAACACTCCAAACATTGTCCATTTTCAGAGCAGTAAATGTCAGCATTTTTTTCCACTTCTTCGGTTGGGTCCAAATCGTCTTCTTTGTCACTGCATTTGTCTTCGTAGTTCTCAGTGGACTCTGCCATTATGAAGTTGCCGTATTGTTGTCCAAACTGTCGCAGCTCTATCAACAGTCGACTTCTTTCAATTTTACACAGTTTAGAAATACTGTGCAGGGCTTCTGTGGGAAATGCTTCGAGTTTCAAAATAGAGTCAAACTTTTTTGGGTCCAACCAAGAGCAATCCTGTAAAGCGTCTTTGTTTGCGCAAAATCTTTCTTCAATACTCATCCTCGCACGGTCTAAAATATCAAAATATACAATTTTGTAATGTTGAACTGTTGAAATAGAGTCAGCTTCATCTTTTTATTTTTCACCGGGCATCAATTTTTTCTTTGATGTTCTTTTTCTCTTAAAGTCCAACTCTAACTCGTCATCAATGTCATTTTCAACTAGCTTAAGATTAACGTCACTTTCATAGGTTGTTTTTGCGTACAATATTTCAAAATGAGCTTTTGGCCTTAACTTGCTGGAGCAGTGTTTGTACTTAGTTCCAAGGTTTTACTTTGCAAGTACTTAGAAACTGGGGAATTGACCAAAGAAAAATCTAGTAAAACAAACTACATAAACAAGTTTTCGAATTTGGACCATTGACTTAACAGGTTTCTTGCAGTGAATCGAGATTTACTGTCAAAATTTCCATCACAGATTTCTTTAAAAACAGAAATAAAATTAAAGAATTTTGCTGAATCTCCACTGTCGTCACTGATTAAGAATTCTTCATCATCAATTGATGAAAGACATATGCTATTTGTTCCTCATTGCTCCTATTTTTCGCAGTCTGTACAACTTGTCATGAGCAGTATGTTTTCTTTTTGTTTCCTTTTCCCAGGCGGCCATTCTCTTGTGCGATGAGCTTAGAAATACTGCAGATTCTTCCACTAATCCAAACAAGTTCTCAGCTTGTAGTAACTTCACTGTTGAGTCAGCTACAGCTAGGTTCAGTACGTCTGCCATACGTTGAGTATAAATAAGGTCTTCATTTTCTTTTTTTAAAGGGGCTGGTAGCCCATTGTAACAGCCTCTCATGGTGTTGGCTCCATCAAACGAACAAGCAATAATATTTGACGTTGCAATGCCATACTCAGATAACTTTAATTTTATAAGCTCGTACAACGCAAGTCCACTTGAGTCATTAACAAGTGCAACCTCTAAAAGTCTTTCATACACTTTTCCTTGAACGACACAGCGGCCGCATATTGCCAATTGGTCCATGAGAGCTATATCTTGGGTGCTGTCCACCATTACCCTTTAGATGATGCTATCCTGGAGGTCTTTCAAAATAAGGTTTCGACCCATCGAGATAATTATCTTGATTAACTTGTTAATGAAAGTCTTTGATAAAAAAGTCAACATTGATCCCCGTCCAATAGGCTTTTTAGATTGCTTTCCTGTGGCTTCTCTTTTGTCCTTTATTTTTACTCTGTGCTTTTTGCTGTCTTCGATACATTTTTTGACATGGCTTTGCAAAATTACATCATAATTAGCCACCGACATGACCAGTTCAAGGAAATTTCCATCATTTTGTAAAGAATCGAGAGCGTAGGCTGCTTCTGCTTTGTCACCACTGTCAATGCCAATGCCTTGCCTTCCTATAAACAAAACTATGTCTATCAAACGTTGGATAACCAACCTTCTAATTTGAATTTCAATTTCTTGCTGTTTAGTTTGGTTGGTATTCAAGAGAGTTGAAATATCATAACCCTTTTGACTTGGAAAAAATGCTTTCGCAGCAAGTTCATGATGGGTAGAGTTTTCGTGTATTTCTACTGAATTATACACATTTTTTGAAGAAACGTCATAACCAGTAATGAAGGTAGAGTCTCTGTGTCATTTATCTCCAAAAGCCATACAGCACGAACAGTATACTTTATTCTGCTGAATTAAATATGATAACCATTTTCGGTGTATTTTTCACCACTTGGCAAATTTCGGTAATACAGTTTAGAAGGCTCAAATGGCCATTTTGTACCTTTTCCTTCTACAACTTGAATAGGATGTTTTCCATGAAAGCTTTTTTTTATCACGATTGGGTCACTTTGTTTGTTTGTTTTTGTCACTTTGTTTTGGTCATTTTGTTTGGACAAATGAAACATCCAAGTTATTGCTTAGCTGCATCACAGGTCCCCTGATTTTCTTCATCACCTTTTGAATCTGAATTGGAGCTTGATTCGCCGACAAGATACGATGGATGATGGTCAATAAGTGGCGGATTGCAAGCAGGCGCCTCATCCCTCTCAACTGCACAAGAAGAAGTTGATACAGTTGCAGACTGATTCGAAGATGGTAATGTGCTCTCTTCAGCCTCTGGAAATAAAACATTGCACTGTAGCTGCGATATACATAATGACAGATAATATAATTACGAACAATGTTTTAAGGTAATAAAACCATGCAATGAAATGAAACCTAAAAAAAATAAACAGCATAATGTAAAAAAGCACTGCTTTCACTAGGGAATCCCCATAACTATACTATACTGTAACTAGAAATAATTATGACTTTCAAGATCATAACTAATTGTAGCTACAATATAATTAAGTTAAAACATTGCTCGTAATAATTATATTTTGACCTATGTTGAATAAACCGACAAACTATCCACATTTTGCATAAACTACCTCCTTATGACGTAGGCTTGACACATTTTTATTGTGAATTTATCCCCAATGTGAGAAATTTTTTTATACAGTTTATTTTGTTTAAATTATAACAATTAATTAACATTGATAGTGAAAACCTTTAAAGTAAAAAATGCAAAACTAATATAGTCAAGTTCGTAAGTACGTGACGTAAAAAGTAGAATAAATTGAGCAAAACATTACAACCCATAACAAAAATAATAATCTAAAATTTTGATGACCTTACCTACAGTCGTATCATCGTTTCTCTCTGAGGTATAGCTTGGTGGATTTAACCACGACAACCACGTAGACATCGAACTGGTATACTGGAAAGCTTCTTGTTTCGTTTCTTTCTTTTTTGATAACCACTCTTGTAAATTCTCTTCATTGTTTTTGTTCCGTTCGTAATATTAATTAATCGAACAATGTACTGGAACTCAACTCTCAACGACTCAATATTTAACTAACCAGAACTGCGCTGTAGATTTAGCAAACCGGATAGCATAAAATCGACTTTTCTTGTAGTGACTTGAAAACAATTGTATGGGGTGGATGTTATTATATGTAGGAGAGGGGGGAGGGTAAGGACGATAAGCGCTTGCGCGGCCCTAATGAGTGATCGCTGTGCAGTTGTCTACACAGCGATTGCTCCGCTTTCAGGAGGAGATAGTTGCTCCAGGCTCTACAAACAGGATCCTCACACTGCAAAATGGTAGAAGATGGAAATATTATGATGATGAGAAAAGTGATGATTGTTTGGCATTTTACCATTTTTTAAAAGGGAATTTTGACTCCCCGAAACTCGCCCTACAGTATTAGTTCGGATAATGGATGCTTGACTGCAAGGGCAGATTTAAGGGGGGGGGCACGTGCCGGTTTTTTTGTGTACATACTTATAGGTAAATTACATGATCAAAGTTACGGTAGAATCACCGGCCGTCAAAGAAATCAGCCGAACATTCACACTCAGTCGATTGAGGAATATTACTGACTTTCCGTATATATACATTTTCTAGATTATATGTTAAGCAAAATGTCATTCAGGTTCCCAAGCACTCCCATGCAAAGAATCGGACAGTTGCAATAGTTGCTGTCCCCTAACTTCAGTGACGAAGATATAGATGATGTTTTGCAAGGGTCTGAAGTATATAAAGAAGACCTTGTTTGTTAGCTTTGAAGGGAGAGCAAAACATTTGGCAACAGATGAGAGAAAATGTCCCAATATCACCGGTAGATGCTTACAAAAGAGCAACAATGCTGCAAAATATTAGAACTCTTTGTCAATTGCTGTGTACATTTCCAGTGACTACTAGCACTAGCCGAGTGATCTTCCTACACCGTACGCCGATTAAAGTCATACCTTTGCAGCAGGATGACAGAAGAGCGTTTGAATGGACTGACTTTAATACGTATCCATCAAGACATTGCGACTAAAATGAACGCTAATGAAGGGCTGGACTTTAGCAGGAAACATAAAAGAAAACTGTCTTTATTAAACATGTAATTTTTATATTCTTGATATGATATTTTAATAAACCTTTGTATAAATACTACAAGTTTATTCCTAACAGTCATTTCTTTGCCGGTCTGCCCCTCCCAGTAAAATTCCTGAATCCGCCCTTGCTCTATTGTAATTATTTATTTGAATTTCCGAGATATAATAGGATGAAAAGAATAAATATATAAAATAAACCTAGATATTTACCCAAAGCTCGAAAATAGTTTCTTTTTTCGTTCAGACCATTTAAGGATAACATTAGCTAGGTGCAAAATTACATACACTTTTAATAAAGTTTTCTGTACATGTTGCTTTGGGATTCTTTTAATATTTATTTAGTTTTTTTTAATATAACTCAATAACTGTATATTTCCCAGATCAATCATTTAAACGATAAAATTATTCACCTACAAAGCTAAACAAACAAAATTAACTAAAATCGCACTAATTGTAAAATGCGAAGATAAAACAATTTGTTTTTTAGTCTTCCATTCAGAACAGAACGGTATGGAAAGTAGGGCGGATGGTTACCATATATTTTTCTTTTTAAATTTCAATATTATGTAGTAGTTTTTTAAGGATAGGTTATCACTTACCAAATTTATATGTATATATCAAATATTTTTTAATCTTAGTTAAAAACACTTCTCTTCTTTTGTAATTTCAATCACTATTTTTTTTTTCGAAATAGCCAATTTTAAATTAATAACTTAATTATAAAATAATGGTACTACGTCATTTCTGAGAAAAAGGTTTAGACACATCCAGATGAGGAGTGTAGTTGTAATTCTAATAAATGTTACTGCAGCCTAGCAACAATAGTGGTTGTACTGCTTACTAGAATCACCATAACTGAGTACTTCTATAGTAATGAGTAGACCTATGGTGCTATTCAGTAATGGTGGCTAAACTACTATTGAAGTGCAAGTTACAAACAAACCTTTATCTTCTCAATACACCTAAAACTTGTTTTTTAATTGAATCACATCACTATTATATTATTAATTATTGCATTATAATTGTATTCACTATTTTACAATACATCATCAATTTAATATTGTTAAACTTCCATAAATATTTAATAACTATTCAAAAAAACCAAGATTTAATTTTCTTCATTTTATGATTACTTCAAAGGGATTTTATCCATTGTACCTTTTTTTTCTCACAGGGTAAAATGGCCAGGGTTGACTGATTTTCAGTTGTTTTTTTTTCTGGGGAATTAAGTAATATTTTGATGAACAAAACCGTTTTCTTTATGGGTTTATAGAAAGTTACCTCTTGATCCCAAATTCGACACCAAATATGGCAGATAAACTATACATTACGTTTTAACAACTTTGAGTCAACCTGTGAGGTGTTGGGTCACCCACTCACAATAAAGTGTGAACCCTTGATTGGGGAAACATAGTGGTTGAGCAGAATAACAGCCAAATTATTGCCCTGCACGACCATTAGCACAGAAATGGTACATTCCATAACATATATATATATATATATATATATATATATATATATATATATATATATATATATATATATATATATATATCAAAACCAATACGTCATACAAGTAGTAGTGGTACACATTTATTTCTTTTCTGAACTCATAAGAATCAAAACTGTCAATAAATTCCATCACATTTTGCAACTTCTGCTTCAATTTGTAAATGTTGTCTTACTTAAATTTACAAAGTTCTTTAATGATAATTTCTTGTTCTTTTTATTGGTTTAAATTCATGACCAAATGAGATTTATTATTTTCAGTTTGGAAATTTACTGTTCCCAGGGAGGCATCAGGTGGTCATATTTCTTGTTTCTACTCATTATGATAACTCCCTTCATAAAAATATATGTAATCATGCAATATATATACATACACACACACACACGCACAGATATATATATATATATATATATATATATATATATATATATATATATATATATATATATATATATAAGTTTATTACTCTCATTATAATATTTGTTTATTTTATATTTATTATATAACAATAATAAAACTTATACACACAAAAAGGAAGTGTTCAGGATTTGGCCAAGTACTTTTTGAAAACTGTTTCACTTCAACTCGTTTGCTTTGGTTGCTATGAGTGCCATATGAAGCAATAGTTTTAGCCAGATGAAATTCATTGCATATTTCAAAAATGGTTACAAAAATTTATAGAAAAAAAAAATTATTTTCTAAGAAAACCCTGAAAAAATTCATATCTTGAAAATGGATTAAGAAAAGATGAGGTTGGCGCCACTGAATTGTATTTTTGATGTACCAATCCTCCCTCAGCAATTGTCATTTCGTTCCGGATTTCCTAAAAACAAAAATAATAGACAAAAGTACATGAATAAGTTACTTAATAGTAATATAATAGTAGTGACTTAATAGTAATAAATATATATTCATTAAATTTTGTGCACAACTGTTATTCTTATGGGACCTGGTCCCAGGATAAAAGCGTTTTTCTAACAATGACTAAGAGTAAACGGTCATTAGGTTAAAAGTAAATGAAATAAGATAGCACTAAATAAATAAATATATATATATATATATATATATATATATATATATATATACATATATATATATATATATATAACAATATATATATATATATATATATATTGTTATTATATATATATATATATATATAATTGGTTGGTTATATATATATATATATATATATATATATATATAACCAACCAATAAATGGAAAATGAGCATCAATTAAAAAGTTTATATTTGTGATAAGATCAGTATTGAATGAGAAAAAAGTAATTACAAATGCTTATTGATTCTATGACAATTCAATTATATTTTTGATAAAAATTATAACTCCCACAAAAGCCTTTGATATTAGAATATTTTTGTTTTAAAATGGCTGGTATTTCGGAAAGAACAAATAACTTTCAAGAGAGAAGCTTAAGAGAATGATACAATAATTGTAAATAATTATCAGTCTTATCATTGATGATATATATTGATCAATAAAAACAATAATATTAAGATTTAGTTTGATGTTTTTAATAAACAAACCATTAGTCAATAAAGAAAACCGTTTATAATCCAAAAAATATAATTGTATAAATATAACTTTTATATTAAAAACCACCAAATACTTATAATTTCATTTGTGATGTTTTGAAATTATATTTTTTACCATTTTCTAAGTATCTTACTAATTCAACAAGTAGAATGTATACAACACTTGGGAAATTATTGTTGATCATTTAAAAAAAAGCTTCATTCACAATAAAATAAAATAGCTTCCAGAAAAAATAAAACAAATCCAAATAATGTTTTACCAGCACAATAAAAAGACAATTTGTTATGATACCAATTCCTTTTATCAATAATACAGTTTACTTGTTTAGCAATGAAAAATTGTGGAATTTAATTTAAGAAGAAATTTGATATCATTTACCTGTCGATTTTTTTCAGATAATACTGTTGTTAGGTATTACCTCTTTTCATTTTGTTTCTGGAAGATTTTCATAGCAAATAAGCTTTAATTTAAAATGATCTGTTCTTGCCATGTGTATATTCTGGTATATTGGATAGCCGTATGTATATATTCTTTTGCAGTAATTTTTAATTTTGGAAAAATTGAGGAAGGCATATTAAATTTTTAAATAAGTATGTTTAGTTTGAAAATGGGAAAAAATAAAAAAACAAAGTGTCACAATTATATTAAAGTATTATTATTATTTTTTATATATAAGAATTTATTTTTAATCTATAATGTCATAACATCTCAATTTTTATCTTTTGATAAATTAAGAAACTAATGAACAATATAAATAACATTATTCGTATATTCATAACACTTTAAAACTTCCTAATTGATAGGGAAATGAAAAACATTTTAGAAAATTTGTATTTTATGGTAAAACGGTAGCTGGTTTCTACAGAAATACTTTGCCAAAATAAAATTGCATTGCAATTTGGTTAAAGAACACAATTTTTTTAAAGTAAAAAATATACCGATATTTTTATAAATAAAAATGTAATTTAAATATAAATAGTTATGTATAAACATGTGAGTATGAATATATATTATATTTTATGTATATACATAAAATAAACGACTAGAAAACAACTATTCTGATATTTTCCATAAGAATATAAATATTTCACAAACGAAATGAGGGATTTTGGCTCACATATTAAAACATCACCTAGTACAAAATCATAAATAAAATTATATAAAAACTATAATAATTAATATAAAAGCGATAAAAAACAAAACACTTCTTATAAAACAACACAAACAATAATTGATAAACCAGAAAAAGTGAAAAAATATCAAAAATAATTATCTAAATAGCAATAAAATAACCTTAAAAATAGTTATGTACAACTAGTAGTGAACAGAAAAATATTTACATAAATTTACATCATGTGGTCAGAAAAAAAGTTGAGAAAATTAAAAAGAAAAGAGAATTGGTAATATGGTAATTCAAAGACAGGTTTGGGTCAATGACAATGCCAATGTTTGAAATAACACAGCAAGAAAATTATGGAATGGTCACTTAAGTATAGGTTAGAAAAGTTGGTGCAGGATCTGAGAAGCTGTCTGGAATCAATGGGGTATGGTCCTAACCTAGAAGTGGTTGCTTGTTGAAGATTTAATACGTGTGAAAATCAAGTACAAGGTGAAACTCAATACTCACCAAAAACAAGATAAGGAAATTAAAACATTCATTAATAGTATTCAATTTAACAGAGTGACCAATTTACACTGTTTTATAATTTTAACCATGATTATGTGTTGGTGACAATACTAATGGCCTTCTGAGCCAATATAAAGAAATATGGTTGGAGATAGTGTCAGCTAAATAGCAACTATTGAATACGGAGGTCTGTGTTATACCCTCAGTCTATTTTGACCCAGAACACTGGGTTGACAAATTAACACTGAGAATTAATTATTACATACATATCTTGCAACTGTAATGGAGGAATAAAAGGATCTACAGATTTTAAGACACATAAGAGGCACAAATATTATAACACTAAATCAACCAGGGAAAAATAAATTTCAACCGAAGAATGACTTCTTGTAAAAATAAATGCTGATGCTACCCTGCTCTGTGAAATTTCCTGGTTACTGAAATATTATGACAGCATTTTGGGCTGTTCTGGTAGGGAACAAGGAAAGACAAACATTCAACCTGATATGGAAGGTGGTGATGATATTGAACCGTATACGAGATAGATATCATAAAGGCAGTTAAAAATCTCAAAAGGAAAGAGAAACTTATCTCTGTAGAACGACCAAAACATGTCAAACCTGAGCTATTGTAAGCACTATTTAATCTTATCATCGATATTTTAGTAAAGAAAGACTACCTGGAGCCCTCAAGAAAACTGTAATATGTACAATCTACAAAAAAAAAAAAAAAATCAACTAGTTTCTAGCAATGATAAGAGGTTCTCCCTATTGCCTGCATTTTGCAAGGTTATCTACATTAGAGATATTCCAAAGGGCACAAAAAACAAAGTTTTGACTCATCTTCTTTTATTTACATTGAGTATAGTGTAGGGTTAAGATCCATTCTGTAATACCACTTATGATAAATGGTTAAGATATTCCAATGCAAAAAGCATAGCTGAAGAGATAGATTTCAGATTAAGAGATTTCAGCCCAAAGTAAACATTTCCATAATTTAATTAAGACTGCCTCCAACCCACTAACAACAAGAAAATGATTGAACAACATGCCATATGTTCCTCATACAGGGTAAGTAGAGAGAACAAGATACATTTCAAATAGGGGAGAGCTTAGGAGAAAACAGGATAGGTTGTCATCAAATCCTTTAGGCCATGTTAATTTAGGTAGCAGATATCTCTGAAACATCAACCTTTTCGAGTAGCTGATGGGTCCAGTCATTACATATAAGTCATAGACAAGGGTCTTCACTAAACTGAATGAAACAAGTGATAGAAAATCAGTGAAATTAAAAAAAAAAAAATTCTGAAAGAGGAGATTGGGAAGACTGAAAAATAGATTCTGTATCTGCAGACACACAGGTACTTTGGGGTGCCCGGAACTCAACAGTATACATGCCAACAGAGGATAGGAATCGGTGACAGGATGAATTCCAACTATGATGATGATGAAAGAGATCTGTCAAGAGTTCTGTTTTAAAAAAGTTGTTATTCACAAAGATACCCTTTATTATGACCTAAACCTTCTTTATTCTTTCTATAGACAAAGGTGTGAAAGACTCATGTATTGATAAATCAGTAATTATTTTAATAGTACTGCAGTTCTTTGAATATATAGACTATCTAAAAATAGATAGAACATCTCTCAAAGGCGTCACATTTTTTTATTGTTCTTGAATGTCAGCAAGAAGGCTGAGGCTTTTGATTAATGAAAGCGAGTCCAAATCTTCAGTAAAGGGACAGAAAACAGTTCGGATAAGGGCATTTTCATTTGAGAAGAGGAATTAATGGTGAATATGGAAGAAAACATAAGAAAAATTTAAAATAAGAATAAATACTTCCAACAGGACTTCAGAGTTCATTTTATGAACATCTTTGCCATAAGTACCAAACTATTTTTATATAAAACAAAAGTTATCTCAGTCTTAATTTGTGGCTTTGAAATATGGATCTTCACCAAAAAAAACAAACAAACACGGATTAGTTCATGAATCTGAAATCCTCTGCACTATCTATGATCCGATATGCATTGAGGAGAAACAAAGGATTAAAAATGAATAATGTGGATAAAATCACAGTTGTATACTTTGAAGACAATGGCATGCAAGACACTGAAATACTTAAAAAAAACCTTAACTGAATGCTTATACGAAACAAGAAAAGTCGGTTGAGTAGATCTTCATTTAAAGGACAGTTTGGGAAGCAATGAAAAACACCAATTGGAACTGGAAGGCAGCAATTTAAGACTTGACAATTAGCAAAGGATAGTAGAGGAAGCCATGATATGGCATTAGTCGTGGCATCACAGTATATTCAAAATAGGGAGTGATAAACCTTTGATTGCACATTAAATAAATTAATGAGAGAAATTACAATAAATAAACAACTTTTCCCCTGATATCATCTATTCCTTTAAAAAATCATCATAAAATGAAAAAAAAAGTTTCTTGAATCATAAAATTCAATTCAATTCAATTTTTATTATTACACCAACATGTAATAATTTGATAGAAAAAAAAAAAGATTTTGGTGTACTAGATTTATTAATTTGGTTTACTAACTTTGAAACTGAAAAATAGGATATGAACTAACATTAATCTTCATTTAATTATATCATTTGGTTAGATTCCATTAGATAATCAAATGATAAGGTATTCAATAAAATAAATTACACAAATGCCATCTAATCTATTTTCCTTTTAAATCATATACATTTAGTTCTTAAAGGTAAAAAGTGTTTGAAAAAATAATCAATGAAACTAAAGGAAAAGTACAGCATTGACTTTGAAATATACTTGAGAATTATTTCAAAAGATTAAAAAAGTAATGTATATAAATTATAGATTTTAAATTCAAAAGTGAAGGTGAAAATAGAAATTTAAAAATATTTATTATAATATACAAAATTGTAATAAATAAAAATTTTATGGGTTGTTATAAATAGTAAGGGGACCATTAAACAATTTAACGCAATGCTGTTATTTATAAAAACTTGAAGCGCAACAATGAAAGTATGCAATTTAATAAAGAGAAAAATTACCAGATGTAATATACACCTATATATAAACTGATAATTTTTTTATTAAATATATAAAAATTTGTTCTTTAATCCTTCTTGAGATTAGGTCATATACTCATTAACCTATCTTTTGGCAACTTTCCAAGACTATATATTAAGGGTCGGCAACCTTTTTGATCACCGGTCAAAATCAACAAAAATGTGAGTTATTAAGAGAGAGAGATATTTGGGTCAGAAATAGTTTCTTTCAGTATTAATATTTACAAACATAATTTAAATAATTTTATTTTAAATTTTTTTATTATATCAATGGTTATGTTTTATAATTTAATTATTTAAATCATACTTTATTTTTGGAACTAAAGTTGGTCACTAGAAATTATCAAAGGAGTAACTCACATAGTTGGCCAACCCCCACTATATATATAATATCTGAGTATATGACTGAATTTCAAGAACTGAAAGAAGAAACTTATTTCATTAACAGTTAAGAAAATATATATGCCTTTGAAACATGAGATTCTACAACTTATTTTTTATGTACACATTCTCAACTCAAAAGAAAATAGAAAAGTTTAAAGAAAAACAAACAATGGCAACACGTACAACATATAAAGACATTTAAAAACACTATAACAAAAATTAATTAAGAAATGGTTGAAAATAAGTATTCCATTTTTGCAGTGAAAGACAACCATTTAAAACAATAGCTGAGAAAATAAAGACCTTAATGTACACTTTAATTTACAAAAGTATGTATAATATTCAACATTCTCGCACAAATCTAATATTTACTTATCTACATTTATATACTTGTCCTCAACAATAATTTTTGGAATACTGGACTATCAAGTATTTCAACAATAGGAATTTCTCAAAATCAGTTTCCTCTAACTGCTGATTCAAGAACACTACAGTGTTATTTAGAGATTCAAAATTACAATAAGACTTCTTATTAACAACTTGTAATAAAATAGATATACAACTTAAAATTTACAAATCGTTTCAATGTTTTTTTTTTCTTTAGTTACAAATTTATTTACATAAGTTTTCAACTCCCCATATTTCAAGTAAATTTATACATTTATTTACCTATAATAAAGTTAACAGTTATGTTAAGAAGAAGTATGATTCATAAATAATTTAACACCAGCAAAGGTTTTCATCAATAGTTATGTTTATAAGAAAAATAATATTCTTATATTAAATAATTAACAGCATAGAGAGGGAAAAAAGAGGGAAGTTTCGAATTAATTAATAAAACCAGATATTTTACTTGTTGATTATGGTAGTGGAAAAAGTGGTTTATATTTCCAGGCTTTATCAATCCACAGTGACAGGTTGTTAACTCATTCACTTGGAAAAAGAGTACAATACCAGATTTTTTTTGTTTATACTCATATACACTCAGTGTCAAAATGTTAGACACACTTCAAAAATAGTTATCCCTACCCTCTCATATTTTCAAATTACCCGTAAAACAGTATTAAAATAATCTATCACTCACCTGAAGTTAATCAGCAGCCTGCTTGTGTTTTGGTTCTCAAGCCAAAAATATATACATTTTTTTAATTTTTCAAATGAAAGTTAAAGCCCGTCAAAATATTAGACACGCTCCCTGTTAAAAATAAATAAAACTAATTTTAATACTTCGTGACCTTTCCACCACCATTCATTAATTCAAAAATTTTGTTTAGTAATAATTGTACAATTTTTTTATTGTTTATTGAGGAAATTGTTCCCATGAAGCCAGAAATGCAGATTTCAAATCCTCGATTGTTCCGAACTGTCTTGACTCAGAGTACACCCTTCTTGAAAGAGCTCCCCAAACATTTTCGATAATGTTCAGATCTGGTGAGACAGCAGGCCAGTCTATTGCGAGTGAACTAGTCTTTAATAATTTTTGCTAAATGTATTGGGGCGTTAAACTCAAAACTGGCTTTCTTTTTAATTTTTTTTTTCTAAACATTGTTTTGACTTTTTTAATAATCTCTGGACTTTCCTTAGTTTTGTTTGAACTGCAGCTCTATCAGCAATTGCTCTTGCTGTTGTACAAGAGTTGGATGCGATTCAAAGAATAGTCCGTTTCTCTTGTAATGGCAAAGCACGGGGCCTCCCAGTTGAACGTCGGGTCCCTTATGTCTCCCCGTGCTGAGTAAACTTCGCGACTGATGGAAAACTCTGCTTGATTTGGCGGGCTCGTTCCCTACAACTCATCCCGTCCTTGTGGAGTGAACATATCAAACGGCGCTCTTCTTCGGAGAAATACTTATTTTTTACCATAACTCACGGTCGTTTTAGGTTTATTTTGAAACAAATTCAATACTGCACTGAAGTAGAAATGGTATTTTAACCATTTCAACTCTAGAGGATTAAGAAAATAGTAAACAACAACAAGTGTGTCTATCATTTTGATGCATATAAAATGTCATTATTTACCGATATTGGATTTAAATAATCCTCAAGGCCTGAGAAGATTGTCCCCATTTCAATATTATAATTTATACTTTAAACTGGGCTTAAAAAAATAATATCAATCAAAATTAAAGAAAACATGAAACGTTTTTTTTATTTCAATAGGCGTGTCTAACATGTTGATACTGAGTGTAAATGTATTTTTATTAGAAAATAGATTTATTAAAGAATTAATATCAATTTTTAATTAAATATTATTGTTATCAGTACGAAGTACTAGTTACCATGAGTTTACTAGTTGAACATAACTAGAGAGTAGTTGTATTTTTCGTAAATAAAATCACAAAACCTGACAGAACATGCATAATCTTATGTCAGCAGGTTAGCAGAGGTCCTTATAATGTGACAGTTAGCACATGGAGATGATCACTCAAGATTCAAGTTAACTGTTTAGCATCATAATATGTTAAACATTTGACCTCTCTATTATTTTGCACAAACATTAAGAAATTTGATAAAATATTTTGGGTTAATTTTTTTTTTTTTTCCTCGATGCTAGCAATGGCATGAGAGGAAATCAAAGAAGAATTTTTTTCCAATTCAATTTTTGTTCATCACCACCTCACACAGGCAAGCCATAGCCACTAATTGCTCAGCTCATGTCTAAAAGTCATCCTGTGCAGAGGATCGGTTGAATCTATGTGGCAACAATGGTTAGGTATCAGACAGGCCAAAAAACAAACAATGTATAAAATTAAAATAAAACAAACAATAATGTGCTTTCTGGCTTTGGTGCAAATGGCTCACTCATTTGTGACAGCCTTAAAGTAGCTTGTACTGTTTTAAAATGAAAAACAGCCACAGTTTGATTCATGATTTAATAAAAATGCATAAAAACTATATCCTTTTTAAGATACAGCTGTTACTGATGTTTTACCAGTAAGTTAAGGCACAGTTGTAAGTAAGAAAACTTCTCCACTTTTTAGTATTGTAGCACTCTTCTAATTGAATGAATCACAGGCCTATAATATATTTTTTAAATTAATAAATCACCCAGTATTATCTGGATTTCCATTTGAATATTGTACAAACTACAATATATATAACTTCCCCTGAAAGGAAATAAATATTGAAATAATTAATAAATAACTAAACTTAATTAACTTTAATCATTGTTTTGATAAACCATTAGTTAATTTTATATTTGTCTACCATCTTTGGAAACGAGTATTGGCTCGCTGAAAAGGTCTGAAGTTATTTCTGTATGACCTATTTGTCATTGGCATTTGAGGAGACGGAGGAACTGGAGGAGGTGGTCTTGAAAAAAACAATGATTGCTGGGAAAAATTTTGGGAGGTATCAAATTGAGGAGGCGGTGGTGGTGTACTGAATGACTGGGACCAAAGTTGAGGTGGATGTGGAGGAGGTGGCGGTGGTGGTGGAGGCAATGGAGGTGGTAAAGGAGGTTGTAACTTTGGTGGTGTTGAATATTTATCTAAGCTAAAATCAGGAACACTGTTAGCATCGACTTTAACAGATGGAGGTGGTGGTGACACATACATATCAGGATAACAAGTCTTAAATGAAGGAATACTATTATTCCCAGTGTTAGAACTTGATGATGGACTAACAGTATAAGTAGAAGGATTACCATTATAGGAATTGTTATTAGTTGTATAGGTGGGGTTATTAGGATAAACAGTAGGATATGAGGTGGTACTATTATTATAGGATAATGGAGGGACTGCTTCAGGGTTTATTGTAGGCTTCACGTCTTTATCCACTCGATTTATCTTAAAATGTGAGTCTTCTTTTGACTGATTATTTAATTTAAAATTGTTTGTTGGAGGATTTTGGACAGGAACACTTAATACATCACTTGACTTAGTAGTAGGAGGTTGTAACATATCAATTACATCACTTTTTATATTTTCATTAAGTTTTTCTTCTTCATCACTCATCTCCATATCAACATTTTCAACATTATCTTGGTTATGATTAGATGATGCATTAGCCTTTTTCGAACTTTCTTTAGTTCTGTAATCTGTGTCATCACCTGCCCAAGTGGAGCTAGCTGTTTCAGTAAGATTTATTAAGTTTCGATGATCTACATCACTAAAACGCATATCAGTGTCTTGGCTTAAAATGTTTTCATCAAACACAGTAGGATAATTGGCTTTTTCATAAAGTGGAGGAGATTCAGGTGTTTCCCAAATATGCTCTGGTTCATCACTCCAGCCAGAAAATTTTGGAGGATGAGGCAGATCGCTGGAGGCTACCTGACTTTTTGGTGTTTTTGCCGAGCTTTCAGAAGGCATTAATGTTTGCAACAACGCTGAAAGTGTTAACTGCTGTCCATCTGAAGATGTTATAACTTCTGTGTTGTTTCCCTACAAAATAACAATGAAGACAGATAAAAAATATGTTAATCATACATTTATCCAAGTTATTATTCACACTACCACTTTAAACAAGAAATAAATGTGCAAAGCATTTTCCTCATTATCAAGAACTAATGTGGTTATGTAAATTAAATGCACTTAATGCTTGGTTTTACAGCTTTCTGAAAATTAACTGATGTATTATAGACTATTCCTTAGTTCACTTTGGTGTCGTAAGACTATTACTAGATTAAATAAAATGGAACACTGAAGAAAAAATCAAAAACAAACATAAAAAAAACTAAAATCTCTAGGTAAATACAACCATACCTGAGCTCCTAATTTAGATTTTATAAAACAAACATTGAATTTGTTTAAAAATGATATAATACTTGAGATTGAAAGAAATGCTTAAAAAAGAAACACATAAACATTTAAAAATGCAATGAAAAGAAAATAAATACCAAATTCTCAACCAAAAGCATGGTGTGTAGTCATTTCATTTATGCACAAAATAATAATGGTTTTCTGCAAATCCACTGAAAAACAATCTTACTACACATCAATAGTATTTTTAATTGGAATAAATTGATAGTAATAAATATTTGTTTAGAAGTTTATATGTATCTCAAAAAGACTCAGAGCATAAGCATAGATAAAATACCAAGTGGAGACTAGAACAAACTATAAATGCTATAAGCTTCATACGGGTTGGAAAAGTGTTTTACAAACAAAAGCTATTTTAAAACCAAACTTCTATTCAGTTGTGCTACTTTCAGACCAAGTGCAATAGGAACTAATTGCAACAAGAAATTTAGAAATACTTTTAATAATTTGTTCTCCCCTATCTTTTACTATCCAATGAATAATCCATATTATTACAAATGAAAGAAACAATCTAAATATGATCTTTGTGGACTCTTCATATGTAATAAATATAAATTGAAAAAAAAAGATATTTAAAATGAAAATTCAAAAGTTTAAATTTTCATTAACAGTATTAATAGCAAATAAATCATTTAAAATAAAGTGAAGGAAGAAACTAGCCTATGTCTATATACATGTGCATATATAGACATAGATATACATATATGCATATTATATATACATGATTTAAACAAATACATGAAGATAAATGAAAGAAATTTGATAAAACTCTCATACTCATAACAAGCACAGCACAAGAAATTTTAATAATACCTGACTAACATTAATAATCTGAAAATTATTAGCCACTGCTGAATTCAGAAATGAATGACCATGATGAAAAGTTTCAGCTGATAAAGCATCCGCTAATCCGCAAGGTGTGTTACTGTTTGATTGAATTGATTCAGTTTCAGCAGCATCTGCCTTGTATTGCTTTTGAAGTTTCGGTGGTACATACACTTTAGGTTCATCTATTAGTCCAGGATATGTATGTTGGGTAGAATCTACAGGTTCAGTATCAAAATTTGAGTCAGGACTATATGGAGAAACTAATGCAGTTTCATTATCTTTTTTCACTTCATGTGGAGGAAAATAATTATTAGATTTGTAATCAGAAAATGACTTAATGGTGCTACCTAAAAAAAAAAAAATAAATAAATAAAAACAATAATCAGAACAAGTATTTGAATCAATTTAAAATATTTATCACTAAAACAAATTGGTTTTTTAAAATTACCTTTTTTGTACTTAGATGTTTATGCTTATATGATTTACGAATATTATACCAACAAATATTCAATTAAGAATTAAAAATAGTTAGAGAATATATATATATATATATATATACATAAACAATGATTATGTCGATAAATAATCCAATGTCACTAGAAGATATTCAAATCTTCAATGGGTAACATTGTCTTTAATATCTATAATTTCAAAACAAGAAATGTAGAAATGGTAAAAAAAATAAAACATATCTTTGAATATGTGTGATGAAAATGCGAACAAACTCTGATAAGGAAGAAAAACTTCAGATAATACAACTAGATGTTATAAGATGGATGAGATCTTTAAACGCAACACATTATTTTAAATAACTTACTGATTCCATCTTTTGGTTCTGGTGAAGGAGAAGGAGCATTGACATCAGGAGATGGCATCGGACTAGGCATTGTTTCAATTTGTTCTTCCAATTTACGCTTAACTCCACGTACTCTTGTACCAAAACATTTATAAGCCTTCAAAGAAAAATTTATATTGAACATATACTTTCACATAAAAATCACAATTATAGTGAAATTCAAATTAATATAAAAATATATCATTGTAAAATGTGTAATATCCATAAATAAATATGAAATTCTCTATATTTCCATTAAATAAAAGTAAACTGACCTCAATTACATACCAAAACAGTATAAAAATATATATTTAAACCATTTTGTTACATACACTCTAGGTTTATCTATCTGCCCAGGATATGTATGTTGGGTAGAATCCACAGGTTCAGCATCAAAATTTGAGTTAGGATTATATGGAACTTGAAATATTAAATTTTTGACAAGATTAACTAATGAATTGGAACTAATACTTGTGATATATAATATGACAATAGTAAAGTAAGCTCATATTTTTTTTAAAATTTAATTTATTGAAATTTACAACTATAATAATATTACAATAAGTAAATCTGCTAATATGTACAATATGACATGAAAAACACTTGTGGAGAAACTACCCATCAGTAGCACTCCAATAAAGTACTATAGTAGATGGTCTCGAGGCCATCTTCTTTTCAGACACCTCGGAGGGTTATCAGGAATAGTATGGGAAGCAAGTTGAGAGACTAGCAGATTAAAGTGTGTATGGAGCTTGTCATGGAAGGTTAGGTATCTAGTTTGGGCCAAATCAGTAACATATCGGATATTAAGATCATGATGGATGAGTTTGTTTGTGACATACTAAGGAGCATTGAGGATTTTACGAAGGATTTTGGATTGCAAGGATTGGATACAAGATGAATTGGATGGTATAGTAGAGCCCCAAAGCTCAACTCCGTATGTCCTAATAGGCCTGATAACTGTCATGTAAATGAGTATTAATTATAGTATTATTATAATAAGGAAGTAAGTAGAAGGTATGAATTTACGGAGTTTGTACAGCAGACCCGGATGCCAGACTCGATCAAAAGCCTGCTCCACATCGAGAAAAAGATCCCGCGCAGTACATTCCGTACTCTAATGCGGATGAGGCAACGTCCACCACACGATTGCTGGATAGTGGAATGTGATGTTCGGAAACCAAATTGGTGATCTGGGATTATTTGATTGGATTCTATGATTGGATGAAGACGTTTCAGAATGAGTTTTCCAAGTATTTTGCCCATCATGGGCAGGAGAGATATAGGATGGTAAGAAGATGGGAGTTCTGGTGGTTTTTTAGGGTTTGGTATCATCTTAACTATGGATAATTTCCAGGAATCAGGAAAGTATGTGGTGCGGAGTACGGCATTGTATATATATGTAAGGAGTAGGATCGCTTTCCGAGGAAGGCGTTTTAGAATGTGGGATGTGCTTAGGTCATGCCCAGGAGCTTTGTTGGTGGGAAATCTGTGAATAATGTTTGATATTTCGGAAGGGTGGAATGCTTTAGGAGGAGGGAACAACTGAAGAGGAATACTTAATTCTGCTTCAATGAATTCAGAGTGGGTTGTATAAAGGATATCTGGATGAGGGTTAAATGTTTTGAATAGGTGCTGGGTGAAAATTTGTGATTTTTCTTCATCAGATCTTGTCCAGGTTTGGGATTCGGTTAAAAGTGGGTGGTTGAAATGTTTATATTTTAGGAGTTGTTTAGTGGTATTCCATAAGGATATGTCAGTAGTACTCAGATTTTCTGTACGGTAATACAAATTTTGAATTTTGAATGTTCTGATCTCTGTTTTTAATTTGTTGGTTAGTTTGGTATAATGACTCCTGTCAGATGGATAGCTCATGCGGTGCCACTTCACTCTTGCCCGTCGTTTTTCTTTTAATAACTCGCGAATATGAAGTGGCCAGTTATTCTGTTGATAATTATTTTTACTTGGGAATGTATTATCTTTTATATTAGTTTGTATTGCTTCTGTTAGTTTGTCTATTGCAGAATTGATGCAACTTTTGTTTTAAGCGGAATTTTGAGGTCTAAATTATTTTCCAGATTCGATCGAAATTTATTCCAGTCTACACCTCCAGTATTCAGTCTGAGATGAGAGGGCTTAGGAATGGGAATTGAATGTACTTGAAGTAGTACTGGACTGTGATCAGAGGAAAGGTCATCCAGGGATTTTATAGTTGTTTGATTGCAGGAAATCTGTGAGGAAACAAATATATCAAGAATATCAGGACGTTTTTTGAGCGATGTAGGCCAATAAGTAGGGTTTATGGGTTAGAGGATAGAGAAACTATTAGAGGTTGAATTGGGATAAGATGCTAACACGGGAATTGGATGTTCGACATCCCCATCGTTGATGTTTGGAGTTTTAGTCTCCTCCGGCAATAAAACGTGGTCCCAGGGATCGGAATAAGGATTCGAGGAGGTTATAAGAAAGGGAGTTACCAGGAGGACAGTATACAGCTAAGAATGTCATAAGGACTAGTTGAAATGGTTACTGAAGTTGATTGAATGGTGTCAGTTGGAGTAGAAGGAATAAGAGAATGAGGTATGGATTTGTGGATAAGGATACAAGAACCGGCATGTGCTGTATTGTCAGGATGATCTGATCTATAAGTAATGTAGTGAAGTATGTAAAAATATGATCGTTTTGTGAAGTGTGTTTCAGTCAATAGGGCAATGTATATGTGATTGTCATGAAGAAATAAGTCAAGTTCGTCACGATGGTTATGTAGGCCATTTGCATTCCACAGTATGATTGCTAGGGGCTTGGTGTTCATCGTGGGGTATTAAATGGTATTTCGGAAAGGAGTCGGGTTAGAAGGGAAATGAGTGGTTTGATGTTATTATTAAGGTCAAATAAGAAGGTCGAAAGGATTGTGTTGATGTCTACTGGATTTTGACTGAGAATAGGATATTGGACAGAAGGTTGAGGTGAAGGATTAGTGTTTCTTGGAAAGTTGGTTTGGAGTTGGACCCTTCTTGGGACACTGTGAGCTGCATCAACTTTCAATGGTTTATCGTTTGGCGGTTTATCGTGGAAGAAGTTTGGGATGGAATTTTGGGTTCACTCAGAGGTGGAAGCTTCACCCGTAAAGGAAGATGGTGAGAAGGGATGTCTTGGCATGGAGGTAGTGGAGGTTTGGGAACCATTGGCTGGGATTGGGAGGTTTGAGGCACCTGCTGCCAGATCTGTTGATGTTGAGGCTGCTGATTTCGGCTGATGACTGAATATTTTCGTTGTCCCTGTTGAGGAGGATTAATATATGTTGAGGTCAACGGCTGCTGTTGACTACTATGAACTGGAATGTCTTGAACTTTTTTTATTTCTTCTTTGGGATTTACTTCTTGACTAATTGATGCTGCATGGTGAGATCTCAGCCTTTGAAGGTTTTTATGCACCATGCGTCCTTTATAATTTGCTGGGTGATCCTCACCGCATAGCACGCACTTTGCTGATGTTTCCCTCGTTTTCTTACATATTTCTGTTCCATGTGCTCCAGCACATTTGACACATTTGGCCGGATAGTGACAGTACGCTTTTGTATGTCCTAGTGCTTGGCATTTTGTGCATTGCACAATTGTAGGTCTGTGCCTTGGCTCTTCAAAACGAACAACTGAATAGACCAGCCTAGTGATATCAAATATTTCAATATTATTTCTGGCTGGTTCGAGATCTAGAGAGGAATGCTTTATTTTCAGCAGTGCTGTTCAATTATATTGGATTGCCTTAATACACAGCATACTGATCAATCCATAACGGACATAATGTACATTACAATTTGTTTGTTTTAAACGCATACTTAAGAACTACAGTACAATTCTTAATTTTTTCTACTCTCTTTTCTTTTTTTCTTCTTTTTTTTTTTACATTCAAGAAAATATAGAAAATACAAACCTGATAAACTAAGCACATATACATTACCACACAATTTATGAAGATAAATAAATTTAAAAAAAAATATATCAGCGTGTGGGGTATCAGCTACTATATACATGATAGTGAATTATCCCCAGGGAGTCAAGAATAATATTCTCGCCACATCCCTGCCATTGACACCCAGGTCATCGAGGAAGCTCCAAGTTCTTTTCGGAATCGTTCCGCGAGACCCAAACCAGAGGCCTCTCACGGTGAACTCTCTCTCTCGCGGAATTTCTCCTTTAGGAAAGGGATGCATTTGTCATATATTATCTTCTTTTTCCTTTCCACTTCACCCGCCTGGTCAAGGTCATTATTTTCAAATATCACCGTCGGATCCAACACCCATGCTATCTTTCCGGTCTTCGGAAATGTGACAATATCCGCATATCTTGTGGATCCCTCAGTGTCGATACAATAGACCTCGTCAAAGCAAGCAAAGTCTTTTTCCTTTAGGAGCTTCATTAATTCGTGTTTGACTCTGTGGTGTCGGCATGTTATGAGGAGGGAGTTGTTGGGGCATTTTCCCAGCACATGGGCTGATGTTTCTGAATCTCTGCCGCATTTGCGACAGAGGGGCCCAACTTCTCTCGCCTGTCCGCCGGCTCCTAGGACTCCACGCAGAGGCGCATAATTGATGTTCAGTTTTAGGGCGTTGGTCCACTCCGACCCTGAAAGTACCTGTTTCTCGCACATAAACCTGTTGGCTTTCGGTGTCTCCTTGAAATGACGGACTCCAACGCCCTGCTATGTACAATTAGCCCATTCTTCGAAAGAATTCTCATGCAGCGACTGTCGTAGACCTCTCACGCTTCGGAAGCCCTGATCAACTCCCAGCCTTTCTAGACATTGAGCTGCTTTCGTTTCATAATTAAATGAAGACTGGAACAGGGCATCTGGGACATTAGACAGTCGCTGGGCAATTGACCAATGCTGAAGTGGAGCCTCCCATTGACACCGGATCAGTCCTAGGCCTCGATACCTCCTTGGTGCGTACATCATGGCCGTAGAGGTGTTCGCAGGTAGCCCGATGATGGCCTTGATACTTCTGCGGATATTTACATCAATGCCTTCTAACACCGCAGGACGTAACTTTGTTAGGGGCACGGTTTGGAGAGGATAGGTAAGTCCCGGGAACAAGTACTGATTGACAATATTGATCTTTTGTTCCGGTTTGAGTAGACAAGAGCTTACTAATTTGTCTAAATTATCACTTAATTTAGTCACCGCCTCCTCATCAAATACAAGCTTTCCCGAGAATGTGCATCCTAAATATTTTATTCGCTCTTCAGCCTTAAATGTATGGATGACATCACCATTCTCTAGGGAGAGCGTAGTGGTCCGCAGCTCTCCTTTTTCAATCAACATACCCACACTCTTGCTTGGGTTGACAGCCAAACCAATCTCCGCAAGCATCCTTTGGACGCCGTTGATGATTCTTTCTGCAGCACCCTTGTTACGTGCCGAAACCGCCTGGTCGTCCGCAATTCCGGTGAGGACCACAGATTCTTGGTCACCCGTAAGTTTGTAACTAAACATCTTGGACATATTTTCGTCACACAGGTCGCGGTATAAGTGGTCAATGGCCAGGTTGAAAAGCGATGGCGACAAGGTTCGCCTTGGGGCACTCCTCGGAGGACATTGATTTGGCTTGTCGAGTGGGCTCCTATGCATATCTTAATCGTGTTCGTTCCAAGGAGAGCCGCTATCACGTTCTTGAGGTCCGGTGACACACCTCTTGCCTCTAAAGAGCTTATGATGTGATCATGACCAACGCTGTCAAAAGCGCCAACCACATCCAGGAAAACTACCGCACCATCATTTTTCTTTTTTTTGGCATCTTTTATGATCCTAGCGCTGACGTGAGTTCCCGGTAGGCCCATAATAAAGCCTCTTTGATTTTTGCTGAAGGTGATCTGTTTCCTTAATTCTTTGTCCAGATCCTTCTCTATGACGCGGCGCACAATGGAGTAAATTGTTATTGGTCTCCATGATGAGAGGCTTTTGGTATCCCCTCTTGCTTCATTTGAGCCCCTATTTATTATGCCCCTTAATTTGTTAGGATTAGCCTCCCTGGGGTGTTTCTTTGCTATGTGGGTTCTGAGACGTCCATCGCCCTTAAAACTCAGGCCACATATGGGGCAGATTTTACTGCCGGTCCCCGATGGATGATCCTCTTTATTTTGTTTTACCTCTTTATAGGAATCCCCGGATGTTTTTGGGAACTTTAGCATGGCTGGGAAAACATCATCTACGGATACTGTTTTGCCCAATGTTTGGCCTTTCTCATTTTGCCACTCTACCTTAACATAATTTTTTTCGCCGCCTCCCGCAGCAGCCACAGACATGAAAGAGGCAACTGTTGCTTCTTGAACGGGACCTCCGGTTCTCAGAACCCATACTCTTTGACCTATTTGTAATTTATAACGGTTTACATTCACTTCAACCATATAACAAAATTGCCCACTCCATGTAATGTAAATAAATAAAATTTAAAATTAAAAAATGAATAGATTAAAATCTATATAATTTACAAGGTAAAAGGCTAAAAATATAAAACTGATTTAAGACTAAGTTCATAGATTAAAAAGAACATAATTAAGTAAGTTCAAAACATAAGGATATACCAAAATACACAATTAAATTAGAATGAGATAAATAGGTTAAAAACATACACATAAGCTAAAATATAAAACTAAATTACTACTAAATATGTAGGTTAAAATGATAAAACTTGATGAATATATATCTATCCAAACCACTTAAAAAAGCAAGAATAGGTTAATATGTCTAAAGCCAACATATTTCAACAGACATCTATAAAGATTAAAAACTCAATAAATAGTTTAAACTTTTCACAGTAGAAGTAAAGAAAACTTTCAGTGTACAATGTACATAATTAGTTCAATTATGTTAACTCAAAATGACTGACAATAATTACATTTTCCAGCACTAAAACATAATCATATAAAATAAAGGTTTATCTTATTTATATTAAATAGTCAATGATAACAACAACAAGAACCTGCTGAGTGCTGTGACGAGGATCTATAGTGCCTCTTGGTGGAGGGCAACCTGTCTCAACCTCCTACTGATAAGCACCCATCTCTCTCGAAATGTGGCTCGGCTTGTCGCTATCCGTACAGCGATGGCCGTCGTCAGATCAAGCTCAAATTTTATTTATACACTCTTCAATATTATATCCGCCTCTATTTCAATTTTCTTGACGATAGCGCGCCTACGAACCACAAAATGAGCTTACTTCTACTAACGGCACAGAGACGATGTTACTCGGTTGCTTGACTCCATACGACTCGAATAAATAAAGGTAGGGGGAACTTTTCGACGGGATGTAGGACAACTGATATGTTTCTGACGTTGTGGCCGATCTCTTCCAAGTTCCTTTTGATGGCGTCAGTAGGTGTGGTGCTTTGAAGACCTCTCAGAACAACTCTGTAGGCCCTATCTTCTTTCAACTGGTAGCAGTGGAAGTGATTATTTTTTTCAGTAAGATGGTTAACCAATTTTTTGTAATTCTCTTTTGTGTTCGTATTAATTTTGATGTCTTTCACTCAAGAATAACATTTAAAATTGCTTGCTCCGATCAGGTTGGCTATTTCTTGACAGAAGGTCATGAAGTTTTGTACATTTGAGACAAAAATGGGAGGTGGAACCGGTTCGGTAATCTGAGACGTATCTTGATGTTGAGGTAGCTCTGTGGGTACATTATCGAGGGCTGCAAATTGATTGCTGGTTGTAATGTTAACTATTGATTTTTTTATGGCGGCAGATGTTTTACTGCGGGTATTTGGTGCTAAGGTTGGCTTAGACACTGATCTGTTTTTGTTTTTCTTTTTTTTTGGAGAGGTACCAGCAGACCCGGGAGCAGCATTTCACTGTCGTTTTTTGAGCTGATGACGTTTTAGATATTGTGAATCAGTTTCACTCATTTCGGACATTGTTACATTGTCCTCCGATTCAGTACCTGATGACCGTTCTGAATCCATTTAAAAAATAAATAAACAAACTTATTACAAATAAAATAAAAGTAAGCTCATATTTTAGATTAAATTTTAAAAAAATAGTTGAGTGTTTAATATGCCAAACCACATAAAGTCTTGAAAATAGAACTGATGGAAAAAAGTATACTTGACATGAAAATGATAAGGAGAAAAGTATCTCTTTTCAATTAATCATGAAGTCGACCCATAGCATAACTCCATCTTTCCAATCATAATCTATTCATTGCAAGAAAAATCCATCCCCAACAGTTTGAGTCTTGTAAAGGAAGTTCCCTTGTTGAGTGTACGACATAACAAGGACAGGGCTTGTTATGTTACTTCAATTTGACATAACATTCGTGTTTGGTGGTCAAGTGTTCTCCAGCAACTGCAGAAGTACGAGGATCCCAGCAACCTGTATGGCTTGGTATGACATTAAGGATTCGTGGGAGCTACTATGAAATAGAAGACAGATGGGGAGGGGGTCTCCCCAGGGCTCTGTTTTGGGTCCTGTCCCAGGGTTCTGTTATGGGTAAGCCTGTGTTTGACAAGTTACTAGGAGTGCTGGAAGAAGAGTGAATCCCTGCTACTGCATACGTGGATGACCTGGCTGTTTTGGTAGCCTCAAATAGCAGAGTCAATCTGAAACATAATGCTGAAAGGTGCACCAAAGTGAATGGTATGAGAGGAAGAAGTTGAAGACAGCAGGGTATAAGACTCGGGCCATTCTTCTGAGAGGTACAACTGATAACGATCGCTCTAAAACGATGGTCATCCAAGGGTAAAGAATATGTTCAAGTGAGGTAGTAACCTAACTATGAGTTGGGATTGGAAGAAAATTCAATATGATTCCTCACTACTACTAGACTACTTGAAAAGCAAGGTGGCCAAAGCCCTCAATGGACTCGGTTGTATCAGTGGTGTTTTCTGGAGTGTCATATGCCCTGCAACATTAACCGTTTATAAAGGAGTTGTTGTGGGTCTCCTCAGGTAGGTTCAACCAACCAGCAAATGACTGCTGCGAGTATCCAGAGCATATACAACTGTGTCACATGAGGCGGTGCAGATCTTAGTTGGAGTAGAAGATCACTCCCGATTCAAGATAAGGAGGGAAGGCCTAGCAGATCTTCCAGCAAATCTTCTTTTATAACAGATGGCAGAGGATAATCTGGGAGGATGCAATAGAAGAATGGAACTAGCAGTGGGTGATGACCCCTAAAGGGGCTACCCTGAGGATTACTTACCCAACCTCACATCACATTTTAAAGCTACATGGGTCCTCCCAGACTACTGGGTCTCATAAATCCTTAAGGGGCATACGGGTTTTAGTGCAAAACTTTCCAAACATGGAAAAGACATCAATCCCCTATGCCCTAGTTGCAATGTACTAGAGATCGCTTAGCATGTCGCTATGACCTGTAACAACTATGAGGTATTGAGGGTCAACTACAGTGAGCTTAAGGGCTCTATATTATGAATGAGAACAATTACCCGCATCTGATAACTAGGAAAAATTACCCTCACTTTCAGGCATTCATATGTGGCTGGAAGAAGAAAGTAGCTCAAACGTACTTTTCCTTGGGTAGAAGAGAAGGACCTGAAGCAGGGAGGCCACCGAAGAGGAGGGAAAGAAGTTGAAGAAGGAAGTGAGAATTAGCGAAGAGCAAGCTGCGTGCACAGCTATGATGACATAATGTAACAGAGCCTACTAGCGACATTGTGTTATGCTGCAAATACCCGTATTGCATTACCGGCACGGTAGGTCTGGCAAAGATAATAAATAAATAATAATAACATCTTAATGTGTTTTAGCTAGCTCAAAAAATCACATTAAAAACAACAATATTTTCAGAAAAAATAAGGCTAGTTTTATCTTCATAAAAGAACACTATGTGATTTATCCCATACTGTAATACATTCAAAATTTCGATTTGAGCAAATTGAATTGTCAATAATCTGAAAAATAATACAAAAATTCAATTAAAACAGCCTTGATGACTAGGTTGGACACGATTCCTAAATTCACAATAAAATTTAGAGAAAAATAAAGCAGTGAAAATAAAATAGCTGTTAAAAGAGAAAATTACTTTGAAAAGAGAAATAATAAACGGTAGTTTATTTTATGAAAAACTATCACTACATAGAAACATATTTTATACTAACATTTACTACAACTTTGGCTTCTTGAAATTCTCTTTCATAATATTGTTCTCCAATCTCAAGTAAATCAATGAGCCCATGGCGCTCTTTAATTTCAGCCTCCAAAGCCTTGATATATGCTTTGACAGTCGCTAAGCCAGCATCAAAGTCAACTAGGAGTTCATCTCCATTCTCTCTGTCTACAATTAAAAGAAATTATAAACTAAACAATAATTAATACAAATAATTTAACCAAAACAAAACAATGAATATACTTTTACTTAAACAATGAATATACTTTTTACATTTACTAACATGAATATACTAACATGAAAAGCAAAAGTCATTTTAAAACTTAACTATTTTAACTTCATTAAATTCAATTTGTCAACTTTAAAAGTCTATTAGCGTGAGTGCACAGTATTTGTAAAAAGCATTTATAAGTTGGATACTAGGGAGGTATAGTATTTTGGATAAGGACCCAATGCCTTGCCCAGTGGAGAAAATACTAACATTGTTACAATATTAATATAGGAGTTTATTGATAATCATGTATTTATTTCCATGATTTATTTATTTGTCATATAATCATTTTTTACTTTTACAATTTATACGATTATTGAGAAGATTACATGAACTTTTTGAAATAAAAAGAACAAGGTAAGCAAATTTTTTTTTTTTTTATAACTTTAGATATAAGTAAATAAAAAATAAAAAAACAGAAATGCTACAATATATATTCAAAACTATAAAAATAAAATAAGAAAGTTCATGAAAATGGGCAAAATTTAAAACATTCACCATGAAGATTATTTGAATAAATTTAGAAAGAATAGTAATAATAATACAGGCCTAAGAAGAATGCAGCTGCATAAGATATATATATATATATATATATATATATATATATATATATATATATATATATATATATATATATATAAATATATATATATATATATATTGGTTCCTTCTTATGGAAATTATATTGTGTTTTGGACCTTGAGTTTCAGTATTTTTTTAACTTCTTAGGCGACGTTTTGAGACTAGGTTAGTCTCATACTCATGCCCTGACAGTGAACAAATGAGCTTTTAGTAAAAACATTAAATAGCACACTAAAATAGATGTAAAAATGACATGTGTAAGTTGTAATAGATAGGGTGTACTTACAAGTTCCAAAGAATGAATCAGTTTTTCATTAATCAGTTGCCTCGCAAAACAGCATAAAATGTTTATATGGCAATTGCTATGATCAATGAGTAAGAAATCCATTTTTTAGGAACAAAAGCTCATTTGTTCACTGTCAGGGCATGAGTATGAGACTAACCTAGTCTCGAAACGTCGCCTAAGAAGTTAAAAAAAGACTAAAACTCAAGATCTAAAAAAAATATATATATATATTTTTAATATTGTACTTCAAGTAGGATTTTGGGATGGAAAACAAAAAAACATGCTTTCATATTTTCCTCATTAATCTCAAAGTTTTACTTTGATTTTTTGATGTTTGATTGAATATTTATTACTGAAAGAGAGATTAGCAAAATAAAACACAATGGTTAATAGAAGAAAAAAGAAATGCCAATATTTATTTGCTTTGGCACTACAATCCGTCATTGGGTCCTGGGCTCAACCAACTGCCCCTGTCAATCGCCATGATCCTTTGCCATTGGACCAAGTCCTGACACCAAGTCCCTCATGTCAGTCACAACTTCGTCAATCCTCGTTAACTTAGGCCAATGTTAATTACTTATGGTAAATTTACTTAAGGGGAATATCTAAACTAGTTTTTCGAGCAAATAGTCTTGGTATAACAATTATGAAAAGTTAAGAAAAAATTGTATTTATGCTTTTCAGCCCTTGACCTCAACATATATTAATGCTCCTCAACAGGGACAAAGAACATATTCAGTCATCAGCAGCCTCGACATCAACAGATCCGGCAGCAGGTGCCTCAAACCTCCCAATCCCAGCCAATGGTTCCTAAATCTAATCCACCTCCACTACCTCCATGCCAAGACATCCCTTCTCACCATCTTCCTCTACGGGTGAAGCTTCCACCTCAGAGTGAACCCACAATTCCATCCTAAACTTCTTCCATGATAAACCTCCAAACCCAAACACCATTGAAAGTTGATGCAGCTCACAGTGTCCCATGAAGGGCCCAACTCCAAACCAACTTTCCAAGAAACACTAATCCTTCACCTCAACCTTCTGTCCAATATCCTATTCTCAGTCAAAATCCAGTAGACATCAACACAATCCTTTCGACCTTCTTATTTGACCTTAATAATAACATCAAACCACTCATTTCCCTTCTAACCCGACTCCTTTCCGAAATACCATTTAATACCCCACGATGAACACCAAGCCCCTAGCAATCATACTGTGGAATGCAAATGGCCTACATAACCATCGTGACGAACTTGACTTATTTCTTCATGACAATCACATATACATTGCCCTATTGACTGAAACACACTTCACAAAACGATCATATTTTTACATACGTCACTACATTACTTATAGATCAGATCATCCTGACAATACAGCACATGCCGGTTCTTGTATCCTTATCCACAAATCCATACCTCATTCTCTTATTCCTTCTACTCCAACTGACACCATTCAATCAACTTCAGTAACCATTTCAACTAGTCCTTTCCATATGACATTCTCAGCTGTATACTGTCCTCCTGGTAACTCCCTTTCTTATAACCTCCTCGAATCCTTATTCCGATCCCTGGGACCACGTTTTATTGCCGGAGGAGACTAAAACTCCAAACATCAACGATGGGGTTGTCGAACATCCAATTCCCGTGTTAGCATCTTATCCCAATTCAACCTCTAATAGTTTCTCTATCCTCTAACCCATAAACCCTACTTATTGGCCTACATCGCTCAAAAAATGTCCAGATATTCTTGATATATATGTTTCCTCACAGATTTCCTGCAATCAAACAACTATAAAATCCCCGGATGATCTTTCCTCTGATCACAGTCCAGTTCTACTTCGAATACATTCAATTCCCATTCCAAAGCCCTCTCATCTCAGACTGATTACTGGACGTGTAGACTGGGATAAATTTCGATCGAATTCAGTCGTCCCCTCCTCCTAAAGCATTCCACCCTTCCAAAATATCAAACATTATTCACAGGTTACCCGCCAACAAAGCCCCCCAGATCACCAATTTGGTTTCCGAACATCAAACTCCACTATCCAGCGATGCCATCGTGTGGTGGACGTTGTCTCATCCCCATTAGAGCTCGGAATGTACTGCATGGGAGCTTTTCTCGATGTAGAGCAGGCTTTTGATCGAGTCTAGCATCCGGGACTGCTGTGCAAACTCCGTAAATTCTTACCTTCTACTTACTTCCTTATTACCAGTTCCTACCTCCGTAATAGAGCCTTTAAAGTAAACCATCATTTTTCCTACTCTTCTCTCTCTACCCAGTTTGCCGGAGTTCCTCAAGGTAATATCCTGGGTCCCATCCTATACACGATATATACAGCTGACATTCCAACCCATCCAAGCACTGTCCTCACTACGTACGCTGATGACACATGTGTGTTATCAGTAAAAAAGGATCCATTTGTTGCATCCCAATCTCTTCAATACCATATCTCAAACCTTCAAGAATGGTGTCAAAATTGGAGAATTAAAATAAATCCTAACAAATCCCATCAAATTACCATCACCCTTCGTCGTAAAACTACAAATTCCTGCCCTACTGTATCCTTTAATAATATTCCACTGAATCCTGTCGAACAGATGCGTTACCTAGGACTCCATCTGGACAAATATCTCACTTGGAATCCTCATGCAAGACTGAAAAGACAAGAAACAGCTCTTCGTTTTCGCCTACTTCAACATTTACTGGACAAACTCTCTAAGCTCCCAACTAATCACAAAAAACTCATTTACATGAGTTATCAGACCTATTTGGACATATGGAGTTGAGCTTTGAGGCTCTACTAAACCCTCCAATTCATCTCGTATCCAATCCTTACAATCCAAAATCCTTTGTAAAATCCTCAATGCTCCTTATTATGTCACAAACAAACTCATCTATCATGATCTTAATATCCCATATGTTACTGATTTGGCCTAAACTAGATACCTATCCTTCCATGACAAGCACCATACACACTTTAATCTGCTAGTCTCTCAAATTGCTTCCCATACTATTCCTGATAACCCTCCAAGGCGTCTGAAAAGAAGATGGTCTCGAAACCATCTACTACAGAACTTTATTGGAGTGCTACCGATGGGTAGTTTCTCCACAAGTGTTTTTCATGTCATATTGTACATAATAGCAGATTTACTTGTAATATTATTTTAGTTGTAAATACCAATACATTAAATTAAAAAAAAAACTATGGCTTTTTGGGTTGCTGATAAGAAATTTCTTCTAAACTACCTCAGCTGTAACTGATAGAAATATTTTAAAAATCCCAACAAATATAATCTTCATAATTCCAAATTATGCTAAAAGAGAGCAGTCATAAAAAATAAACCATAAGAATCAAAATTGAATGTAATTTATTAATCTTCAATTTAGTATAAAATGAATTTTATATTAAAGGTGTATTGATACGGAAATGATTGACTGTAGATGTAACAAGTAGAAATTGTAAAATGGTAAGGTTTAATGATAGTGTATGTTCTGAAGTTTTGGAGACCTTTTAAAGTTTACAACAAGAAATGGAATATTTAAGTTGGGTTATACCAGGATTTCCGTAATGTAAGAAGAGTTACATTTAAAATTGGAACAGGGAATGCGATCTACAACATAGGAGTAGAGTGTAAGAGGATTAGAATCTTTGACACCGCAAAGATCTTTCCCCCGAAATATTTTCCTTGTCCCTATTTGGTAAAGTTTAAGCCACTAGACTAAGGGTCTTCAAAAAATAATTAAATAAACCTGGGTTAAGAGAGAACGCTACTTACCACTCCACTGTGAAGCTATTTTCTTTAAAGCACCTGTAAAGAAACACTAAAGTTAGGATTCACAGGACTATTGCAAAAACTCCTCTTTATCAATAGATAAACATGATTTCGAATGCAATAGAAGCAAAAACCTTCCAAAACCGATAAGATATAGATATAGATGTTGGGGCCAGGGTGCACTGTAAATATAATAGTGAATTCCCCAAGCGCCCGACCTTGACGCCGAAATAATGTTCGTTTCCTGTTAGCCAAAAATAAATATACACACAAAAATAAACAATAAAGAAATAACAGAAACAATCTAAGAACAGAAAAATAATTTATTTTCATAGAATTTAAACTAGAGGTAATTTAATTTAAAAGAATTTTTAACAAAAAATAATTTATTTTAATCACTTAAATTGAAACTAAACTAAAACTAAATTAAAATTAATAAAATACATTTAAATGTAAATTAAGGAAGATTTAAAGATGCAAAAAAAAAAAAAGCTTTAGGACCAATAATTAAGTTAAAATTATTAAATAACAAAGAAAACTGCACTTAAATTTTAATTGAGAGATAGAGAGAGAGAGAGTGAGAGAGAGATAAAATGGAAAAGGCCTGACCTTGTAGGATACTTTAACCTCACACATGTATTTAATACTGCTGTCTTCTATGGTAACGTCCTCATCGTGACGCAGGCAAATCGGCAGTTTTCTAGTTCTGCGAAGGCCGTTGAGGCATCCTCTTCCAGTGCTTAATACAGCAAGACTGACTCAGGTTCGCTGATACTTCGCAAGGTTCACTAATTCACACTAATAACAACAATAATACTCCCTCTCTCTCCCTCGCCAACTTCTTAATCCTTCTCTCTCTCTCTCTAGCTAAGTCAATACAATCAACAAAACAAACACATGGAATCGCTTCATCTCTTATTCTATAAAATAACAAGTATATACATCTAGTTACATAATTTCGAACACCCAACATATGTCATAAGTTGTAGTTCTGAAATTTACGACTTCAAAATTTGAGATTGTATCTACTGTTTTTATCTATTGATTCCAAAATGCAAATAAACCTTTCACCATAATTTTTTTAAAGATTTTCTATTTACAGATATATATAATAGGTTGGGGAAAAAGTAATTTAGACTTTTCCCAATATATAGCCTAATAGTAGCATATCCCTAATCATACTTATTAAATGAAGCCGTACTATAGTGCAATAGAAAGGCAACGTCTCATAGATCATTCTAACAGTAGCATCATTAGTTTCTCAGTCAAAAGCTATTATGCTTTGAAAATGGAGATTTAAGGACAACTTTGTCATATTTTGCTTTTTTACTTCCAAAAATGGAAATATGCTGCACAGGCATACCAAAAATTTTGTGGTGTTTATGCTGATAAGTGGTCAAGTGAAAATTAGTGTCAAAATAGATTTACTCATTATCATTCTGAAAATTCCAATGTAAAAGATGAACCTCTCCCTGGCAGGCCAATCATTGAAACAAAACAAAACAAGGTAGACTGACATATTTTATCTCATGACATCACTACAGAACTAAAAATAAACTATAAAACAGTTTTTATCCATTTACAAATGACTGGAAACCAAAAGAAGCCTGATACTTGGGTGCCAAATGAATTCATTGAACAGTGAAAAATTTAATGGACTGAGTTTCCATTTGTAAATCGTATGACAATAATGTGCTAAAAAGATCGTGGTCAAAGCCCAGAAAAGCTTCACAAATGAATGCAATGCTCGTATTGATGTTTGATATTTTTATATTTTGCAATAGTAAAGCTTGTAATAAGGCTACATGGAGATCCCCTGATCAAGCAACCGAAAACCAGATAGACCATGTATTAATAGAAACAAGACACGCATCACACGCATTAGATGTGCGAAGCCATAGAGGAGAAAACAGCAATAGTGACCACAATCTGGTTTTGATGAAATATAGAAAGAGATTAGCTACAAAGCCCCAACAAGAGACAAAGAAGAGAATAACTTTTGCTTCAGAAAAACTAAAAAAGAAAGAAGTGAGGAAAAAATACAAGGAGTAATTGGTAGAGAGAAGGATAAGCGAAATGGGACAAAGTTGAGAAAATGTTGAGAGACACTGCAGAGGAGGTGCTTGGGTTAAGAACCAAGATATCAAGAAAGGACTGGTATGATGGTATGACAATGAATGTGAGGCTGCAATAAAACAGAGAAATGAAGCTCGGATGAGGAATTTGCAGAGAAGAATGAGACTGGGTGATGAAATGTACCAGGAAAACATGACAATGAAAATGAAATGAAAACGAAGATGAGCAAAGAAAAGCTGTAAAAAGAAAAGGCTACAGGAATTAGAAAGACTGGAGAAAACAGAAGAATACTCCCGTTCAGCCCAAGAGGAAATTTTAATAAAGACAAAAATGGAAACCTTCTTGGTCACGGAATAGAAATATTGAACGGAATAGAGATCGGTAGAACATTTTCAGGAAATCCTAGGAGATGATCAGAAAGTGGAGAAGCAAGAAAATGCCAGAAGGGTGATTCCAAATGTACAAAGTGAGGTGAAGGACTTAGAAGAGGTAGATATCCCCCCTGAAATAAAAATATTAGTGAAATTATATCACAGCTCAAAAAAAATAAAGAGTCAGGGATAGATGGTATCCAGAATGAAATGCTTAAAAAACGCCGGGGAAGAGATAAAAGAATATATCTACTATATAATTTTTGATGTATGGAGGTATGAAAGGTATGTATTTCATCTTCCGACTTCCGATAAGTAAAAAGGGAAAAACTGTACGAGTGTCTTGAGAAGACGGGAACTCCAAAGAAAATAATACAGCTGGTTAAAATGATTCTGGCAAATACACACAGTAGAGTGATGATAAATGGAAAATCCTCTCGAAAATTCAAAATAAGAAAAGGACTTAGGCAAGGAGATCTACTATCAACCGTATTGTTCAATCTGATCTTAGAAGCTGCCGTAAGGAAAATAAAAACGCTTGGTGGAGGCACAATTTACAATCGTATAACATAGCATCTAGCATATGCAGATGATGTCCTCATTACAGCCCGAACGGTACAAGCACTTATAGACGCTCTTGAAGAATTTCTCAGGGAGGCTAGAGATCTAGGATTGGAAATTAATGAAAAAAAAGAGCGTTTACATGGGAACATCAAGAGATGGCCAAATGAAAGAAGAAATACAGGAAGGGAACTGGTGCTTCAAGATTTGTGGCAAATTCAAGTACCTGGGCAGTATGATAACGTGTAAGAACAGAGTGGATAAGGATATTAAACCAAAATTAGTGGCGGGAGATATTGTGTAATAAAATAAATATTGTGCTGTAAAAGGATGTCAAGAAAGGCAAAGTTTCTCATATGTAAAACAATTGTGAGACCAATTATGGATTTTTGAAGTATGGGAAAGAAAAGTCCTTTGTAAAATTTTTGGACCTTTTAGAGTGGAGGGCAAGTGGAGAATCCGGTCCAATAAAGAGCTAAGGAACCTACACGAAGAGCCCGATATAGTGAAAGTCATCCAGCTCAAAAGACTATGATGATTGGGGCATGTGGAGAAGATGGACCCAATGAGAACTCCAAGAAACTTTTGTTTCTTTTCTTGGAAGGATGATGTACAATATACCGAATGATGGTTCAAGATTAAGAGGGAGGCCACGTTTCAGTTGGCTCGATGAAGTGGAGGGTGATCTGAAGGCGATCGGTATAAACCGCTGCAGGTGCCTTGCGGCAGACACAGAAGAAATTAGCAGTGGCCAAGGTTCTTCAAGGACTGTAGAGCCCAGTAATAAATAAATAAATAAATAAAGCTTGTAATTTGACTCTCTACAGTCAATAACTAATGCGATTGAAGCAGGCGTTTCAAAACAAATGACCAGAATTGAGCAACAAGAAGAAAGGGTTGTCTTCCATCACAAAAATTCTAGACCACAGGTGCTAGTGACTTGGCAAAAATTTAGAGAGCTTAGCAGGAAGTTTTGATGCTTCCACTGTATAGCCCAGACCTTTCCTGTCCCACTACCATTTGTTTCAGTTGGTGCAGAACTCTCTTAACGGTGTAAAGTAGGCTTTAAAAGAGGCTTGTGAAAATCACTATGCTCAGTTGTTTACCCATAAACCTCAGAAGTCTACAGCGACGGAATCACGGTTTTACCAGAGAAATGGAAAAAGGTGTTTGATCAAAACAGCACAAATATAATTGATTAGTGTTTAAAATTTGAATGAATAAAGTTGCTTTGAGAAGCATGAAAAAAACCTAAATTAATTTTTCCCCAACCCAAAATATATTTTTTACCAAAACCAAAAGAAATTTAGAAAAGGAAAAATATAGAACTCCAGAACATTTATCAGGAACAAGAAATTATTAGTATAATAAAACAGGGATGGCTGAAGTGTCTTGAGTATGTGGAGAGTATAGAGCCAAGCAGACTCCCCATGAAAATGCTCTATACTAGACCAGGAGGGAGGAGAAAACAAGGAAAACTATGTGTATGATGGAGGAAAACATGGATTGATGACGTGGAGCAGGATCTGAAAAACATGGGAGGGCGAAGGTTGAGGGAGAAGATGACGGAACAAGAGGTGTGGAGGAATATCATCAGGGATGCCAAGGTCCTACAAGAATTGTTGCGCTGAGAAGTTAATTAGTTCAAAAGAAATTTATTAAAGAAAGTGAAATTAGACTTTTAAAAATATATTGATAGTAACCTCAGGCAAATACTTTGTGGTTGAAATAAGTTTTAAATTCATCAAAAATGTTAGCCAGGAAAGTGAACACAGAAGTAGTCAAAAAGTATGCTTCTGAAAAGGAAGCCCTTCATTATTTGCCTTTAAAACTGCCTTAAACTAAATTTGTCGGACTTTTAATAGAAAAAAAAGAAAAAATAATCATAATTTAGACATAATATAGAGTGAAAAATCTATATAAACAAGAATAAGCATTTTGTAATAACTGTTATTATACATGAAAAAAAAAATAAACAGCATAAATGGTAAGTTTAATAATTAAATAATATACCTTTAAGAGAGGTCCGTAATTTGTCAATATCAGTAAATGAAATGTGACTTTCATTTAATGTATTAAGTTTAACATCAGTGTCATCTTCTAGTTCTTTGCAACTTCTTATTCTTGAATACATTACAGATGGCTACAAAATATTTTAAAAAATATTTTAGTTAAGAAATAAAAAATATATTTTATTTATTTGACTTACTCAGCCATACCTGAAACTCTTGAACATCAATACGCGTTGTACTTTTATGTACACGACTAAGGAGGCCACTTAAGTCGACTAAAAAACCTTCGTCATATATTCCTCTTTCATTCCATATTTTGAAAAGTCTTAATATTTTGTTCCGAACGCTATCCTCCCTAAAAAATATAAATGCAAAAAATGTAAGAAAACGTGTGGCAATCATATATCAACACAGAAATCAAACTTTGTAAAACAACAATTGTTCTTCAGTCATTTGAAAGTCAATTAAATTCTGAAGAAAAACATTGAAATCCAGATCAGTATTACCAACATGCAATCTGTTTTAGCAGTGACATTTCTGATTTATTGTTTCCAATATTAAGTCGCTGTTATCAAATAAAGAAAAAAAAGTTCAACACTAGCCCTCAAAATTTGAGGTTTTACATTTAAAGATCTTAGAATCTAAAAATGGAATTTTAAAAAAAATTATCTTTTCTTCGAGACTATTAGTCTGATTTTTTCTGACTTGACACTGAAGTAATACTTCACACTCAAAGCTCATCTGTATTTACTTTAAAAAAAAAGGAGGACGTGGTTCGCTAAATATTGAAGAAGCTTGCTGAAAGCAGGAAGTGGTCCTACATCAATATTTCCTCAAAATAACAGCAGGGGTTTATCTTACCATCTCAAGGATAGATTCTGGTCACAGTATTAAATCAAAGCAAAGGTGAACAATCGGCAGAATGGAAAAACAAATCTCTGCAAGGGAGATACTACAGCAAATCGAGTGATAGTACCATTGACAAGGAGATATCAGTCAAATGGTTAAAAGCAGGAAAGATAATCTCTGAGACAGAAGGGTTTTTGATTGTCATTCAAGACAATGAGGTTATTGCCACCAAATCATATAGAAGCTATGTTCTAAATGATGCAACAACATCAGATAAATGTAGATTATGCTTGGTAACGCTGGAATCGTTATAACTTGATACTGAATATCTCCAGAGGCATTTTAATATTTGAAAAAAAAGAAAGAAGGTGGCTGGACTTCTGGTCTCCCATCTCAGACACTCAATCTGCAATAGTGAGAAAATACAAAACAAAAAATAATAATAATTTAGTCACTAAAATAGAGCCAAAAACTCAAAAAGAAACACTATTATTTATTATAATGCAATTGGGAAAAACCACAATGCAAAGCCTTATGTTTCAAAAATACACCCACTTACCAGTCGACGATGCAGTTGTATGTTGAATGTCTTGGTGGTGGGGTGCTGTCTCATCTTTGGAGCCTGTTTGGGCTGTTGATCGTTGGAATGTATTGCACCTTTTTCTTCGAGATGTGATTCACATAACCCCCTTTTTGTTTGGTGTCTTGATAATGCCTGAATAGGCGAAACGTCGACTGGTAAGAGGGTGTATTTTTGAAACATAAGGCTTTGCATTGTGGTTTTTCCCAATTGCATTATAATAAATAATAATTTAGTACAGTGATCCCAAATGATAATAATATCAACTCCACTGCAGGAGAAAAACTACATAAATAACAGAACTAGCAGCAGAAAAAACTCTATAGTACGGAAAGCAAGGTGGTAAAACAATTATAATATTCACAACTGGGCTGATCCCTGAATCTGGAACTACCACTTGATGTCTTAATGGAGGTTCAACAAACAGTTCCCTTGGACACAGCCAGGATATAAAATTCCTGAATGTTTGAAGCTAACAACTACAGGTGATTGGATTTCCCCATCTCAGGATTCGACCCGCAAATGCGTGGAATATAGTAATAATATTAATAAGGGTAAGTACACCCAAAGGTGCGATGCCGATTCAACCATACAATAGTAGGTAAATCACTAAGAGATTAAAAATTAATGGTTAACAATTTGTACAAAAAAATATATTATATTAAATATTTTTATTTTGAAGAGCAAAGATTTGTCCTGGCTGGGATTCGAACCCGGGTTTTCCGCATCTCTACAGCCGTGCTCTAACCAACTGAGCTACCTGGTCTTAACCAGGCCAGACAAATCCATTCTCTTCACGGATCCTATATCCTCGTGTTCTAGCAATTTTTGCTATGTATACACGGGAAACAATGTTCATTGTTAACATTACTTTTATTAGGATCTCGTTGACTTATGTCAATTTTATATTTATAATTTATTTTTCTTTTGATGGTGATTATTTTTAAATATTTTTATTTTGAAGAGAAAAGAGCCAGGTAGCTCAGTTGGTTAGAGCACGGTGCTAGAGATGCGGAAGACCCGGGTTCGTATCCCGGCCAGGAAAAATCTTTTCTTTTCAAAATAAAAATATTTAAAAATAATCACCGTCAAAAGAATAATAAATAAAATTTATTATACTAAAGTTTGGTACAAACTATAAATAAGTATATGTAACACAGCATACCTGACCATTGTAGTAGCTTTTTGAAGGGCTGGAGCGAATGAGTCTGTAAAAGGAAGTGATTTCCTTTTACTATATTGAATAACATCATTAGCGAGATAAAAAAGTAACAGACGATGTTCTGTTTTCACTGTAAAAAATAATATGAGTGAAAAACAATACTTCATTTAGTAATCATGACAATAAAATAAGCTACATTATAACTAAATTTCCAAGTTACAACACAAGCGTTTAGCAATACAAAGTAACATATGATGTTGTTCTTTCGATCCTGACTAAACAATATTGATCCATAGTACTTCACACATTGGTTAACTAATACGAACTTTTTTTTAAGGATAAGTATAATGTAAATGTAGTTATAAAATTAAAAAAGGACACAAATAATTAAACTTATGATTTGTGCTTAGACTGACTTTTTGTAGCATTACTTGAAAAATTATAATACCTATGTAATAAGAAAAATTTAACGTATTAACTACTCAAAGATTAATTTTTGAATAATAATTTCATATAAGTAATTATTACATTTTGCTCTAAGGAGTCAATTATTAGCATTAATTAATTAGCCCAATTTTATTACTACATATAAATAACATAACATAAACTTTGGTATTAAATGTTAATATTATTATACCTCTTTTTAGTACATTCAACCAAGTAGATACAATTTTTCCATGATGTTCTTGGTGTGATAAACACCAAGATGACAAGTTGGCAATGCTATCATGGGTGTCCTTTAAGTACAACAATTTCTGTTCAAATAAAGCCTCGTTAAAAGAGCCCATAGCTTTGAAACCATTAAGGGTCTATGATATATAGGAAATCTGAAACAATGAACATTCTATTTGAATCAGTGCACAACAACATATAATCTATGAAAAAAAGTAAACAATTTTGAAAATGTATTCAAAATTACTGAATTTGGCTCCCTTCAGTTTTATGAGTGATATAAACCTAACATCATTAAAAAAAAAACTTCAAGAAAAAATGTAAATATCACCATAACCATTTAACACATAGGAATGAAAAAGATATATATTTTTGAATTGATGAAGACTAATAAAACACAAACAGTAGTAAAAAAATCCTGTACCATTACAACCCATGAAGGGTCTGGGGTTCAGTACAAGGTAGAGACTGTACTGTTTCATGGACAACGGTTCCGCAAGGAGGTGACTTGTCCTACGTCATGCTCAATCACCAGATTTCCCCCCTTATTTTGGGTACCCTATTTTTATAATATCTTATGGAGGCTGGGTGAGCCCCAGGAAGGTCCTAGATCCTATATGATCCATCTCCGGCTGTAAACAGACTAAATAAAAGTAGTACCTTGCAGCAGGATTTGAACCAGGATTTCCGGCATGGCAACTCAATGCTCTACCACTGAGCCACTCCGCTCCCACAAACATTAGTAAACATACTAAAATAAAATGTTAATTTTTACTTAAAATTTAATTTAAAAGAGGTTTCGATTGAGGATTGCCCCACCGATAATGTAATTTTTTTTTTTTTTTAACCTCTGGTCTCTCTTGAATAAATTAAATTTATATGCCCATGTTTTGAATCATATCAAAAGTGGCTTCAAAAGCCATTGGATTTCACAGGGGCTTTTTAAATATAGCAGTTAGATAAGTGTTAATTTTTTTAAATATAAAAACACTAAGAATTTTTATTAAACATAATAAAAAAAAATAAACATGATACAATGAAAAACTTACAATTATTACATTATTTTTCTTGAAAGGACTAAAATTATGCCAATGCCTAAATCCACGTCAACTTGTTTCTGGAAAAATAAATAATTACTAATAACATTATTAGATAAATATAAAAAATATTTTTTTTCTATGATGAGAAGTCTGCTATGTTTCTTAAAATTAAAAAAAAAATATCCATTTCTATTAAATAATTCAAAATTCTTTTATTATATTATAAGCAGCTTTTAGTGCTTAGCCACATTTATCAGAAAAAATCAAATGTGATGATAATTTCAATTTAATTTTTATAAATGAAAAAGTGAATCTGAGCAAAATATCTGGTTTTCAAATATACCAAGATCCAAACAACTGGATTAAAAAATGAGCAGATATATTACACACATTCCCTTTTAATAATTTGTAATAATTAAATTGACTGACTGAATAATAAATTAAATTAAATGACTTGTCTGAAGTATTTAAGACAACCAGGGGTCTGAGACAAGGGGATGGACTATCAGGCCTTTTATTCAATTTCGCATTCAAAAAAGTCATCAGAGACCCATGGTTACAAGTCACTGGTATGATTCTGACAAAGCTCATCCAAATACTGGCCTAAGCAGATGACATAGAAATAGTGGGAAGAACACCGAGTAATTTACAACAGGCTGGATAGCGTATAAATCTTCAGGTAAACCTAGCAAAGACTAAGTATAAGGTGGCTAACCCTTCAAGGCAATTTAACATATAGCTCAGAAACCTGGCCTCTGTCCAGGACAAATGCCAACATTTTACTGCTCTTCGAAAGAAAAATATTAAGAAGGATGTTTGGAGCTGTAAGAGTTGGGGATCATTTAGACTCAGATAGAATGCAGAGCTGTATCTGATGTAACAGGAGCCCGACGTGGTGCAGCATATAAGAATAGCTAGACTGAGATGGGCTGGACCCGTACTGGGTTGTAGTGTTGATTTATTGATTGAATAATTAAATTGTACTTATCATTTTCCGTAGATGATGACATATCATGTTAAAATTCATCAAATGATAATGGTGCTACATAGCAAAAGCTACTTTACAGTACAAAATAATAGAAGATGTTTGTCTGTTGATTTCCAATTAAGTTGTAATGAAATTTAAGAAACTGGAAAAGCACCAGAGACTGCCCTATACTACATTACCGATTATGACCACCACACAACATTAAAATAAATATAAAATATGTAGCTTCTAGGTTTTAATAGAATTCTTGAACTATAGCCTAATATATACTCAAGTCCAAATAGATATCTCTATTGAATTAACTCAGAAAACAATAAGTCTCAACATGAAGCAAAAGAGGTTTCCATTTATTTTCTTTCTATATGGTTGTGAGACATGACTACTAACTTTAAAGGATGAACAATATCTTGAGGTAAAAAAAAAATAAGGTGTCTAAAATATTCAGTCTAACGTTTTTGTCTACTGGAAAATTAAGGAGGTTACACAATGCAAAATGCAGAGCACGGACCCGATTAATGTCATTGCAATAATATTTGAAGCATTGCAAAGATATAGATGAGTCTGTAAAGTTGCAGTAATGAACAAATTCCCACAAACTTATTGAGTGCTGAGCCAACTGGCAAACATTAAAGCTATAGACCAAGGCATAGGTGAGAGGATTGTGTTAAGGGTGATGGAAGTTTTTAAACAGCGATTGGTGGTATCGGCAACAAGGGAGCAGAATGGCTCAGTAGTAGAGCACTGAGTTGCCATGCCGGAGGCCTTGGGTTCAAATCCTGCTGCTTGGCAGACTTTTATGTAATCTTTTAACCACAAAAAATGAATCGTACTGGATCTAGAACCCTCCTGGGGCTCACCACACCTCTATGGCACCACGCAGCACCTACTTCCCCCCAAAAAAGGGAAAACCCAGTGGTTGAGTGTGATCTAGGACAAATCATCTCCCTGCACAACCATTGTCCAAGAAACAGTGAAGGGGCTACCACGTACTGAACCTAAGACCTTCATGGGTTGTAGGGGTACAGATAATAGTAAAACGAAAAAGTTCACCAAGCCTTCAGGTTTGCTAAGGTTTTTATTATTATTATTTGTTTTCTTGGATCAGGAATCTATCACAACCAATCAATAGTCCAGGGTTCAGTACATGGTAGGGGTAGAACAGAACTGTTCCTAAGCTAACGGCTATATATGGAGGTGATTTGGACGAAATCAACATTAAATTGTTCTCCAATTAATGCTATCCACTTTATAGAAACTGGGTGAACTCTGGGGTGGTCTCCAATCCCATAGGTTAGATCCATCAATCCCACAGGGTAGACCCATGGCTGATGATAGGATGAACAATTTTTCTTAAGTACTTTTCCGTTAGCCGGGCGCAAATGTCGCCAATTGTGAAATAAACTTCTCTTAAGTAGTTGTTCCAATCTACAACTGTGTTATAATTCATAACTAGTTGTTTTTTTTTACACCATTTGACAGATGCGATCTCTTTGCTCCAACCTTCAATAAAACTCAAAGATTTTAGAAAATTCAATCTGGAGGATTCGATCCACATATCATTCCAAAAGCTTCTTTGTGTGGCATGTTGAAAGATTCTAATGCCAATGCACTCCGTCACAAAAAGGCAGTTTCATTTCATGATTCTCATCGCGTGTTGTATTCTTTGTTAATGTACCTATCTCTTATAAAAAAAAAAGAGACTGCATCTTTTTCAGTGCTAGGTAAATCCCAAATTTGCATCCTTTTTTTTTTTTTACAAAAATAAAGACTGATAATAAAAAGGAAACATGCTTTGTATGGAATGAATTCAGAGAATAGAACACATACCCCCAAAAGAACATTCCCCTTATTATTGTAATAAATTTGACAGAATTCTACATAATTTGGTACTTTTTCGCTTACGCCCAGATAATGGAAAAGTACCTTTTTCTGCCACAACCAGTCTAGAATGCAGGACCTACAAATTAGTAGTCCAATGCCCCTATTCACTCAGCTATCCTACTCCCTAAGGAGGAAAAAACACGTTTGTCATAAATATATTGAATAGCAGTCCAGAAGTGTTAACAATAACTGAATTCAAGTTTTTGTGTTTGGTCTTTCAGACATATTGGGGAGTAACTATTATGTATATATCAGATCTGATCATCTACCATTAGCAGCAAGGGCTTGGAAGATCCTTTGCATACCAATATTACACATCAATATCTCATCATTGTATACATTAACATAATGATAAACTAAATCCCCATACCTTAGACCCATACAGTACGCTAACATTGTAAGGAAACCAGGTTGGTAAATTAAAATTAGTAGTTTGATTAAGACAACAATGGTGAAATCAACTTAATCTAATTAATAAATAAGATGTTGTTACTCAATCCCAATTAGAGTAGAAGTGGCGGGTTTCAAGGTTCATTTTAATGGACAGACACAAAATAAATAATCCCCAGAGTGGAATTGGAAACCCTCTAGTTAAGATTTCCCAAAAAAAGAAACAAATTAGACCCCGGGCTAAAAAAAGATTGAGTCTATATAACACTTATATTTATTTCTAAATGTCAAAGAAAGAAAAGCAAAGATGGCAATATTTAAAATAAGAAATGAACAACTGAAAATATCAGAAGTATCCTATTGGCTGTGATTTATTTTTAACACAGAAACAAGACAATATTTTGCTTCAAAGAGAGGGACAGAAAACAATTATATTTCTGTGAATTATACAAAAGAACTCTTATTTAAAATACCTTAAACTAATAACATATTCCTTAATATAAAAATTGAAATCTAGTACAGTCCTTAGTACATGGCAGAAGATAGACAGTAAATAAATACAATTCAAAGAAAAGCAAAACTGGTTCAATATTACTGATTATAGTTTTTAAGGAATGTTTAAAAAAAAAAAAAAAAAAAAAAACTTACCTTTACAAAATTAGTTGATTTTTCACTAAAACTATAACAAACATTTTAAACTATCTTGTGAAAGATATTGAAACAGCGATAATATAAACTAACTTGTTCACTTTTTGGTTGTAGATGATTGACAGTAGATAATTCTCATCACATTAAAAATAAAATTTTGAAAACTACAAAACAATGTTAACAGATTGAAACCTACACTTGGTTACAACTTTAAACAGAAGCAAGGAAGTACATCGCCAATTTCGCAGTTCTTAATAAACCCTTAATAGATCGCAATATCAATGTTTGTAATGTTTTAATTAGAATTAAGAGAAATTTAATAACGAGAACTTTCTAAGAAAAAGAAAGTTATGCAAAGCATACATTGATGAAAATATTATTTTGAATGCAAATGTTATCAGCCCCAAGGAATCCATTGGACAAATAAGTGAAATACTTAGGATGAACATCTACTACCAATCTATACTGGAATGATTCTCCTCGGAAAAATCAAATAAAGAATAGTTAATCTAAATTCTGGCTGGGGTGTTAAAGGTTTATTTACTACAATTGTGTTTTTTTCTTCTTTCTTTTTTGCATAAACTACCGAAGCTGGGAAAATTTAAAAAAAAGACAAAAGTAACGACCCAAAAAAACTTATTTCCCAACATGTTTAAGTGATATAGATCACAAACAACTCAATCGTGACATTTCTTTGAACGAGTGAGACACGTCGCTCATATCCTCGAAAAAAGTAAATTGAACTGGTTCAGAGGGACTTCGACCAGAACATATGACAAACCTAGCTATTTACTAAAGGTCTTTGTGAACATTGTAAAGCAATGGCACTTCTCTTAAATCTGCAGTAAGGCTGGTACGGTCTGTAAAAGACCTACACCAAAGGCCGGCTGCGCATAGGGAAGACATATCTTTCCTTTGCATTCTCTTTGAGTTGTTATTGTTGTTTTTTGTTCGACGCAGCCTTGGACTTTATTTTGGCCTTGTTATTGTATTTTAGACTCTATTACTAACAGAAGTGTAGTGGGGGAATTCCCTACCACACCTCAGCATCGCGCTGGTCGTTTAGTAAATTGTCAGACTGTACAACATCTTGTTAAGGACAGCAGCCTGCAGTTAGCCTATTAAGTTGTCATTCGAGCGTGCTTACTAGTTTATTTTCGAAGGTAATATGGGAGGCTTATGATTGAACTGCTCTAACAGTCCAGTATCTGGACTGATATGAATCCTCTGGAAACGCAGATTAGAATACGGGCACTCAAGTTCGTATGAAGTCTTAAAATTTGGTGTAAATTAAAAGAGAAAGAAATGCATTATGTTAAATTTGTCTGTTCGTATTTAGAAAAGTCATTTCTAATTTCAATTAAAAAAATAAATTAATGTATACATTGGATATCTGATAGACCGATAAAATATTGTTATATCCATATCGACTGAATGTTTTTCCGAGAGTATATTCCTTTTTCTTGAACTGACATCACATCTTCCCTCCGATCTATTGCAGTATTTACAGCGAATTGATGCACCTCAATAAACATAATAAAAGTATTATTATTTCATAAATTTTCGCACTTATGGAAAAAATGGAACTGAGAACAGCTAGATTTCGTTTTGTTTTATATTTTTAAAACAAAATAAAAGCAATGGATTTAGTTTTATTGTGAATATTCCAAACCGTACATTTATAAATAATTCCGAGTCTGATTATCACCCGACAACGATTTGAAGTAGTTCCTTTAAATTTTTATATTAAGAATAATTTATGTGGAGTAATACGTTTTTTGCTCTGATTTGGGGAAAACGTCAAAAATTTTATATTCTAATAAACTTTAAAATAAATTATGAATAATTTTGTGAGCCTTAGTATATGACTATCTTTGTCTCAAGAATCTAAAACAAAATTTCTAATGATGAGACAAATTTGTTTAAATTCCTCAAGCTTTACTGAGTTACAGTGTACCTAATGGCGAAAAGCCATAGGACCCATTAAGTAAGTGAATACACAGAGTAAATTATAATGGAGGTAGACTTTCTAATATAAAAAACTCAAAGTATTTTGGTTAAAAGTCCTCGAAATTTGGAACTTAAACGCCATAATTGATTAACAATTAACGAAAAAAATCTGTTGAATCTTTGAATTGTTCTTAATACATTGTACTACATGTAGACTTCATGCAATAAAAATTAAGATGTTTTAGGTAGTATTTATTTTGGGAACTTAAGAATAATAACAAATTAGGTACTTACCCATATTCGATAGAAAAGGAGAGTCTAACGAAAATTATGAGAAAATTGTAAAAATAGGATGAAAATGCTGATGAGCTGTAGGACTAATGATGCACTATGTAATTTTTACCCAAATGGATATTTTTCTGGTAACGATTAATTTATTTCCGTTTAAATAGCTTAATAACAATATCTGTGGAGAATTGTGTACCACTGTATGGCTTAAATAAACCTATATATACTCCATACTCTTTATACTAGTAGATGCAACAAACCTACTATCTTCCACAAGATTCTTCATTATGCAATAGTGTTAAACTTTCAATTGCTGCTCCCCTATTGGGATGCTACCAAAGGAAGACCAGAAAGCTAGGAATGATATACTTTTATCAATAACACCAACAACTTAGAAATCTCTAGAAAATTTATATATTTCTGGAAATATTGGCCTTTACAGGATGCAAAATACTTTACTTCACCCAATTTCTGTCCCAAAAGCTTTATCTCACATTAACTTATATTAATTATAATACCTTGATGTTAAAAGTACTTAAGTTATTTTTTAAAAAGTAAAAATACGTTTTATTATTGCTTATACTTGTTTTTTTAAACAGATCCAAAGGAGTCTAGCACCCAAAAATAATGAAAAATTTAAATAAAAATATTTTTCTGAGACAACAAATCGAATTTAACACTGTAATATGTTTATTACTAGAATAAAGTTTAAAATGCCAATAGTTTTTAGTTGATAATAGAGAATTTTGAATAAAAATCAGTTTTCCAATTCTAATGTTTCTTCAGATAAATATTCCTTTAATGGTGCAAATATTATTTGCAATTATATACATTATCAATAATTATTATAAAAATTAAATAATATATTTAAAAATACATCTGCAACCTCCTAGGAAGAAAATTATAAATCCTTTTTTAGCGTGACGAAAATTCCGGTTCAAATCCAGCTGCTGAAAAATTTTATTAAATCTTTTAACAGCCGGGGATGGTTTCTTTGGGATCTGGGACCCTACTGTGGCTCACCCAGCTTCTATAAAATGAAAACCCAAAATGGGGGGATTTGGTGGTTGAGGACAAATCAACTCCCTGCACAACTGTTGTCCAAGAGACAGCAGACTCTACCACGTACTGAATGTCATTGCTTGTAGTGGTACAGATTTTTTTTTTCAATAATTCTTAATTTACAAGACATTGAGAACTTTGCTGACCTTCTTGCTATAGTGTCTTATAAACTAATTACAGATAATATATTGTTAAGACCCAGCATTAATTTAATAAACCATGGAAACAAATATATTACCATTTGAAGTATTTTACACATTAAATTAAAAATATTATGACTTAAAATTAATTATGATTAGATTACTAAACCTCAGGAAGAACAAAATTATTAATTATAAAGAAATATGAATACTTTTTTATTTGAATAAGAAGTACTTTAACTAGCTCTAAAAGAACTGCTTTACTTAGACTCATATATTTGAATTAAAAAATAACTTTTCATAAATAAAATAATTAGTGTTTCTATCTCAAGGCTTATTAGGACTTCATAGTTTATAACTAATGAGTGATTTGGAAAAAATAAATCTTATGGCATATAAATACCTATTTAGTTATGATGTCAAAATCACAATTAACAACAAATAAATAAAAAATGAAAAAGGTAAATCTTTAAAGGATTTTTGATTTTAAGATCAAAGAAAAAAAAAAGAAGTGTTTTCAAACATTTATTTTCTATAAACATGGTTAGCTCATTATTTTGAAATATACAATAGTAACAAAAATATATGTACATATAATATCAAATACAAACAAAAGAAAGTTTAATGCAACTAATATTAAAACTAGTCACTCTACTTATCACAAACAAAAACATACACTGAATTAATAGCAAAACTGATAAACACAAAAAAAAGTTATCAAAGTAGGAGCTTATTAATGTGTATAATATATGTGTGAAGTGTATCTGTCAAATGCACGTCACATCACATTGCTGCTGTAAGCCTAATAATGATATAAATGAGGAATTATAAATCAATTAAAACATATAATACCAAAATTGTCATTTCACAATCAGTTGTTAAAAATAAATTAGTGTATATCTGTTTATAAATGTTTCAATTTGAAGGGATTCATTTCAGGCCCAGCTGGAACAGACAAAAAATAATCAATTGAAAACATTTACTTCTCTTTCTTTCCCCATCATAGAAGAAGCATTTTGTTCATTTAAAAAAATTGATCCAGGTGATTTCATGGGTATTGTATTACATGCACACATACCTAAACATAACTTATACATTTTTGGTTGTAAGGGTAGGATTTTTGTTTTTTTTAATATAAAGTTGTGAGATACTTGATCTGTATGTGCGTGGATATAAATATACACATACAGATTTTTCTCTTATGGCCTTTCATATCAAATCTGTCAAAACATATACATATATATGTGTGTGTGTGTGTTTTCTCTTTTATAAAGACTGATGAGTAGATATGGGCAAAACTGTTTGTTTAAGTTAGTAGTTCAATTTGGTTTCAACTTGAATTTCAATCCAAGCAAACTTAAAATAACAAACAGTTTATTTGAACTTCAATTAGGAACTGGGGCTTCACAAAAGTGATGAATTCCTCATAAATTTAAATCTTACCACCAAAAACCCTCAATTCCTTATATTAAAGACTTATAAATACTCTTAAATTTAGGAAGATAAATATTGCTATACTGGTGAAAAAAATGTATATTTAGCGATGGATCCTCGAGTGAAGGTTGTACTTAATTATGCACACAAAGGGCTGAAGCATAGTAAAGTCTGATATCATTCTCCAGTACCTGTGAGCTCAACATCAATGACGAAGTAACGGAATTTAAGGTCTTTTGAGTAAATTAAAAATTTGGGAGTAGGTAGAGGAAAGGTGATGTGAGTCAGACTTAAGATTGATAGAGGAGGAATCTAATCATATTTTTTAAGCACCAATTTTAATTTTTCAAATTCATTTATCCTATCTACTTTTTTTCAAACAGACATTGTACACTATTGTTACTGTACAAGAGTTTTCACTTATTTTAACTTTTCAAATTCATTAATCCTATCAACTTTTTTCAAAACAGTCATTGTACACTGTTGTTACTGTACAATAGTATTTCTATTATTCACATTTGTTATTGTACATATAGTTCCATACTTTTCTGTAACATATAACATCATCAAGTCCGTTATCATACATTTTATACCTTTATTTTACTAGTTTTTCTTTATTCTTCATATTCCAACCTTTATGTATATGTAAATATCCTCATTTTGGTTTCTTTTGTTTAACTCCTCCTTTTGATTTTCCTTTATATTATTATTTTGTACTGTACTATCCATTCTGTACATTTATTTTCTATTTTTTATTTTATATGCGTTATTTATAATTTCTGCTCATTTTCTTTAATTTTATTAAATCTGTCTTACTTTATTATATCTGTCATTATTTTCATTTGCTTTTCATTATCAATAATTTGTTATATCTGTCTTTATCTTAATTTCATTATATCTGTCACTATTTCAATAATTATATCTGTCACTATTTCAATTCCTTTTCATTATCATTAATTTTTTTAAATCTGTCTATATCTTTATTTTATTATAATCTGGCTCTTTTTTTAATATTCGTTATCTTCTATCTTCATATCTGCCACTATTTTATTTTTCTACATTACTTGTCACCATATTATTGTTACTGTACATTTTTAATATTTTTTGTTCTGTTTGTTTCTCTGTTAGCCCTGAAGATGACCTACACTGTAGGTCGAAACGTCGGCACATAATATAAGTTCATCACTTATTCTGTGTTCTTATTGACTGCACCCCCCAACTATCTCCTTTACATTAGATCATCCAGTCAACTATTTTCATCTCATACATAAAAAAAAAATAGTTTAACTAATATTGCTGAGAATATGAAACAGAGTATATGTTGTAAGCCATCCAAAATATGGGTAGTTCCTTGGTGATGTTTTAAGAACTTAGGTGATTGATGATGGTTTAAAGGGGAAGCAGTAACACCAATAGTAAAATTATGCATATTATTAAAAACAACAATGTTCAAGCATGTATCTTCATTATTATGGATTTTATGTTTTAAGCCCATGTTCAAATACAAACCTATTTAAATGGATTTAGTGAGTTAAAATATTTCAGTATTATAACTTCTATCGATGATAAAATAAAATAAACACCTGCCATATCTATGCAAACCACCAGTGAATGAGATTGAGTAAAGGATTTAGCCTTGTGGTTGAATATTGGCATTTAATTGAAAATGGTCTTATTAATAATAGAATTAATTGCATGCAACTAATATAACTATAAAAAAAAAAATAAAATAAATAAAATATAGAAGTCTTTATTTCTGTTCATGAAGATTCTTATCTCTTAAAATAAGGAACACAACAAATAATAAAGTGAGTCATTTCAATTTTTAAAAAATAAATACTTTTTAACACATGTTTTGCAATTAATAACAAAAATATCTGTAAGTAATTTATGTTAAAATTGTAATAAAATTATAAAACAATAAATTTAATTACCTTAAAAGTAAATATAAATGAAAAAAAATTAATCTCCAAATAATCTTTTTCCAAGTTCCATCATCATGTGCTTACGACAAACAGTCAAGACATCATTTTCTTTCAATACCGGAGCAACATCATTATTCGTATCAACTAAATGACATAGAAAGTCTTCATATGCTGATTTTGTATTAGATGGCAATGAACCAACTTTTACTTTCTTAAGGGTTTCAATTATTCCTTGGGCCCAGCCTGTTTCCATGGCAAATTCTGAAATCCATGGAATCAAAGTTAAAACAACACTGATTGTTTGCATTCCAAGAAACCAAAGTTCCATAATTTCGATCCAATACTTCTTATACGTCATAGATACCACGAGTGTAGAAGAATCATTTGATTCATCAACATTGTAAGCATCCCATAAAAACCTTATTGCAGATTGGATATATCGGCAAATAGAAAAGTCATTTTTCTTCACCTTTTTGGATTGTTGTTTTAAAAGCAACAGACCTAATACTGCCATATTTCCATGTAGAACTAAATTCTCTGGTACATTCTTTAATTCAGTTAGATTATTGAGGATAAATTTTAACAAAGAAGCAAACACAGGACTATTTTCAGCCAGTTTGGGCTCCAAGACAATAATGTTCATAAAAATGTTACACATACTGACCATGGCTGCCTTTGAATCATTCATTTCATCAATCAGAGATGCTGGTAACTCTGGTAATGGTTCCTTCTTCGCTTTCAACCTCTCAGACTTAGGAATAGGTGGTCGTTTATAATTTACTATAGACCAATGGAAGGTAAAACATTCCAGAAGGATTTCATCCTCTTTACTATCAAGCATAATCTTACGCCCAGTATCTTCAATTGTAAAATGGCATAAAGCAGGAAGCATAACCCTTAACACATCAACCTGATGAGAATGCCCGGATGAAACAAGTGATGTAGATTTGACTTTTTCACTTACATATTGGGAACGATACGAATAAAAACTATCATTGGCAACAGATAAAATAAATGGTAAAAGTTCATATACAGAATTTCTCATAGCTGTTGTTTCTTGTGCCAACCAAGCTGCTAAAACACGTACTAAAGCACAGACAAATAATTTTCCCTCTTCTGACTGTTGTTTGTTCATATTAATTCTACTAATATACTTCTTAATAGTTCCTAATACAGCTGAAAAGGCACCCTTTAAAGCAGTATAAAGTTGTTGTTTTTCTTTCTGTTCCAAGTCTAATGAGTCACTGGCGATATAAGATACTGATAATTCAAGTATCATAAAACAGGCTGTAATTAAATTGGTGTTCTTTAATATTGTTTCAAAGTTTCTATCTTCCAATTGCATTCTCACTTCGACTGCACCTAAGTGTACTAGCAAAAGGAAAAATTGTTTAGGTTTTTCAGCATCAGTTAAAGTCCATTCGACACCAAGTAAATCAATCATAGCTGCTGCTAACTTTAAAGCAGGATCACGCTGTGCTTTTCCTATTTTACTTGTCAGTATGTCATTAAGCCCCTTATATACACTGCCTGACCATGATTCTTCTTGATATGTATTCACAATTGTTTTACGGTCAGAAGAAATAACAAGAGCTTCAAGAACACCACATAATTCAAACTTTCTTTCACTATGATCTGTTTCAAAATCTAAAGCTACTTTATTCATAAGGGAATGGAAATACCTTGGATTTTCCTTATCCCAAGCTAAAGATCCAAAATGCTGAACAAGAGCAACAAGAATTTGTAGAGCTTCGTCAGTTTGAAAACTCTGTAATGAATAAATATCAGCCATTTTAACAACAGCGCCCTGATCAAGCAGTGCTTTTTTACCTTCATCGGACTCTGCTATACATCTCAGGCATTCATAGGCTTCACCAATGATCATCAGATTGTCCTCATAATCATCTGTATCAGCTTGTTGTACAATTTCTAAGAAACAAGGAATACTAGATAAAATATCTGGGTGATGTGCTAATTCGATATCATTACAAAATGTTGAAAAAATAGCTAGCGCAACTGATTTGTAAACTTGAGGCGGACAGTCCGGTGGAACAGATTGGCACAGAATTAATCTCTTCAAAAAATCAATGCCTATAGATTCAAATAAAAGCTTCTTAGCCTCACTTGATGTTTCTTCACCCTTAGTTAATTTAGTAACCATAAACAAACCAGCAAATTTTTCAGTATCTGTTTTAGCACCATTTAAAATTGCAACACATTTTAAAACTGATTCTGGTATAGCCATTTTTAGGACTGTTTGAACTCTTGAATGAAATAAACTCAATTTAACTACATAGATGAAGCCAACATACAAACTGATGTAGATGAACTCCTGTGTAAAAACTTGAACACATGCCAAAGCTATTTTTACACAGCTCAATTCATTTTAGAAGCAGGAAAAAGTCTAAATTTGGACCTGTGTAGAGTTACATTTAAACGAAGTCCAAGTAGTTCATTGAAGTGCTAAATAAAAAAAATCAAATCCTTATCCACTAGATGTATTAAATTTAATTACAACTACGATTTTTAAGTTTCAAAAAAATGACCGTTGTATTTCGTAAAAATAAAATAAAAATGAAATCATAAAAAAATACTAGAGGCGGAACATAAATTTATTTCTTGAATTTTAAACAGCATTCCTTACAGATAAATAAACATAAACAACTTGCCAATTATTTGTATTATTTAAGTAATGTGCGTGAAAATCGATATAATTATAACAAGAATCGATGTTTAAGAGATATATGTAAATATAACTAGATTTTGTAACGACTGAAAGAATCGTCCGATTAGCCATAGCAGCAAAAAGTGACGTTGAATGAACAATCAACAAACAAAGACTGAAAGAATATATTTTAATAATATATAAATATATATATTTACATCGCTAAAAATTTCGGTAACAATTATAACACAAAACATTGATCAATTAAAACAGAGCTAATACACTGAATTTTGGTTTTATGTTTCATTAAAAAACAAACAAGCATGAAATGCTTATTTCTCAACCCCTAGTGATGTCAAGCTCAGAGCTTCAAGCAGTAATCTGTAGAATGTGAAATATTTTTTAAAATTATATAAATATTAACATTTTTTTAAATAACATTTCGTGTTAAACTATTTTGGATCAAAGGCTGTTTCAAAAGCTTACTAAAAGTTTGTAAAAGCTGAGTGAGGTACACACTCCTGAGGAAAACTAAGACCAACAAGCTTGCCAAAGAGCGCGTTATCTCAGCTAATTACCTGTGGGCGTTTAGTGAGAGGGCCGGTCTCGTAGTTGGCTCTCTGATAACTTACTTTAGACAAGTCATTATGATTATTCTATGTTACTTTTCTCCTTATGCGATACAACAAACCTAAAGATTTATTGTATCGATGCCAAAATCCAAATCCAAATCTGTAAGATCAGCTGCAAAACATTTCTTGGTATGAGTTCCGCAGGTTGTCACAACAAGTTTTACTTTTTCATCCGTTTCCTTTTTAATATTCTTGAAATTAAAAATGTAAAATATACAGTTATGAGGACTGCCAATATAAGTGAAAATTCAAAACTCTGTAATTGCTTCTTTTTTGAATTTATAAATCAATTATCATCGCAATCATCAATAGCAACCCGGTACGGGTCTTGGCCGCGTCAAGTCGTCGCCTTTATTCTTCTCTGTCCTGCGAGGGTGAGCCAAGCTCTGTTGTAAACTATCTTTTGGACATCTCTTTCGACCTCTAATGTCAATATTAGTCGTGACCTTCCTCTCTTTATCGTTCCATTGAGGTTCCCAAATAATAGTTTTTTTGGTTTGCGAGCCATCATCCCATCATTCTCGCAATAAGGCCTGCCCACCTATGAATAAAGTCACATTCTGCTCCTGATATATCTGATAGAGCTCTTCATTGTGCCTAACCCTATATTGTTCCTCATCCTTTACAAGGGCAAACATTCTTCTCAGAATTTTTCTTTCAATAAATTATATTCTGAATAAATTAAATTTCAAAATTCTAAATTGAAATTATTAGCATCAATCTGGTTTTCACATTTATTGGAACTCCGAGAAATAATTATAAACATTTTCTAGTAGTTTATTTATTAATCAAAACATATGATGGGCTGCATGGCAAAAAATATCACTCACTCACACAGTTGGGCTCTACACTCCTTTCAGAACATGAGCCTCTGCACCATTCTTCTCCATAAAAGATATCAATTAAATGATAGGGGGAAACGAAAAGTTTAACAAGTTATTTACATTTTAAGTTATTATTAGTATGACTTGCCCAAATATTTAACGAGTTTCAATCAAATTCCAACCTTTTGATAAAAAGAAATTGCATAATTCCTACACAGACCACTTAGCGTCGCAAAATACGTCACGAGCATGTCACGCGTGTTGGATGACAGGAACCCACAAGGTTTTCCTGTACCTAAAATCGTTCAATGCTGCTAAAGAAGTTTTAACTTCAATAATTATGCGGTTAGTATGAAAGAAGGAGTGTAGTTATGGAACTGTGTATATTTCGCTAGTCATTTCATCAAAAAATTTACGTTTCAACTAACATTTCGAAGTATAGATGAATTATATTGGTTGAAACATTCATTTCTTGATATAACGATTACTGAAATATACACATTTTCAATAATTACACTATTTTTTCCATACTGAAGCTCGCGACTATATGTATTTTTTAAGAATATTAAGAAGGAAACGAATGAAAAGTTAAAATTTGTGACTCAACTCGAAGTCACAACCTGTGGAACTGATACCTCTTCAAAAATTAAATAATTGGATTCCTTAAATCACGTTTTTAAACATTTATTCGAGATAAAACTCCACGTTTTATTATAAAGCTATAATATCAATATAAACGTTTTATAATAAAGTTATAATATCAATATAAATATGTTCAAACAATAAAATTTAAAATATTCAACTTTGATTATATATATAAAAAAATAATTTCACCTCACATTCGAAATGATACGCCTCACTTGTTATTAATTATTGAGTATTGTTAATTTATAAGCTTTTTATTTAGTTAACTATTAATGTAGTTCAATAATTTGTAGGTTGTACTTAGTTAGGTGCATTAAAACATGGATTTTTTTTTATTTCTCCGACTATCCATGTCTCATCCATATTACTTAATTTTTTTTTCAATTTTACTTTTTTTTCTAGCATGCTGTTTTCCTTTTCGAATCTCTGCATTATATACTGACAGTTGGACGGCACTTTAAAAATAATTTCCGCTAATTGATTTACAGATTTCCTATCATTAAAATGTTGAATGACCAACTCACGCTACTTTAACGTTGTGTATCCTATTATTGAAATATGCAGTAGATTTTGTGGAACTGACTTTGAAAAGAACCTTACTGTTTCTACACAGGAGGTTAACTAAAAGAAAATAGTTTAAGGTAAACAAATATTGGGAAAAGTGAAGTGTATCATTTTCACTGTGAGATCAGTTATAAACAAATGAGTTTTATTTTTATTATTAAATTCTTGTTTAATTTTATGTCTTTAAACATAAAGAACATATTACTATGATGCTTAAAGATTACAATAAATTATTATTTTATAATTTATTTTATTGTTATATGATATAATTTTTAAAATATTTTATTTGAAAAGAAAAGATATGACTAGGACCGGGACTCGAATCCGGGTCTCCCACCTCTTCGTGGTGGCGCCTTAACCATCTGGGCCATCCTGATTCGCTTCTCGGTCAGTCATATCTCTTCTTTCACTGATCCTATATCTCCGTGTTCTCTCAATTTGCGATGTATACACGGGAAGAATGTTAATGGAACATTACTTTATGTTTGGAACTTGTTGACTTTAAGTCATTAATATTATTATAATTTATTTTATTGTTATAGGATATAATTTTTTAAATATTTTATTTTAAAAGAAAAGATATGACCAGGACTGGGACTCGAACCCGGGTCTTACACATCTCCGTGGTGACGCCTTAACTATCTCGGCCATCCTGGTGAAAGATCTAGGATCAGTGAAAGAAGAGATATGACTGACCGAGATGGTTAAGGCGCCACCACGGAGTGGCGAGAGACCCGGGTTCGAGTCCTGGTCCTGGTCATATCTTTTCTTTTCAAATAAAATATTTATAAAATATTATTGTTTTATATGTAATATAAATTGGATTATTTATTCATTCAAAGATTTCTATCAATAACCAGGTGTATCATTTTGACTGTAAGCCACTCTATACGCTAACAACTTACAGCTCACTCAGAAGTTTATGGGGGCTATGAGAGTCCATAACTAATTATTCCTTAAAAATTTACTGATCTATTTAATGCTGATAAGACTTTATTGGGAAAATGAAGGATCTTAACACTACATGTTCTTGAGTGTTGAACCACTTTATTTATTACGAAAGTAACACAAGGTAAATAGTTGAACAAAACAAATAGTTTATTACTTACAGGGGTGTTTAATAATAAACAATTTAAGTTAAACAATATGAGAAGGTTATCTGATTGTTATTATATTGTTCATATATCACTTCGATTTATCGATGATCGATGTTCGATGTCGCTACAAGATTTCCCTCCTTGATGACGGAGTCACAGAATTTCACGTTACGCTTGACATGCGTCCAGGACGGGTTCGAAGTCCTCCTTGCGTCTTCTGATTATCCAGATTGGGATCCTGAGTAGTTTTATTTGTTGTGGATCTTATTTGAGGTGGTGTTGATGACACAGGCGAGTCTTCAGATGGTAGGAATGCTGGTTTCAGACGATCAACGGATATATTGGAGTCACGTCCAGGTGGTTGTACAAGGAAGTAGTTGTCGTTCCAGAACATTGTATGGGCCTGTGTATGGTGGCACCAGGGGACGTTTAGCACAGTCTTCTCTGATAAACAAGTGTGAGCAAGTTTGGAGTTCTTCGTGCACAAATGTTTTCCTGGTAGAACTACGTACTTCTGCTCGAAACTTTTCCATTTGATCCTTTAATTCTTGGAGTGAAACTTGCGGACTTTAATATGGTGTTCTTTGAGAAATTCACCAGGAAGTCTGATGGAACATCCGTACTACGCCTCAGCTATACTAGAGGATGTGTCGTACCGTAGGCTTGCACGTAAACCGAGGAGCACTGTAGGCAATACTCTGGTTCAGTTCACACTCTTCATATGAGGTGTGATGCAGACTTCAACGTACTATTCCACTGTTCAACGCATCCGTTTGATTTAGGATGGTATGCCGTTGTACGGTTACGGTCAACTCCTAAGAGTGTTGTAAGCTGATTATCGAACCTGCGGCCTTGGTATGTGGTAATTCTGAATGGCACGCCAAATCTGCAAATCCAATGACTGTAAAATACATCGGAGACTGTTTCTGCTGCTATGTCCTGTAGTGGTACTTGAAAAAGAAATCAAGATGGCGGAAATTGTCGTCGATGAATTGTTGGAAGCTTTGCCCGGCGTTTCTAAGCCCGAATTCATGCGATGAGTCCGAATAGTGTAATAATCGCGTCCTTTCTCTGCAATCGGAATGTGGTAATACGCTCTGCGGAGGTCGATCTTGGAAAAGATTTTCTTCCCACTTAATTCCATCGTGAAATAGCGTATATTTGGAATACCATACTGATCCGGTATAGTTTGCTTGTTCAGAGCTCGGTAGTCACCGCATAGTCTTAGGCTTCCATCTTTTTTCTTCACGACGTGGAGTAGGCTTGACCAGGGGCTTTTAGAAGGGCATCAAATACCTTTATTGATTAGGTTATCGATTTCCTTCCTGACGTCCTGATAGATTCCTGGAGATAAACGTCTGCACTTAGCGGTCACTGGTCGGCCTTTCTGATTCTGGAAACTCGGCTAGGACAAAAGTCCACCGAAGTGATTTCTTTAGACCTTAGTCCACTTTTTTCGTGATCTCATCATATCTATTGTCGAATTATTAGCGGCTACTAAAGTGATATCAGAAGGAGTTCTGCGTCTTCCTTTAGGGACTGGAAGCAGTAAGATGGATGTTCCCGTGTCGATGAGATATGATACGAGAACACCCCTTAAACCGTACTTGAATTTAGAATTTTTTAAAAAATTTAAACTATAATTCGTGGGACACTCTTCTCATTGGTAATGAAATACGCGCGAGGAAGTTTTTTTTTTTAAACTGTAAATAATGTCTTCATAATTTGGTATTCAACAAGTTTAGTTTATTAGTAAAATATTTATTTAGGGTAAGAGAAATAAAACAAATAAATGAAGAATTAAATACAGTTTAAAAAAAGAAAAAAAAATTATAAGTAAAATATTTTAAAGTTCCTCAGTTCAGTTAATTTGAACGTTGCTATATGCACTCTGTTGTTTAGTATTTTGAACTACTCCTGTTTGATTAACAGCTACCCGGTTTAAACATTTTGCCTCTCTTAAAATGTTGAGTTAGGTTCAATTTAATTATTGACACATTTCTTGTTACCCTGAAGTGTTTTAAACTTTTACTAATAATATTACAACAGACGTCTTATAAAAAGAAAAATTAGAAATCATGTTGTCACGTAGTATTTATTTGAAGAACTATTATTCACCTGCAAGAAAAAGTCTTTCATTAGTAAAATTCAGAAACAACAGTTCTAGTCCTCAAATTAGCGTTTCTTTTACTGATAGGTACTTTATTATTGTCTATATCAATGGAGAATAATATTTGTTTATCCAATATCTTCTCTGAACTTCTGCTCCTGTTCATTATTTTTATTTTGTTTATATAAGATGTTTTAAGTGATAAATAGAGTCATACCATGATTTTAATATGTCAATTGGTGGATTGTTGTCTAGATATGTTTTTAATTTTTCTAAAAAATGTTGCAACAATTCATCACCATGTTTTAACTGTTATACTCGATCTTTCATAAGCATTGTTGTGTCCGTATTTGATTGGTTTTCTTGAAATCATGCAGTTAACTCACTAGTAATTTAAAATAACTGTATAAGCTTTTCTTGATAGTTTTATAATTTTTCTGAATTTTCCAAAAATAATAATTATCAGAACAGATGAATATTTAATACATAGGCATTATGGTTGTGAGGTAAAAGATCAAAGGATATTGTAATGTTTCAAACGGGAACACGTATTCTAATAATTGGAGATTGTCCAATGTCACTGAGAGCTTGGTTACCTTGCTATGTAATCAGCCATAGTGTTATCGATTATATGCTATTAATAAAATGTATTGTTTATTTTGTATCTACTCATCATTTTGTTACTCACTCAATTGATCAGAATTCAGAGCATGTTTAACTGATTAATAACAGAATTTGGATTGATAACAAAGTTAAATCGCTTTGGGTAAAGATTAGTGATGTGGTAATTTACAATTAACTTTTCCTAATGGGATGTTTATAGCTATAAATAATGTTGATTGTGTAATAGAAATAGTTCTCTACTTGGCAGATTGAATGTATGAACATGCCTATTAATTTTTCGAAATGTGGATTGAAAATAAGTAATGGATTTGGTACCACAATCTTAAAAATGCATGTCAAGTGAACCTAAAGTTTTACTGAAGCTCTTGTCTTTCCCTTCATGAATATAATATTTTAAATTACATAAGGTCATATTACACAGTTCTTGGACTATGTGAAACTGTTATAAAAGAAAAGTAAACTCGAAACACTTACATGAATATCAGAAAAACTAATAATTCGTTATATTCTTTAAGATCAGGAGTCTGAAAGAACCAGATGATGATTATGATGAAGAAAATTAATGGAGTAAGAAAGACAAAAAGGAGATGTGAGTGATACAGATTAAGGGATTGTTAATTTACTAAAATTCACAAAATAAAAAAGTTTTGGTTATAGAAAAGAAAAAAGTATTATAATGTTGATTGTATTGGCAATGAGCCATGATTATATGTTTTGATCATAAAAAAGTATCTAATGAAGAAAAAATATTTTAATCTGCTAGGAAACAAGTAGGGGACAAAATGAGTAATGAGTAACTGCAAGGAAGTGAGTAACAAACAAATTCATAAGAAGATAATAAGTGCTGTGCTGACTGGTAAGCGTGTGAGGTGTAGACCAAGGCATAAGTGTGAGCATTGTGTTTAGAGTAATTTGGGTTCGTTTAGCGGTCCATGGACAGAACTTTAAGCGGAGATTGGTGATATTGGCTTCGAGCCTTGGGATTTCTAAGCCTTATTATTATTATTAATTTTTTTTTTAGTGATATATCATACTGAGAGAAGTCAACTAATTATGTTATTAATTTCTATGAATTTTGAACTATTTAATAATACAATAACTTTATTTTACATTTTTTTAAATATTAATAGTGTTTTTTTTTTTTAGGCCATCCTTGGTCATCTCTTGTACTGATTTTGCCCAGTTTTCTGATGGCTGTGCAGTTGCAAGTTGTGGTGATACATCCGTTATGGTTACTGCCGTTAGCAAATCAAAGCCTTCTTCATCAAATTTTATGCCTTTGACAGTAGATTATCGGCAAAAAGCGGCAGCTGCAGGTAGAATACCTATGAATTTTCATAAAAGGGAATATGGAGCTAGTGAACATGAAATTTTGACCAGTAGACTGATAGATAGATCATTGAGACCTCTGTTTCATAACTATTTTTGTGAAACACAATTAATATGTAATTTACTTGCTATTGATGGTATTCATGATCCTGAAGTTCTCTGTATAAATGCCGCATCAGCTGCTCTTGCGTTGTCTGATATTCCTTGGAATGGCCCTGTTGGTGCAGTTAGAGTAGGTTTAGTCAATGAAAATGTTGTAATTAATCCTACAAGGCGCGAATTGAAGGAAAGTGCTCTTAATATGGTTGTTACAGCTGCTTCTCAAAGTTTAGTTGTTATGCTTGAAGGATCTGCAAACAATGTTTTACTGCAGAATTTCTTGAAAGCTATAAAGGCTGGTGTGAAAGAATGTCAAAAAATTGTTCAGTCCATTTCCCAGCTGCAAAAATTGAAAGGCAAAGCAAAAAGAAGTGTTGAGCCAGTGAACGAGATTGATGAGACTATTTTGTCTGGTATAAGAAGCTTGGTTGAGATGAAAATCAAAGAAGTATTTCAAGATTTCTCCCATGATAAGTTGTCAAGAGATGATGCTGTTAAAGAAATTAGACTAAAAGTACTGGAGAAGCTAAAGCAAGATCAGCCAGAAACTAATATGGAAGTAGCTAATGAAGCATTTAGTATTATTACCAAACAGATATTCAGGAATCTGATCTTAGAAAATGATATAAGGTAGGATCCAATTTGTAAAAATAAAATATTGCTTTATTCGATTTAAATATTAATATTAAATATTGCAACAGTGATCAAAGCAAGGCCAATGAGTATAACTGTATAATTTTTTGTAATTCTTTATAAAGATGACCTTAGGGATAAACCTATGTTGCTACATTTAATTTTTATTTTAGTTTAATGTTTTAGAGATATTGAGGTTGGGAGGTTAAAAAAATGCTAAATACCTGCCATTGTACTAGGATTTTTTCCCTCCTGTTTTTGCTATCTTAATGAGTTTTTCTTTGATTAAATTAATTTTTTTGTTTAGTGGGTTTCTACTGCAAATATAGTTTTGTAATTTTTTACTGCAAATTCTATGGATTAAATTATAAATATTAATTATATGGATTTTATTGTTTGTTTAACAACTTCAATGTTATGTTAACCTCTTGTTGTCCACTATGTCGCTTCAAAATTAGACCAACTTTGTGGATATGCCAATGGAAAGCTGATTGAATAACTTTTTTCAATTCCTTAAGGCCGTAGCACTAAAACTCTTTCTTTTTCTTTTAATGCTGTCTTTGTTATAAAAGTTGCCAACCATCATGGCTATCTATATTTGTGACTCTGAGAATCTCAATAGTTGGTTTGTATTGGCCATAGAACCAGTTGCATTGATTTCACATCCATGAATGTTGCCTTAAGCCAATACTTCTCTTTCCTTGAAATTTTCCTTGTGGTAGTAATTCCAATATAGCAAAAGTCATGAAAACTTATTTAAAAACTCTCAAGTGGGATATTTATTTTAATAGGTATTTATTTACGTATTATGTATTATTACATTTCATTTCTGATTACTGTTTGTTCTGATGGAAGCAGCATGGAAAATTCCAGTGACAAGTCACTGATTAACTTCTTTAGAAAAAATTAAAAATGGCTCCAGATGTAGATCTCCACAAAAGACGAGATAGTGTTTTGATGGTTGGAGTTAAAAAATTACCTGTTGGAGTAGAATATACAGGGTGTCCCGAATTTAAATGGGAACACTTCAGGAACTTTTAGGGGACCGAAAAACTAAGACAAAAAGTCCTTTAGAGATTTGCTCGTTTTTGCTTAGTTTTAGAGAAAATCGCAAAAAAAGAAACAAAACAAGTTTTCATTTTTATACTTATTTATTTATATTTATGTTATGGTCTTTTTAATGTAAATATTGCTCAAAATGTTGTCCTCTTGCACCAATGCAAGCATTACATCTAGCACTCACTTGATAAATTGCAGCTAAACATTGTTCTGATGATATTTGGTGCACTGCATCTATGATTCAGTCTCTTAATTGCTCTCTTGAGTTGATTGACACCGAATAAACTTTCTGCTTCAAGGTTCCACATACGAAGAAATCCATGGGTGTCATATCAGGTGATCTGGGTGGCCAAGGTACTACTCCTCCACGTCCAATCCATCGTTGTGGATAATTTATATCCAGCCAATCTCGAGCAACTCTGCTATAATGAGCTGGACATCCATCGAGTTGGAACCAAATTTCAATCTGCTGTTGTAAGGGAATGTCATCTAAATAATTAGAAAAGTCGTTCTCCAAAAAATGTGTAAATGTGATACCATTCAATCTTCCAGGTAAAAAATATGGTCCCACCAGTAATCCGTTCCAAATTCCAAGCCAAACGTTGATAGCAAATTCATGCTGAAACATATTCTCTCTAATAGCTCTGGGATTTTCAAGAGACCATACATGATAATTTCTTTGATTAACAATTCCTCCTCTTGTAAAGGTAGCTTCATCAGTCCATATAATTTTTAATGGAAATAAATTATCATCGCGAATTTTTTCAAGAAACCAGTTACTCTAAAATTCAATCTCTTGACATAATCTTGAGGTAATAAATTCTGAAATTTTTGAAGATGGTATTGGTAGCGATTACGACCTTTCAAAGTTCACCATATTGCCGCGATATTGCTAATGCAGCAGATGCTCTTCGGATGCTAGTCTCAGGATTGTTATCGAAGTGGTGTTGGACACAATTTCTTCTCCGATAATCTGCTCTTACTGCTGCCTGGAATCAGTCGCCTTCATTACGTATTAAGAATGACCCAGTCTCTCGTAGTCTATTAAAAGTTAACGAAAAGACTCCTCGATTAGGCACTCTTCTATTTGGAAATCGGTGCGCATACTCCCGCACCGCTTCTAAAGCATTACCGTTACAGAAACCATACACAAAAATCATATCAGCGTATTCAACATTAGAATATGAATGCGGCATTGTGGCTGATGCTATTCACACAAAAATATCTGAGTTACTGACTGAAGACTGATTTAGGAATTATAATCCTAGAAGGAAGCCAAAATGAAAACAAATAAGAGAATGTAAAGGATAACATTAAGTGTTTACATATCTCACTGCCTAGCCTGGCGAACTTTAAAAGGTGATAATTGCTACCTGTAACATTTTTGTTTTGTTTCTTTTTTTTACGATGTTCTCTAAAACCAAGCAAAAATGAGCAAATCTCTAAAGGACTTTTTGTCTTAGTTTTTTGGTTCCCTATAAGTTCCTGAAGTTTTGTCATTTAAATTCGGGACACCCTGTATAGTAACTAGTGATGGGTAATACTTTGTTAATAGCATTTATTCCATTCAATAGACGTTATTTTCTGTTGCCAGATATCCATAAGTAGGTAAATGTATGCATTTCGCCTTTACCCTGTCGCTATACTTAAATATCTCCTGTTAATTTAATTTTGTTTCCTACATTCTTCTGTTTTCCAGTGATTTCCTCTGCCTTAATTTTTTTTTCTTCTATGTAACCCTTTTCAAAATATTTTCTCTTACTCCCTATTATGGTTCCCTGAGTGATGGGAGGGCGTTCATTTTTTCATCCATGTGATTAGGATCTGATCTTCAGGCATTCTTGAGATATATCTACCTGAGTGACTTATTTTAGTAATAGTAGCTTACCTCAGTATTTGATGTTGTCAATTGGTATTATTCTAATACTGTTTTCACCGATAAGAAAAAATTATGATTTCCAATTGCACAAAGTGAAAGTGCATAACTTCTATTTAAAAATTTTTTTTTAAATTATATTAATTATAAAATATTAATAAAAATTAAACTTAAAAATCGCTTATGTAGTTAAAAAATAAATGTCTTTGTTTCTAACTATAATCAATTTTTTTTAGATGTGATGGTAGACAACTTGATCAACTTAGAAATATAAAGTGTGATGTTGATATGTTTAAGCCTCTTCATGGCTCAGCATTTTTCCAAAGAGGACAGACACAGGTCTTATGTACAATAGCTCTGGACTCTCCGAATTCAGTTTTGCAAATGGATCCTGTTTCAGCATTAATCACGTAACAAACATTTTTTCATAATTTTATTTTATGAAGTTTTGTTTTTGAGAGGTTTACTAAACTTAAAATCTTTTAATTTGATTTTGTTTACTATAAATGATTTCTAGAATTTTCCTCTCTTTGCTACAGTGGTTTGAAAGAAAAGAATTTTTTCTTACATTATGAGTTTCCTCCCTATGCTACCAAAGAAATTGGTAGAGTTGGAACTACTGTTCGACGTGAAGTAGGACATGGTGCCCTTGCAGAAAAGGCTTTGAGACCAGTTATACCTCAGAATTTTCCATTTACGATTAGGTTGACTTCTGAAGTTTTACAATCAAATGGTTTGTAATTTTTAAACATTGAAATGATGCAAACGATTTTATTGCATTTAAATTAAGTTTTACAATAAAAATTTCAGGTTCTTCTTCTATGGCAACTATTTGTGGCGGCAGCTTAGCACTACATGATGCTGGAGTGCCAATTACTAATCCTGTTGCTGGTGTAGCTATCGGTCTTGTAACTCAGTATGATGGTACTGATACAAAGCATATTAATAACTACAAAATTTTAACTGATATTTTGGTACGATAATGTATTGAGCTAATTTTACTTTTAATAAAATTATAATTCCTTTTGCAGTTTTCCCTTTTCACTTTATATAGAATTAATTACTAGTATGAAATAGATAATCAGATTAAATGATAACTATATCATACTATCAATAACTTCATGCTTTATTGTTTCTATAATAACTTGTAACCTAAGGAGATACTTTGAAAAAAAAAATTGACAAGAACTGTTCGGAATCGATGAATATTTTGTAATCTCTGTAATTTAAAAAAAACAACTCTTATAACTACAGTCTGATTTTAGGGCATTGAAGATTATATGGGCGATATGGATTTTAAAATTGCTGGTACAAGCAAGGGTATTACAGCATTACAAGCTGATATAAAAATTCCAGGTGTTCCTTTAAAGATTATAATGGAAGCTATTAAAGCTGGATATGAAGCTAAGTCCCAAATTATTGACATCATGAATTCTACTATTTCAAAGCACAGGTACATACATGTATATATATATATACATATATGTGTGTGTGTGTGTGTGTGTGTGAAGGCCGAATAGTTTATTGGTTTTATAAAAGTCTATTTATTTTAATCATAAATATTTTGTAAAAGAACATTTATCTTATTTTAATTTTCACTTTTTTTATGAAATAATAATATGGACGTTTATGTTCATATTGTTATTATTTGTTTATTTTTATGTTGTTTATTATTGTTTAAATAATTAGAATAATTTAATTTTATTTATAAGTTCTTTAAAAAAAAGACACATGCCAATAGTGGATTCAATCGGCTATTGTTTACCTCGTCAGTATCAAGCCAGACAGTGTTGGCCCGAGAGAGTGCATATTATAAACAATAATACAGTTGTTATTGTGGACTTGAACTGGACTGATTCGCTGTCCTACTCCAGTTGGGTATTAGATCAGTATAGTTTTGGTGTCACCGTCGATCGACCCTTCTATTGACCTGTTCATTTTTGCTCGCCCTACCGCGAAAATTCCTGGACATTTTCAATCGCCCTGTCGATGAAAATCCATGGATGACTACACCTCCTCGATTGTCCCACCGATTACAATCAGAAAGTTTTATTGTTTTGTTTAATATTTCTAATTGGCCAAATAGACAAACATTACCTTCCAACATTAAGTTCCAAAGTGAGGAGGATCAGATAAGGAAAGCTCTATCAAAAGCTGCTGTTTGGTGGGATGCTGTATATAGATCAGAGAGCCGAGAACGGGTGTTATGGGAGAGGACTGTGGTTTTGAATTGAAGGAGATCGAAAGTGGATGATGGTCAGCGGGATTGGATAACTTGGTAAAGAAAGGATGCTAGGAAGTACTTACGGTGATAGGAAGGGTAAAGCCACTTCAATTCTTTGTAATATCGGGTGACCGGGGCATCTCTAGAGATCCCAAAGATGAATGGAATGAAGCAATTAAGCAACTGCTTTAATTTTGCTTCGAAATCACCAGAGATACCCCCACACACTGTACTGCAATAGTCCAAATGAGGGAAAATTATGTAAGAAACTAGAAGTCTACGGATTTCAAAAGGGAACAGGTGATGAAGGTAAGTCAGATGCTTTAAGGTGGAGAAGGTACAATGGGAATTTTCAGAGATATGGTTTTTCCAGGAGAGGGTTTGGTCAAAAATAATTCCAAGGCTTTCGTAGAATTTGATAGGATTATTGTTAAGAAAGAGGATTGGATTATGGTGAACAGTTTTAAGGAAGTAGTTTGACCCTATTACTATTGTTCACGTAGGCTTCCACGGTCTGCGGTATGTCCATATGTTCTTTCCGGGATGGACCGTGTGGTGTTGGTTTTGTTTGCCAAGCTTTCGCTCATCGTGTTGTGAGCTTCCTCAGGGCTAGTCAGTAAATGAAGAGCGGAATGGTGAAGTCAGGGTATATATACCTTAGGGGTGTGGTCTCGGTCGAAGTCTGCCTTCCCATTGGCTCGCTTGTGCCGAATCCGTAGGTCGTGTTGTGTTTGGGTGGGTTCGTGTGTTTTCGGTATTGTCCTATGTGTGTGGACGGTTGGTTGATGTGTTAGTCTTCTGTTTTATGGCAGGATACCAGTTTTTACCAAGTTTGTAACCGTCTTCCTTATTGAAATTATTGGATTCTTTGATAATTTCAATGGCCTCTCTTATGGTGCGGAAGTGATAATTATTTTCTTTAACCAGTATAGCTGTGTTTTCGAAGGGTATGTGGTGGTTGGTGTCAATCAACCTGTACGGGGTGGTTCCTGTTCAGAATATGAAGAGCCTCTAAAAACTAAGATCGAAGAAGACGAGACTCCTGGCACAACTCGCATTTCTCAAAAGATACAGAGACTACAATATCATACCCAGATGCTACAACCTTGAAAGAAAAGGATCCAGCCCACCCATTCAAAACGCTTTACGGCAATCATTTATGACATTACTAAAAGCAAGAATCAGTGACACCCGATCTGAACTATCCACTGTTGAGAAGAAACTGCTAAACAATCACATGCTTCTAGCAAACCAAATATCAAATGACAATTGGGACAAGATTGACCGTCTCACCCGGGAACAAGCGGATAACATCTACTGAAAACACACCGCCATCCAAAAATGAAAATATCAGAAACTAACAATGAAGAAGACAAGCTGCACCGACTACAAGTACGCACTAAAGAAGACTTATAAATCTCACTGACGAAGAATTCACACAAGAAGCCATAAGCGTCCTCCAGAAGGGATTCAACTTCGCCATCGCACCTAGACATATACCTACAGAGAAGATTATAACCAGCATAGAAGCATGCACCAAGAATATGGACCAAAACACCGCCGAAACCATCTGTTAAGACATTAGCCACATCTTACGTAAAGCCAAGCCACCAAGATCTAACCTCTGTAAGGCGCAATACAACTCACTACACTTAAGATTCAAGGGATAGATGAACTGAAGGAAATAAAAGAAACACATAAGAAGCAGTCAGAAATTTCCTTTGAAAATTTGGAGAGACTATTAAAAATTGAAACTCTCCTGGAAGAACAGAAGCGCCAGGTCGAAAAATTATCAATAGAAAATAGCTCTCTGAAAGCTAAAGTCAGCGACTTAGAGAGTCGTTTAAATCACGCAGAACAGGCCCAGCTAGGAAGAACTGTTGAGATGAGAGGCATCCCGGAGAAGCAAGGAGAGACCCTGATTGGCACTATTTTAAGTGTCGGCGCAGGTCTGGGCGTTAAGATGAGTCCAGATGATCTGGACCACGCAGTACGACTCAGGCCGAAACAAGAGGGAACGCCAGGTCCTATAATGGTACGATTCGTCAGGCAAACCCTAAGAGATGAACTTGTGCGACAGAGAAGAATCAAGAGAGACTTCTCAACGCGTCACCTCGGCTGGGGAGAAAACGAATCTCACCATGTATATGTGAGTGAAGCCATGACGCCCGCCAATAAGCACTTTACTGGTTAGCCAGACAGAAGAAGGGAACAGCAGAAATTAAATATGTCTGGTTTAGTGGAGGTAAAGTTAGATGCCGGCAGTCAGACGGCTACCCAGCGGTCATCATAAGCAAGCCTAGCGACCTGGACGTATTCAGATGAACAAATTATGCTGGTTACATCGATTTGGTTCTATTACTTTGTGTTAAAGACATTTTAATTTTATTTTTACTCATCCTCTGTTTTTATTTACTTTTAATTTATTTATTTCATTATTTAATTTACTCATATAGTTCTTTTTTGCCTAATGTTTACACTAAGGATAATTATTTACTTTTCTCTTATCTGAGTTATGAACCATGGTATCTGTGCTTATTCTTTACTTGCTATATAATACTCCACCGTGATTTATTTTTTAATTTTGTTAAAATTATTAGAGACCCGATAATTGATTTTTTTCAATTAGTGTATTATTATTATTATATTATAATGAACTTACAAATTGAATATGATATAAAAAGTTGTATCCCATTCCTCAACCTAGATCCTTTTCCCTATGATTCCATCCCCTTTACCTGGAGTTATGACTAACATCCTAAATACCTGTCACGTTAATGCACAATCCCTTCTGGCCCATTATGATGAATTCAAACAATACTTCCTTGACAATTTCTATCAAATAGTAGCTGTTTCTGAAACCTGGTTAAAACCCTATATTCCTTCCTCTCAAGTTTCCCTCACCAATTACTCCTTCCTGTGCCATGATCGATCTGATCGAGTGGGAGGTGGAGTCGGCCTATATATTCATGACAGCCTTAAGTCTAAAATCCTTTTGCGATCTCCTTCCCCCCATTCTCCTCACCTAGAATACTTGTTTGTAGAGATTTCAACGGACTCCTCTCCTCTTTTATATGCCGTTGTCTACCGACCTCCTCATGTTCCATTCGATAATCTCTTTGAATCCTCCCTTGTCCTACTTGTCTCCACTTACAGCAACGTCATTATCTCCGGCGATTTTTATATTAACATGCTCCGCGAATCCAATGATAAACTTTTCCTTACGGACTTGGTGTTTTCCCTCAATCTTTACTTCGTACCTTATTCTCCTACCCATCACACACAATATTCCGACACCTGGCTTGACCTCTTCGTCACTGATTCTTCCAAGAAAATCCTTTCCTCTTCACAGCATCCTGTGCCCTTTCATCACACGACCTCATCCAGATTTCATATGACCTACCCGTTAAGTTCTTTACTCCAAAAATCGTATCATATCGAAATTTGGACCTCCTCTCCTGTGAATCGCTTCAACCTGACTTAGATCCTGTCCATTGGAACATTATTTACTCCTACAACTCCATAGACCCTATGATCTCTACCCTCACCTCAAACCTACAAACCTTATTAGACAATCACGCTCCTCTGCAAACCCGAACACTACGCCGTCCTACTGCGCCATGGCTGACCCCCGAAATAAAGGAAATGATAAAGAGAAGGGATTCAGCAAGACGCAAATTTCGGAGAACTCGGATGTCAGGCGATTATGTGAATTTCAAACAATTACGTAATGAAACCCAAGCCGCAGTTCGACGTGCTAAATCCCTCTACTTCCATAACGCCCTTTCTACCACACCTGACCCCAAATCCAAATGGAAAATACTCCGAAAATTATCCCTACCAGAATCTAACCACACCTGTTCTCTCCCATCAACCCCGGATGATCTCAATAACTACTTTATATCCTCTGCACCCAATTCCTCACTTGCTACCGATTTAGAATATCATTGTTTCAATCCTGAAAACTTCTTTTTCTCCCACCTTTCATATGATTAAATACTTGCCGCTATCCTGAAATCCCGCACCAATGATTATGGTCCTGATAACATTCCAGTGAAACTAGTAAAATCCTGTCTTCCCACCCTTATATCCATACTCTATCACATCTATAACTTCTCCTTGCAAAATTCCACATTCCCTTCTTCTTGGAAAACGGCCCTGGTCCGACCAATAAACAAAATTTCGAACCCTTCCTCACCTCAAGACTTCCGCCCTATTTCCCTTCTTTCTAACCTTTCAAAACCGCTAGAACGCCTAGTACAGAACCAACTTTCAAACTTCCTACAAGAACGTTGCCTCATTAATCCTCTCCAATCTGGCTTTCGTTCTGGACGTTCAACTCAATCCGCTCTCCTTAAAATAATTCATGACCTCCAGACTTCCATCGAACACCAAAAACTAACTATCCTTATCCTTCTAGACTTCTCTAAAGCATTTGACTCAGTTGACCATAACATCCTACTGATCAAACTTCAAAACCTTCCTTTATCCAACAGTGCCTTGCACTGGTTCAAATCCTTCCTCTCAAACCGATCTCAGTTTGTTGTCGTTCCAGGCCAACCACCATCCAAGACTCTCCCCCTCTCCTGTGGTGTCCCTCAGGGCTCATCTCTGTCCCCTACTCTATTTTCAATTTATATAAATGACCTTCCCCACCTCATCCACCATTCCAAATACCATATCTACGCCGATGATTTTCAAATATACCTGTCCTTTCTCCCATCCGACCTATTACTAGCCACAACAAAATTACAAGATGATCTGAACCGAATAAGTCAGTGGGCAGTGACTAACAAGTTGAGGCTGAATGCGGATAAGACAAAGGCGATGGTAATAGGTTCCAATCACCTCCTTAAAAAAGTTCCTCATTCCCCAATCCTGTACTTAAATAATGTTTCCGTCAAATTTTTCCAAACAGTCAAAAACCTCAGAATCACTTTAGACCAATCCCTCTCCTGGAAAAGTCATATTTCCAATATATCCCGCCGTACTTTTTCTATCCTGAAGAGATTAAACTATTTCCGTCACCTATTTCCATTTGAAACTCGTAGACTCCTAGTTACCTCTTTAGTATTCCCCCACTTCGACTACTGCTGCGCTGTATATGGGGGTGTCTCTGTGGAGCTCAAGGCCAAAATAAAACGTTTGATGAATTGCTTTGTACACTTTGTCTTCGGGATCCCCAGGGACGCCCCTGTCTCCCGATTTTATGAAGAGTTGAGGTGGTTGTATCCTTCCTATCGCCATAAGTATTTCCTTGCATCCTTCCTCTATCAAGTTATCCAATCCCGCCGTCCATTATACATCTATGAGCTCCTCAAATTTAAATCCTCCATCCATTCCCGTGATACCCGTTCACACCCTTCCGATTTGTATATAGAGGCCCATCGAACCGCTACTTTTGACAGATCGTTCCTGATTAGGTCCTGTTCCCTGTGGAATTCTATCCCTTTTTCCATTCGCTGTTCTAAGACCCTTCCTACCTTCAAATCCCGCTTATTTGATTACTTCCTATCCCTCCAGTTCCCCGAAGGGCATACATAAAATTATCAACAGAATAATATTTATATTGTTTATTCATTTTTTTTTTTTGTGTGAAAAGTTCTTTTTAGTAATTATTTTAATTTTATTTAGGTTCTGTTTCATTATCATAAGAAGTTATTTTTTTATTTATTTATTATTATTTAATCAGCTTTATAGATTGACTTACCTGCTTGTTTTTTTTTTCTTTGTACTCTAAGGCTCTAAAGCCCACAATAATGTACAATTATGTTATTCTAAAGGGACTTGTCCCAGAATAAATAAAGAATTTATTATTATTATTATTATTATTATTAAAGAAACGAGACGACCTTCTTGTAATCCCTGCTGACAAAGGAAGCACCACCATCATTATGAAGACAGACCAATACCTAAACAAAATGACAGAAATCCTCAACGATGGAACGTACAAGAAACTGGACAAAGACTCCACTAATGACATTAACAAGAAAATCCAGACCATCATCAACACCAGCCAGACACTGAAAATCAAACGCCTCATAATATCTAACCCAACCCCACCAAGACTATACGGACAACCCAAAATAGACAAAGATGGTATCCCTATGATACCCGTAGTCAGTACCATTGGCTCACCTACATACCACCTTTCCAAATACACCTCCGACATAATTAAAAAACACTGGCAAAACACAATACAACATCCGCAACTGCAAACAATTTGTAGAGATTGTCAAAACTATTCATATAAACGAAGAAGACATCCTTGTAAGCTTCGATGTCAAGTCGCTCTTCACCAAGGTCCCTGCCGATGAAGTCCTGAACCTTATGAAAAATCTTCTGAGCAAAGCAGAGTACCGACTGACGGAGATATGCATGAAGTTAACATATTTCCTATTTAATGGACAGTACTATAAATAAATGGAAGGCACAGCCATGAAATCTTCATTGAGCTCACCGGCAGCGGACCTGTACATGGAACACTTTGAACAGAAGGCACTCTCCACCTCACCCCAAAAACCTGAATATTGGTTCAGATACATGGACGACACCTTCGCCATCTGGAAGCATGGAAAAGATGCACTGGACAGATTCTTATTCCACCTAAACAGCATCCACCCTAACATACAATTCACCATGGAGCTGGAGAAGGATGGGATACTTCCCTTCTTGGATGTCCTGGTCGAGAAGAAAGGATACCACCTTGGACACACTGTCTACTGTAAACCTACACATACAGACAGATACCTTCATGCCAAATCACACCACCATTCGTCTCAGGAGGAAGAAATCATCAAAACTCTACTCAACAGAGCTGAAATGATAGCTGAACCGTCACAGCTCCCCAAAGAGAAGTGGCACCTGTGAACAGCCTTCCTGAAAAACGGATACGACCAAGAAACTATAAAACAGGTAGAACACAAGAGAAAACTCAAAATACAAGACAATAACGAACCAGACAATTAACCTAAAACCCAGACAACCATTCCTTACATCAAAGGTACCTCAGAAAAGATCGCCAGGATTCTATAGAACCACAACATGAAGACCACATTCTCCACTGACCAAACAATAGCTCACTTCCTACCGAAACCCAAAGACAAGTTAGGACTACGTACCCCAGGCATCTATAGCATACCCTGTTCCTGTTGCAAGGTCTACATTGGACAAACCGGAAGGACCATCAAAAGAAGGATAAAGGAGCACATATGTAATGTTAAAAACTTCAAGACAAAAAAATCGGCTGTAGCAGAACACTTCTACAACACCAACTACCACATACCCTTCGAAAATACAGCTATACTGGTTAAAGAAAATAATTATCACCTCCGCACCATAAGAGAGGCCATTGAAATTATCAAAGAATCCAATAATTTCCATAAGGAAGACGGTTACAAACTTAGTAAAAACTGGTATCCTGCCATAAAACAAAAGACTAACACATCAATCTACCATCCACACACACGACAATATCGAAAACACACGAACTCACCCAAACACAACACGACCTACGGGCTCGGCACAAGCGAGCCAATGGGAAGGCAACTTCGACCGAGACCACACCCCTAAGGTATATATACTTTGACTCCACCAATCCGTTCTTCGTATACTGACTAGCCCTGAGGAAGCTCATAACACGATGGGCGAAAGCTTGGCAAACAAAACCAACACCACACGGTCCATCCCGGAAAAATAACATATGGACCTATTACTATTGCCTTGTTTTTGTCCACGTTCAACTTTAGCTTATTATCCATTGCCCATCGACTTATTCGATTCAGATTATCTTTGAGTTTTTCCATGGCTAGTAATAGATCGGAAGGGGAAAAGGATAGGTATATTTGAAAATCATCAGCATAGACATGATACTGGGAATGTTGAATGAGAAGTGGAAGGCCGTTTATGTAAATGTCAAATAGGGTGTGGGATAGTGATGAACCCTGTGGGACACCACAGGACAGCGGAAGGGTTATGGAAGGAGGTTGATCAGGGACCAGAACATAATGGGAACGATCTTAGAGGAAAGACTTGAACCATCTTAGAGCACTGTTGGACAGAGGTAATTTAGGAAGCTTGGCAAGGAGGATATTGTGGTCTACTGTGTCAAAGGCTTTGGAAAAATCTAGAAGTATCAGAATTGCTAATTTTTGTTGTTCAATTGCAGTTTGGAGATCATGGGTGATTCTGAGGAGAGCGGATTGAGCTGAATAGTCTTGTCGAAAGCCGGATTTGAGAGGGTAATGAGAGAACGGTCCTCTAGAAAATTTGAAATTTGGTTTTGAACTAAGCCTTCTCATGGTTTTGAGAGGTTAGAGAGAAGGGAGATAGGGTGGAAGTCATTTGGAGAAGAGGGATTTTCAATTTTATTTAGCGGGTGCACTAACGCGGTTCCTAACTATTCTCTCATACGTCATGACAGACCTAACTGCAGGGGAGGTGGAGTTGGTATATATATCCATGAAAGCCTTAAAGCTAAAAGTCCTTCTTCAATCTCTTGCTCCTAGCTATCCTCACCTAGAATACATATTTGTTGGCTATCTGTGGTACTATGACCGGGTGATGGGCGATACATAGTATATATATATATATATATATATATATATATATATATATATATATATATATATATATACAGTAAAACCTCTAATTAACGGACAGCCCTGGTGCAAATGTTTTTGTCTGTTATTTAAAGGTGTCCGTTAAAGAGAGGTTTTATTTTTTCATAAATACGTATTTGTACAAATTAATTCTCTCTTATTCAATTTTCCAGGTGCTTAAAAGGTACGTAGATTAAAATTGTTTGATTTCTCCAATTGTTTCACATATCAAGCTGTTTAGTTCGTCTATCGGCTCATTGCCAACTATTGGAGGAATAATGGAATTGGTTCTTCTGAATCCCGCTTTATAAAAACAGTTTCTCACAGTTTGCGGTGTAACTTCCCAAACCGAAGACATAATCCAAAAAATAGCGTCGAGAACCGAGATTGATTTTGACAGGTGATAAAATGTAGAGGCGTCTTCCATTTTAGTTAACAAGCTTTTCAAAACTTTTTCTGTTCGTGAACACATTTTCAATTTTTTTGTTTTTATTTTCATTCCATAATTTGAAAAGCACCGCATGGTTTTTGATTGTTTCCGAAACTTGTGTCCTACCGATATTGAGCCTTTCCGCTAGCGTACGTACATTTCACGGTCATAAACGTCGATTACATTAATTTTTTGTTCTAAAGTGAGTCTCTTACGACATTTTCAGCCACCTGCCACGATGGTTAGAACAGAACTAAAGTTTAATAAAGCAGGTTCGAGAATAAAAAAAAAGAAAGTATTTATGTGGAAAACCTTTACTAAAAAGTAAACACAGCTGCCCCTGTTTTCTTAGACCGGAAACAACTAATTGTTTCCGAGAAACGGGAAAGGGATAAAGTCACACTGTCCGTCTTTTAAAGGTTTTTTTAATCGATTTATAACCAACACTGCCTGTCCGTAATCGTTAATGAGAGGTTTCGTTAAATAGAGGTTCAAATGCCTTAAACATTGTATTAAAATGCCGGTGCAAAAAAAATCGTCCGCTAATGGGGAGTTACCGCTATTTAGGGGTGTCCGTTAGTAGAGGTTTTACTGTATATATATATATATATATATATACACAATATGTTAATGTTATGTTTATTTTCAGAACTGAAAAAAAGTGTTGGCCTGTTGTGGAAACGGTTGAAATTCCACCAAATAAAAGAAGTAAATTTATTGGACCTGGTGGAGCTAACATTAGGCGACTACTAGTAAACTCAGGAGTTCAAGTATGTCTTTAATGTTGACTGTTTTTATTTTCAGTTTTATGTATATTAAATTCATGTGTGTATGTGTGTGGTAAACCTCAAAAATTAAAATTTGTATGGCATTAAAATTAGGAATTTAAAGTAAGTTTGTGCCTGGGATGTTACAGCAACTTTTCCCCCTAAATCGACCCAGAAAATGTCACTTCATATAATTTATTGTGTTAATTTTTACCATTTTTGGAAAAAGGTGCTAATTTTTTTATTAGTACCACAGTCTGGTCTCTGGGTGGGGACTGCTTCAGGAGATTCATGGGGCAGGTTGAAATAATACAAGTGGTTAAAGTTAAACATAAATTATGAAAGTATTTTTTAAGTAACTAACTAAGACAATATTTCGATCCCCATATTTTTATATTGTTACGGGCCCCGGCAGGAAGACGGGAGCAAGAGGATTAGCGGCTTAAATCCGTCGGCGGGAGAAGTTAAAATAGGATTAGGACGGTTCTAGATCGTCTCCTTTTGTCGGCAAAGGATTAAGAATATTCCGGAATTGTCTGGCCCCTCCGTGTTCTAGAATGTTCGGCCTTACCTATAAAAAGACTTCCCTCACCTCGACTGAGTCAGTCTTAGCCTGAGAGTAGACCACGCAAGATCTGTGATAAGTGAGTGTCAGTGTGATAAACTAGTCAGTGTTGAACCGGCCCGTGTAATAAGTGTATCAGTGAACTGTGACAGTCTCGCGAGTGTAATAAACTGTTTCTGTTTGTTACTGTGTGTCAGTTTGTGATACTTGAAGAATCTTACGGTCGGTGGACTAGTGAACTGTAAGTGTTAATTATTAGTTATAAATTGTAGTGTAATTTTAGAATATTCATAGAAACTATTGTAACTAGATAAGCTATCTAGAATTATTTATATCTTATATTATTGTAATAATTAAATAGGAGTTAGGCCTAGATAATAAATATTTAGGATACTGTTATTATAAATTTATATTAGTTTAATAATTTAATTGTTAATAGTTTAATTTATTCTTTTTATCATTTTGTTAATAAATATTAGTATCTTTAATTAAGGAATTGTTTAATTCATTTTAATACCCAGTAGCCCGTAACAAATTGGTGTCAGAAGTGGGATAATTGTGTAATTGCTATTATTTTGCATTTTGTAATTATTGGGCTACTGTATGTAGAATGGCTTCTAAGAGTGTTAAATTAATTGATTTAAAAGTTGCGGATTTGAAACGGGAGTTAGAAGAACGTGATCTTGATTCTTCCGGAACTAAAAGTGTACTGCAACAGCGCTTGCGTCAATTTGAGTCAGGGGAAACTCCAGATGACGTTCTATTTGAAACTGATTTAAGCAAGTTGTCTGCAACTTTTAAAAATTAATTATGTACTGTTAAAAATGAGTTAAGCAATGTTAAAAATGAGCTAGGTAATGAGTTAAGCAATGTAGAAAATAAACTAGGTAATGAATTAAGCAATATAGAAAATAGGTTAGGTAATGAATTAGGTACTGTCAAAAATGAGCTAGGTAACGTACAGAATGAATTAGGTACTGTTAAAAGTGATTTATTGGATACATTAGAGTCTAAGTTAGGCACATTAGAAACTAAGTTAAAGGAAAATGTAAATAATGAAGTAGCTAATGTAGAATCTAGGTTAGGATAAAAATTGAATTCAATAGAAAACGAACTTAGGTTAAGAGTAGAAGCTCTCAAGGGACGTATGACCAACCCACTGACGATCGCCACCGACCGTTCCACCGATGGCAGCCTTCATAGCACCATTATGCCCGCCAATGCTGGGACGCCACCAAATCACAACACCATTCCAGTATTCGACGGAAAGACGCCGTGGGAGGACTACATGACTCTCTTCGAGACAGCGGCTTCGATCCACGGGTGGTCAAAAGAGACACAAGCTTCAGCGTTGTGCCTGGCCTTGCGTGGAGACGCCTTGGGAGTACTGCAGGGGATGCCCATGTTGGAGCGGTCTAACTAAGGGGAGCTGGTTAGAAGACTGGAGATGCGTTTCGGCCACCGCCACATGGACCAGCTATATCGCTCACAGCTGAGAAGCAGGATCCAGAAGACCAACGAGACGCTACAGGAATTTGAGGCAGACATTGCACGGCTGGTGAGGAATGCTTACCCATCGGTCACCGATGATGTCTACGAGAGCCTGGCTATCGACAAATTCCTGGACGGACTTCGGGACCCCGAGACGCAACAGGCAGTGAAGCTCGCCCGGCCAAAGACTTTGGGAGACGCATTATCTCAGGCCATGGAGTTCGAGGCTATCAGACAGTCAGTTCGGGGCCAAGCACGAGTTCGAGCAGCAGAAGCGGAGCCTTATTTGGTTCCTAGCGTCGAGGACATCGTGACAAAAGTTTTGGAGGCTCTCAGGACCCGTAAGAAGGAGATACGCTGTTGGAGCTGCGGCCAACTTGGACACCCTAGAAGCAAGTGTCCATCCAAGAAACAAGAAAAGCTACAGGAAAACTAAGTAGGGTTGATGGGAAGGGGCAACTGTCAACCCGTAAAGTCAAAGGCCCCGGGAAGACCATCAGAGTTGCGTCAATAGGAAGCAGAACGAACAGTTTCTACGTAGATGGGATGGTGGACGGGCAGCTGCGAGGTCTGCTACTGGATACCGGCGCAACCATGACAATCTTGAACTCAAGGACAGTTCCCGCTGAGAAGATCTTGCCAACGACTTGGACATTACGGACGGCCACAGGAGAGCCAGCCAAGGTCTACGGGGAGACAGTTGCCGACTTCATCATCGGGGATCAACATCTGAAGCACCGTGCTCTGGTGGCAGATATTGATGAAGATGTCATATTGGGCACGGACTTGATGACCGCATATGGGATCAAGCTGGATATGGCGAGAGGTGTTATGACGCTGGGAGATGAAGAAGTCATCCTTCGGCAGGGGAAGGACATCTATGCACGAGTGCGCTTACTGGAAGACACCACTTTACCTTCACGGAGCCAAATCATAACGCATGGGACGGTCGAAGGACATCTACCTGAGGGTCAATGTATGCTACTTGAACCTGGAAGACAAGAAGAACAGGATATCGGACGCGGCGTAATGGTTGCAAGGTCTCTCATCAAGGTCGGACGTACCACTCTAATTCGGCTAATGAACCTGAACAGCTTCCCAGTAACGCTGAACAAAGGAACACCGGTCGGAGAATGTACAACCGCTACCTCAGTGGTTCGTCAGCTGCAACGTCATCCCACCGAGCTGCGAGGACTGCCGGAAGAATTAAATGGATTTGTGGACGAATCATGTCGCGACCTTTCACCAGAACAGAGTGAGGAAGTGAAGAAGATGATTATCCGATGGCAGGACGTTTTCGAGATCAGCCCAGGGCCGCGAGGTAGAACGGATATCGTCCAGCATAGGATTGACACCGGGGATGCTAAGCCCATCCGACAGGTCCCGCGGAGGCTACCGTTAGCCATACGGGAGGACGCCGAGAAGATCATCCAGGAGATGGCGACTGATGGTGTCATTGAGCCTTCGAGTAGCCCCTGGATGTCTCCTGTTGTATTGGTGAAGAAGAAGGACGGCACAACGAGATTCTGCGTAGACTACCGCCTTCTGAACAACGTCACCAAGAAAGACAGTTATCCGCTCCCCAGGATTGATGATACGCTGGACACCCTGGAGGGGTGTGAACTTTTCTCTACCTTGGATCTCCGCAGTGGATATTGGCAGTTTGGATTGAAACCTGAAGATAAAGAAAAGACAGCGTTCTCGATTGGGACTGGACTCTGGCAATTTACGGTAATGCCATTCGGACTTTGCAATGCTCCTGCAACATTTGAGAGGCTGATGGAAAGCGTGTTAAGAGGTCTCTCTTGGGAAATTTGCCTGGTATACCTAGATGACATCATTGTGCTGGGAAAGTCCTTCGCTCACCATCTGAACAATCTGGAGAAGGTCTTCGAACGACTGCGTGCAGCGAACCTAAAATTGAACCCGAAGAAGTGTCACCTCTTCCGAAGGCAAGTCAACTACCTGGGGCATGTTGTGTCAGACAACGGAGTTGCCATTGACCCAGAGAAGATTGCAGCGATCACCGACTGGCCAGTACCTCGAGATAAGCACCAAGTAAGAAGTTTTCTCGGCCTCTGCACCTACTACAGGAGGTACGTGAAAGGATTTGCAAACATTGCAAAACCTCTTACCAGGCTCACCGAGGAAAAACGAACTTTCCTTTGGGATCACGAATGTCAGGCATCTTTCGAGGAGTTGAAGAATAAGTTGAGTAGTGCTCCTATTCTGAGCTATCCACGTCCCGAGGGCAAGTTCATACTTGACACAGACGCTAGCAACACCGCTATTGGAAGCGTCCTCTCTCAGCTCCAAGATGGAGAAGAAAGGGTTATTGGATATTTCAGTAAAGCGCTCTCAGCTCCGGAACGCAACTACTGTGTCACAAGGAAGGAGCTTCTGGCAGTGGTGAAATCTATAGAACATTTTCACAAATATCTATACGGCAGAAGATTTCTCCTGAGAACGGACCACGCGGCTCTAATGTGGCTGCTACGATTCAAGTCACCAGAAGGACAAGTGGCGAGGTGGATAGAGCGCCTTCAAGAATATGACTTTGAATCTGCTCATCGTGCTGGAACGAGTCACAGAAATGCGGATGCGCTCTCAAGAAGGCCTTGTGGCGAAGACTGCGGGCATTGTTCTCGACAAAAAGAGAAGCAGGCATCAGTGTTGAGGACAACGGTGGTCATGGACAGTTGGCAGGATGCAGAGGTGTCAAAAGAACAGGACGAGGACCCGGACTTGAAGCAAATAAAACAATGGAAACTATCGGGGCAAGGAAGACCAACCTGGCAGGATGTTGCTCCAATGTCGAAGAACGTAAAGACTTACTGGGCCCAATGGGACTCCATTCTAGTGGACAATGGGCTGCTGAAACGGGCATTGGAGAACACGGAAGGAGATCAGCACAGACTTCAGCTCATCGTTCCAAAAAGTAAAGTGCCCGAAGTACTCAGGGAACTTCATGATGGAGTATCTGGCGGCCACCTTGGAGTTCACCGTACATTGGAAAAGGTACGTGAACGCTTTTACTGGGCAAACCTTAAGGACGATGTGTTGGACTGGTGCAGGCGTTGTGCGACTTGTGCGGCTTCTAACGGACCCATAAGAAGAAAGAAGGCCCCAATGAGGAAGTACAACGTGGGAGCACCGTTTGAGAGAATAGCAATTGACATCGCTGGCCCTTTCCCTGTGACGGATGAAGGTAACTGGTATATTCTCGTGGCCATGGACTACTTTTCCAAGTGGGTGGAAGCGTACGCCCTTCCGAATCAGGAGGCAGTCACGGTTGCGGACGTACTGGTGAAGCAGCTCGTCAGTAGGTTTGGAGTACCCATGGAACTTCACTCTGACCAGGGACGAAACTTCGAGTCTGCAGTCTTCTCCGGGATGTGCGAAGCACTGGGAATACGGAAGACCAGGACGACACCTCTTCACCCTCAATCCGATGGCATGGTGGAGCGCATGAACAGGACTATGGGTCGATATTTGTCCAAAGTGGTCTCCGACCACCAGCGAGACTGGGACCAGTATCTTCACCTGTTCCTGCTGGCCTACCGCAGTTCAGTCAGTGAGGCAACGGGGCAGACTCCCGCAAATGTGGTGTTCGGCAGAGAACTTCGGTTGCCTTGTGATCTGAAATTCGGTTTCAAGCCTGATGAGGAAATTGCCGGAGGGGAGTACGTCTCGGATCTACGGAAGCGACTGGATAATATCCACGAGAAGGTTCGCACAAACATCCAGGGAGCCAGTGACAGAATGAAGGAGCGTTACGACATCAGGGCTGAGAAGGGTGGCTACCAACCTGGAGACTTGGTCTGGCTACATGATCCTCGAAGAAGGCGAGGCTACTCACCTAAACTTCAGAACTCCTGGGACGGCCCGTTTGAGATCGTCAAGAGGATCAACGACGTCATATATAGGATCAGGAAGCAGCATAAAGGAAAACCCAAGGTAGTCCATTTCAATAGACTGGCACCGTACAAAGGAGATCATGGCCCGGCAGAAGACCAGCAGGTTAGGTACCTAAACAACGTGGATACAAATAATGACCCAGTTGCAAATACGAAGGTACCAGGGACCCATGGAGTAACTCAGGTAATCTACAGGGATATCTTCTCGTTACCAGTGGAGTATTCTCTGGCCCATTGCGTTGCTGAAGATCTGAGGACTTCTCGAGGTATTGCAACGGTCTTCAGGAAGAAGTTCGGCGGAACTGAGGAGCTGGAACGCCAAGGACCAACTGTTGGGAAGGCACTCCACCAGCCGCACGAAGGACGGCACCTGTTTTACTTGGTTACCAAGCGTGCCACTGATCAGAAGCCGACATATGACGCACTGCGGCGAAGCCTCGACGACCTTCGGAGTAAGCTTCTGAGAATGCGTGTCACTAAGCTCGCTATTCCGAAGTTGGGCTGTGGATACGACGGCTTGGAGTGGAAGATTGTCAGGGACATGATCGAACAGACATTCGCCACCTCTGGAGTTGCCATATTGGTGTGCACGTTCAACCCCTGGAAAGAAAGTGCGTCTCCATCAGTAGAAGCTCATAAATGCCCGATTTCTCCGGACTTGCTCTGGGGCAGAGCACTTTTAAGGAGGGGGCAATGTTACGGGCGCCGGCAGGAAGACGGGAGCAAGAGGATTAGCGGCTTAAATCCGTCGGCGGGAGAAGTTAAAATAGGATTAGGACGGTTCTAGATCGTCTCCTTTTGTCGGCAAAGGATTAAGAATATTCCGGAATTGTCTGGCCCCTCCGTGTTCTAGAATGTTCGGCCTTACCTATAAAAAGACTTCCCTCACCTCGACTGAGTCAGTCTTAGCCTGAGAGTAGACCACGCAAGATCTGTGATAAGTGAGTGTCAGTGTGATAAACTAGTCAGTGTTGAACCGGCCCGTGTAATAAGTGTATCAGTGAACTGTGACAGTCTCGCGAGTGTAATAAACTGTTTCTGTTTGTTACTGTGTGTCAGTTTGTGATACTTGAAGAATCTTACGGTCGGTGGACTAGTGAACTGTAAGTGTTAATTATTAGTTATAAATTGTAGTGTAATTTTAGAATATTCATAGAAACTATTGTAACTAGATAAGCTATCTAGAATTATTTATATCTTATATTATTGTAATAATTAAATAGGAGTTAGGCCTAGATAATAAATATTTAGGATACTGTTATTATAAATTTATATTAGTTTAATAATTTAATTGTTAATAGTTTAATTTATTCTTTTTATCATTTTGTTAATAAATATTAGTATCTTTAATTAAGGAATTGTTTAATTCATTTTAATACCCAGTAGCCCGTAACAATATCTATAGTAGTAATTTTGATGTATATTGTTGTAATAGGCAATGTAGCTTGACAAAAATGTATAAACTGAAGCCAACAATTAATAAAGACTTTTAAAGTTATTTGAAGGAGGATGATAAGGGAAAGTTGTGTGATACACTATACCAGATTCCCCTCCCCCCAAATTCAATGCAATGTTCTGGAAATAAAAATAGTTATATTGATGCTCCATCAAAAGGCTAATGATTTTAGAAAATTTATTATCTGACAAAGTCACTCGTCAAAGATAAAGAGGGTGATGAAAGATGCATAAACTTAATTGATTGGTGTAGATAGTAATTTCTATATTTATTTATTTAATGTAAATTTAATGTCACAAAAGTATATTAATAATATAATATTTAGGTAACTTATCAAGAGGAAGAGGGAAACTACACCATATTTGCGCCTAATCAAGATGCAATGTCGGAAGCTAGAGAATTCATTAATAATGTTGTAAATTCCGATAAAGAGCCAGTATTAGAATTTGGAGGAATATACACAGCAAAAATTGTCGAACTTAGAGAATCTGGTGTTATGGTAACTCTTTATGATTCGATGAAGCCAGCTTTGCTTCATAACTCACAACTTGATCAGCGGAAGGTATTTTCTTTTTATAATCACATTTAGTTGTATGTAATGGAAGTTATAGCTTTCTATTTTAGCTAAAGGTTTGTCTTATTTTCTATTCTTTTTTTATTGAAAATGAATAAGTAATATAGATAAATGCGGTGTTGACTAAAATGTAAATATCAATCATTTTCTGTTTTGTTTTGAATAAAAGGTAAATATTATTCTTGCCCAGTAACGAAGAGGACTTTAAAAAAATTAAAATATGTATCGTTAGTATTAACTGTTAAGTCATTGCATCTACTAAAACAGTTTTCACTTCCTATGTTTCTTATTGGTTGAGGTTTCTTATTGTGTTGTAATTTTTGTTATCAGTTTTTTATTGTATTCTTACTTTCTACAGAACACTCCATTTTAAATTTCACTAATTAAAATTATAATTTATAACTAAAAAGAATTTGATAACTTCTAATTTATAAGTTTTCTCGTACTATACTCATTCCCAAGCTACAGATACATATAAAGTACTCTGTTTTTGGTAAAGCCATCATTTATGACTGGTTTTCAGTAATTCAGTGACACGTTATTTCTTTTATTTAACATAAGTTATACCATAACTTTTTAGATAGAATGCAACATGTAATAATTATAAGTGAAAAATAACCCTAAAATTTATTTCTTAAGTGTTTTGGCTGCCATTTTGAATACCCAGATTCTAATATTACTAAAATGATCAGGTTTTGGTTTGTGGAACAATTGTACAAGCATTTTTCCTATGAAGAATTGGATTTGAGACTGAGGCTGCTTTACAAACACCGTTGATTTCTGTTTACTTTGTATTGTATCATAACAAGCTTAGTTTTGAGGCTCCAATAAACCATACGATTCCTCCTGTATCCAAATTTTACTATCTAAAATCATTATAAAATTCTTAATGCTCTTTATTATTTAACAAAAAAAATCTATAATGATTTTATAATCTCATCTGTCATATTTTTGTTAGTGTCTATCGATATGTTAATTGATAGCTCCCTCTTCTATTATGAACTCTATTTTCTCTTAAACTTATTTCTAATCTTACTTCCTAATGGGTTCTTGATAATACTTTTAGGCATCTAGAAAAGTTTCAGGTCCTTATAACTATTAGTGCTACAAGTTGGTAGCTCCTCTATATCACGCCATATTAGTTGAATTCTTTTATTTACCCATTACAGTTATTTATTTCATTATTTTTGATAGATATTATTATAACTTTGTAATAATTAGTGATTCACCTTTTATTATAGGTGAGTGATCCAAGAGCTCTTAATTTACAAGTTGGACAGGAAATCCAAGTGAAATATTTTGGTTTGGATCCTGTGTCTGGACAAATGAGGTTATCCAGGAAAGTTTTAATGGGTCCTGCTTCAAGTGCTACAGTCAATTTACAAAAATCTTAGCATCTGTTGTCTTTAATTAAGTTTTCTCTTATTCCATTCATGATGATATGGAATTGAATATATTGTATATGTGTATATAAATGTTTAGTATTGTTCATACCGTTTTGTTATTTAATTATAAATCATACCATTTTTAAAATTGATTTATTTTCTTATCTTTTGACCCCTATGAATGACCTTTGCATTAGTTTGGAAAATAAAATAGTGTTATTTAAACAAAAGTTATAATTATTCATTTAAAACATTTCATGTTCACTGTGATGAGAGACAAAAATAACACTTTCAGGAATGCATACTGCAGGAAAAGGATGATGTCATTACTAATAGGAAATTTTAAGTTTAATTGTTAAGTTTTATTGTTGAATTGGCATATACATCAGAAGAGATGTACTGTCTGTATTCGGTTCAACTTTGTAGACTTTTGATATGAGATGTGTGACTCCTTGTCTGGATGTATGTGTTATTTTATTTCCCTGTTCTCATGATGCCTGAATATGAGAAATATTGAATTGTTGGCTATTTACTGCTGTTTGAGAGGCTTAAGGTTTTTTTACTGAAATCTTATTATAACAGTAATGTAAAGACCAGATCAATTAATAAATAACGCTTATTTAAAGTGAATCCAATGTTACACTTTAACATTGTGCAATTAGTTGAATATATATCATTATTAAGAATGTGTGGCGATTTATAAAGAAAATTGTTTTTCAAATAGTAAAAATTATTTAACACGTTCAGTGCTAATAGAAAAATCCGTAATCATCCACAAGTGCGTCACGGGGTCAATCGGCCCCGTGTTCTTTCCTAAGTTTAAACGTATTCAGCTTGCTGAAAATTGATTAATTTAGGAAAAATCAATTGTTTTCCCACTTCATAGGTCAGTATACCACAGCAGCAGAACATTAGCCCCATTTGTTATTTATAACTCACGGTTATAGTGTGCTTTTAACTTAGATTCGGTTTTGAAAACCGATTATATTTGGGAGTTATAATAGATATAACCGAATTTTTATAACTCTTCTATTAACAAGGTTATAATCTTTAGGTTATATTTCCATCAGTTAAATACGAAAAGCGCGCCAAAAAGGGATCATCACAAGGGACAAAAAGGGGGAGGGGGCGAATGACTCGTCATTTCTGAGAAAAGTAGCACTAGGGGAAAGCACAATAAAGGGCCGTCTCAAAAGTAGAGGGGAGTGAGTGACTCGTCATTTTTCGAAAAAAGTAGCACGGGGTCTTTTGACCCCGTTCTATTTTTCATCGAATTTTGAGAGATTATTGAAGTTTATAACATATAGCCATATTAGTTTCAACCGTTTGAAAAAATCAAAAGCTGAAACAGGTTCGAGCATTTTTGAAAGTTTACCTCTTACAGGCTCAGCACTAGTGGAAAGTTACACACGGGGTCAATTGACCCCGCAACGCACGGAACGTGTTAAGGGTTTTGAGTTGGTTTTAAATCTCAGCAAAAAGAAAATATTTATTACAACCCAAAAAGAAGTTATATAGTTTATTATGGAGGATGGCTTAAGAGATTTAGAAGAGGTAAGTCTGTTAAATATGCTGTTCACTGCAGCCAATCACACTTTGGTACTTCAATACATTTTTAAGAAATGGTTTGCTGAGAAAATCCAATTTTTTTATCTGGATAATATCTAAAATTTTTTACTGCAACTGAATATGATAAAATAAAAGCAAAATATTTTTATTCTACTATTTTATTGCTTGAAAAGTCATTCTGCGAGGGTTTTAAATTTTATTTCTTCATTTTCCTTCGGTGGTGATGATTGTCTCATGACAGTATTTCTCTACAAATTGATATCTATCTCAGAAAATCCATTCTATATTCTATAAATGATGCCTGAAGTTGAGAAATTATCAGTTACAGTAGTGACTTTTGGATTGTGATATGGAAAGATGTGGTTTTCATGGAAACTTTTAACTGCTTGTAATAAATAGTTTTATACATTAAAAACCATTATTGTATTGAATTACTGGCCAGGATTTTTTTAAAGAAACAAATCAAAGAATAATCATTACATGGTTGTAAACCGTATGTATATTCCTAAGACCTTAAATTTTTAATTTAAAGGAACAATGCTTATAAAATTATTTAAATAATCAGTTTTATATTAGTACTTGTTTATTTTCATTACATTAAAATAACAATAGTTTTACAAAATGTTTGTTAGTTTATTTTAAAAACTAATACTGCTGTTCTAATTATATATGTACATAGAAGACAATAGTAAGAGCAAATTTGTTTTGTTTTTCGCCTGCTAGAAACTGTTTCATCACATTTTTTATTCTTATTATTTTTTTAAGATAAAAAGATATGTAACTTTTGAAAAATAAATCATCAATAAAAAAATATAATTAAATCAAAATAAATAGTATTACTTTGTCATACTCTGATGGAACAGTAAAGAAAAGTTATTGACTTTAAATATATATTGTAATCTTATTATATGATTGACACATTTTTATTTTTGTGCAACTTTTGTTGAAAGTTGCTACACATGTTTAATTGAGAAGTATAATAGATTAGTGGTAAATTAACCTTTTTATTATTTTTTTTTAATATTGGGTCGTAACTGATGAAATGTCAGTTTCGTTTATTTACAGTTTTCTTTTCATTAGGGATTAGATTATTTGTACACAAACAATTATGTTATATATACCATTTGAAAGATCATTTAATCCTTTTTCATAATCAGTCTTACTTTTCCTTTTGAAAGTGAAGCAACATTTTAAAAATAAATAAGAATAAAATTGAATTTGTATAATTTTTTGCGGAAATTCGTATAATTTTTCTCTAACAATTTAAACTTGGCCATAGCGTCACAGAGGCATTCCTAAACATTAATATTGTTTACCGAGAAGATACAGTGAGCGAAATAACAATCTTCCGTTGGGTTGAAAAATTTAGGACTGAGGATTATGCTTTACCAACAAAGAATGTGGTAGCCCAAAGACTAAGTTGGACAACAAAAAGTTGAAAGAGCTGGTAGAAGCAGGCCCTTCCCAAGCCACTCGTGAATTAGGTTCACAGCCTGGAGCAAGTGCCATGACTGTTTCCAGGCACCTTAAGGAGCCTGGTCAGGCAAAAAAGCTGGAAATGTGGGTACCACATGAATTAACTGAGGCCCAGCAGCTCACCCGATTTTTTTTTTTTTTTCAGGAGTTGAATACAGAGATGCTTCCTTACCCACCATATTCTCCGGATCTTTATCCAACTGATTTTTACTTTTTCCGCTGTTTGGATAATTTTTTAAGAAATAAAAAATTTGACAACATAAATACCCTGAAATCGGCCTTCCAAGACTTCGCTTCTTCCTGGACACCTAATTTCTACAGAGCGATAGAAGTGCCTTGTTTCAGGTTGGGAGAAGTGTGTTGGAAGTGAAGGTTGTTTAATAATTTTTTTGCTAATAATTTAAATTTACACCTTCACTGACATTTCTTATGTTACAACCCAATACAAGAAACAGATAAACTTTTACAATAATACAGTTTTAAATTTTAAGTTTTTCTGAACAACAGGATTTATCAATACCTGAAAATATTTGGAAAAGTGCTTATTAAAGTAAACATTTTTTTAACATATTTATAGCAAAAAAACCTATGCACTTTTAAGTTCTATTTAAGGAAAAAAATTGGAACAAATGACGCAATGATTACATACATTCATTTCTATAAGACATGATAATGTACATTTTCACATCTATTTGGCACCTATATCTGTTTCACCAGTAATGAACGGAGAGGTTTACATTATCATTTTTCATATCTTATAAAATTCATGAAGCTACTTCATATGGAAGTATTTGTCTTCTGGATTCTAACTAAACTAGTCAGTAAAATACTAATAATTTTAATAATTTGTTTCAAATTAAAATAATTTAATCAAAAGATCAATTAACATTGGAAGAATTTCTATTAATTTAAAACTTTTTTAAATAGTTCTAAAATTTTGTTTTATTGAATAAAACATGATTAATGTTATAACATCCAATGTCTTATTATATCAATCATATCAGTCATAAATACTTCTGAGTTCTTAATAATTCATTTTTGATACTTTTTGGTTTCTAATTACTAAGATCTCATTATCTGAGTACTTTCACAAATATATGGGGTCATTGGAATGATATTCTCCGATAATAATAATGTCTCATAAAAGTGTTGGGAATGTAGTAACATTAGTTTATAATAATTGTTAAGCTATTTCTTTTGAGTAAGTGTGGAATAGAAATATCTGACCAATTAACATATCTATAAAATGTTATTGGTTGTCAGACAGTCCCAAACTAAATTCCTTATAGATACTTCTTGAACAACAGGAAGTTAATATGCAAATTGTGCTTTTTTATATTTTAAAATAATAAATTATAAAAAAGTTAGAACAAAGTAATAATGGTAAACATCATGAGGAATTATTGTTAAATATTTCATTAACATAATTTGAAGTATATTTCTAATCAGAGGGATTTAGCGATTTATCAAATTATTGAGTCAAAAGAAGCTTTTATCTTATGTTAAAACAAAAATATTTTGTGTACCATTTAGGATTTTCGACAAATTATTTTATCACATTTTTTAATTTCTCGAGTGTCTTAAATATTTCGATCAAATGATCAAAATATGTAAGTTGTCTTGATTGACTAACTGAGATAAAAAATAAATATTGCACTTTCTTGTTCATTAAATATCCATTTCTTAAGTCATAAGACATTATAATAATCTTATTAATATAAAACTAATAAATTTTTTGATTATTATTTGGCAAGTGAAACACATTGAGGTCTACTTTAGTTGTAGAATTGTGCCTCGTTTACAATGTTTTTTGGTACTTTATTGGATGGTTAATTACTTATGTAATTTTTATAACACCATAGACCTCAAGTGTTGACATAGTAAGATATATTAACCATAAAGAAACAAAAATAACTGATGTAGTGTATTTTAAACAAGTAGGTCCACCTAGTTCACCTCCGACTGGTTTACATCTTCTACAGAGGATTATAGTTATGGCTATCAGTGCTTCTGTGCAGAATAATGTTACTGAGAATGCTAAGCTGCAAAAGAGAAAGATACATTTAAAGCAGACGTAATATTGCAATATATGGTTGTGATTTTTAAATTTTGTAATACTAATATAATGCTTTTGACCTGTTATTTATTATGTTTATATTAAATTTACTAATAAAATATATTAATTTAAGGAAGATGCAATATGACATCATTATTGGACATACTTTTTTCAACTTTTATCGCAACCAGTATTTATTTAATACTAATAACCAGTATATCTTTAATAAACAATACTAATTAACTTTAGCCAAATATATTTCTCAATACCTATGGTTTAGAAATTAAATTTTAAATTTAAGGATGATTGTGAACCGCAATACAAAGTGTTTTAAATTATTTGGTTACATTATTAACACAGCCTTTAAAATCATGAACTATTCAATATAAAGACCAATCTGTATCATTTATATAAATTGAAACTTGACTTATACCAGTTAAAACCACTTCAAGACAGTTGAAACCAGTAAGTATTGAGTTGGGTGGTGAAATTGATATGACTTCATCATCTAATTTTATTGTCATCTTACTTATAATTGTATCACTGGAGGCCTAAATTGTTTTATTTTTGTTATAGACCAGACAAGTGAAAGATTACTATTTTTATTAATCCTCTTCTATCTGATGTCATACCACGATCATGATATTTATGAGCTTTATATGCCTTTTGTAATAGAATTTCTAAAAAAGGAGCATGATTTTTCACTTGTAATACAAAAAGGCTTTAAGAAAAAAAAAATTTCTTCTCTCAACTTTCTCGCTATTGTGACCTAACTGAACATCTACATTTGGTATCAGTGATGTAGATGGGAGAGGTACACTGTTCTTTCCTGAAGTTCTGCTTTGTCCTCCAACGATAGGTTCTTTGTTCTGAGATTTCCAAGTTGATTATAAATATTGTATATATTTATGATTTTTAAAATTGATAGATCACCTTCCAGATATAAAATGTTTACATACCATCGTATCCATACCATAGTACCATCCTCTGCTCCATTATTTTCGTATTTTTGTTTTTTTATTTTTTTGGTTTATAAATTAATTTGAACTAAGTATTTCTGTGGATAAACTAAAACATATTTAATTCTTGGAAAATTACAAAAAATACATAAATATTCAATATAACTAAAAAATATAAAAGGCAAAAACATAAAAATCACAGAATATTTGATGGCACGTAAGCATTTTCTTGTAACATAGACTATATTCTTAATTTTGTATATATGGTATAGAATAATTAGTATTGTCTGTATCAATGAACATTGTCATAGTTACCCATTAAAATAAATACAAATTTTTATATGATTTTAGTTAAGTGTTTCACACTCTTTTTGAATGTTCTATGTATGTATTTTATATAGACAAATATTACCAATGCATTATCAATTTTGTTTCTATTAAGATTAGCACCCTAACATTATTATTTACAAATTTTCACTTTTTTCTTTGTGAAACCCTGTTTCATTTTGAATCCTCCTTTACCATCTGTAAGTTATTGATTGATTAAAATCTTACTTTCCAGGATCAACCATAAATTTGTTATTGTTCATTGCGTGGTATATGGCTGCAAGAGACCATGCAACACCGATTCCCAGAAAAACGTTCACAGCATTACTTCCAGTCACATTGCCTACACAGTTATCTGCTGTCGAGTCCTGTATTGCAGCTACTTTACTTGCAAAGGTGTCTGAAAGTAAGATTTTTATGGCAGTTATAAAACATTCTCCACTGGAACAAACATAAATACAAATGTATTTTACTCTAAAATGAACACTTAAGTGATAACCGACATTTTTGTGTCAGCTTCATTAATTATGTGAGAAATGCTTGTAAGTGGCAATTTGAAATATATTTTTTGAGCTTCCATTAAGATCAGATCTAATCAATAAATACAAGTCAAATTTTTCATTCTGAGCCCCAGGAGGGTCCTAGATCGTATATGATCCATCTCCGGCTGCTAACAGACTAAATAAAAATCTTGCCTACAGTGGGATTTGAACCAGGATTTTTGGCATGTCATGGCAACTCAGTGCTCTACCACTGAGCCACTCCACTCCCTGAATGATTAAAGGAGTTTAACATATTTATGATAGATTAATTAGTAATTTATCAAAGTTTAAGTAAAATTAATTAGTTAGAGAAAGTTTTGATTCTAACAATGAAAACAAGAATTTTTTATTTTATTTATTATCTTTTTTTTGTTTAATTATTTCACATCTTCAAATCATAGTATCTAAAATAGCTGCCACTTCTATTAAACTTTGTTAAGAGCTATTCATATTATAGCACTATACTAGGATCCATTGAAAAATCATGACTGGAAACAAAATGGTTTTCCAAAAGACCAAATTTGAAGACAATGATGAAACTGATTTGAGGTAAATCGAGGAGTTATCCTTATTTTAAAAAATAAATCAAATAAAATCCATGAAATTTCGTGATATAGAAATTTAAATGCTGGCTGTCTTTTTAGCATATTCTAAATATATAAAATGGATAAATCATCAATACCTACACTGTTGCTAAAAATGATATAGATATCCCACATCATCTGTGCTGAATTAATTCAATATTACCTGGACTAACTGATGCAATGAGGAAACAATATATAAAGTTAGACAGTTAAATCAAATATATTCATTCAGCCTTGAAGATGGAGAAAAGGAGAACAATGCTGATAATAGTGTTATGCTCTCTTATTCACCGGTCGCAAACTAGATCATCATGAATGCCCAGTAAGCTATATCACACTTGGTTATATAAATTATCACATAATTGGTTATAGATGGGACTTCTTCATGAGCTTTGTATTTATATAAATATTCCTTTTAAGGTAAGGAATCAGATATCCAGTAAATCCATTTTCATTAGGATTTCTATGCAAATTGGGTGTCAGACCCATTGGCAAAAGATGTATTCACAGCAGGGAGAGTTAGTTTTTTAATTTATTAAATGCCACTTTATGCTACTATGGTTAATCGGCCAATGCTACTACATATATCAAGAGTACAATTTTAGAGAAGAAAATATTTCCTACCAATTTCCTCAGAAATGAAACTGTTTACTTTAGATTATTATAAAGTATAATTATCTACAGATACCTCTGAATTAAATTAATGTATTGAATAATTCATTGTGTTATTTAGTTCTTTTAATTTGTTTTTTTAAGAAGATTTATATCATGTAAAGAAATTATTGTATGTTGCGCATGCATTTAACAAAAGCTATGGATTTATCTATTCTCTTTAATTGCTTAATATCTTGTCAAGATTTGTACTGTTTATTTACTTATTATTATTTTTTTGTCTAAAATTTCGTTTTAAATTGTTTTCTGTCAGTTTTTACGAGCTTTATGATTTGCAACATTTAGCCTTCTGGCCAGATAAATATTATGGTTTTTTTTTCTGTTCATATTTGTTATTCTAAAGGGACTTAGTCCCAGAATAAAGTTACTTTTCTATTCTATCTTTTTGATTTTTCAACTTAAGAAAAAAAAACAAATGAATACCATTTATGTAAATACATGCCTAGCATTACTGGCTATTGGAATTAATAACTATTGGATGAACTGATTATAATGAGTCTAGTGCTCCTTTTTCCCAAGCTCTAGTGGTTGACTTTAATTTTTTTGGGACCATCACAAAAAGATGGTTGTATTCATATTAACTGACTCAGATAGGAATTGAACCCGCACCATTCTGGATTAAGCACTCTAGGACTCTTGCCCCAATGTACTAGCGGCCTCTTACTATGCTGCTTGCATTCAAATTGTACATGAGATTCCATGGCTAGATGAAGAAAGGGCTATAACAACTTGTTAAAATGAAAAATAAGATTTTGATATACAAAGGTTAGTGATACCCAGATAGGAAACCTGAATTTGAAAATTTTTTAGGTTCTGGTAAATTGTTCGATATATTTCTTTGTTTATGGCGAATGTAATACTAGATTTTGTCATTTATTAATTTACTGAATCTAATTTGAAAATCATATGATGCATTTTAACTTATGGATCGGAAACCTGGCCTCTGTCCAGGGCAGATGCCAACAGTTTACTGCTCTTCGAAAGAAAAATATTAAGAAGGATGTTTGGAGATGTAAGAGTTGGCGATCAATTTAGACTCAGACAAAATGTAGAGCTGTATCTGATATATCAGGAGCCTGACGTGGTGAAGCACATAAGAATAGCTAGGCTGGAATGGGCTGGGCATGTGGCCAGAATGGAGGAAAACGCTACCCTGAAAAGACTGCTGGATTCGTTGACGGAAAAAGAAAACGTGGGCGTCCATGACTTAGATAGTCAGATGAAGTCGAGAGTGATGCAGGCAGCATCATTGGATCCAGAGCTTGGAAGACTTTGGCACAGGACAGAGAAGAGTGGAAGCGACGCCTTGATGCGGCCAGGACCCATGCTGGGTTGTAGAGCCAGTGTTAATAATGATGCATAAACATTTTAGCTATTTTTGATTAATTTATATTGATTAATATATTATATATATATATATATTGATTAATATGATGAATATATTTGTAATAATTCTTAGAATATTTTACATTAAATCAGAATACCTCATAAATAAATGTAACACCAACTTCAAGTAACTCAATTGTAATCTACCATATTTCAAACTATTCTAGCCTAAAAATTGTAGAATTTAATATATTATGGTATCAGTTCCACAGGTTGTCACTTTGAGTTTTGTCACAACAAATTTTAGCTTTTCATTGATTTTCCTTTCTAATATTCTCAAAAACAAAAATAAACATGAGTTTTAATATGAAAAATAGAGTGTAATTATGGGAAATGTGTATATTAGGTTAATCATTTCATCAAGAAATAATTGTTTCAACAAACATTTACAAGTATAGATGATGATATAACCTAAACCGTACATGTAGTTCGGTTATTTAATCAATATAGTTAGTAATAGTTACTACACACAGTCAATAATAGTTATATACATTAAGTGAAAAAAATATTTTTATTTTCGAGAATATTAAAAAGGAAACAAAGGAAAAGTTTTGACTTGACTCAAAGCAACAATCTGCAGAACTGATACTTATATTAGTTAGTAAAATTATGATTATTTTTTATATGCATCATGCATAGTTAATATATTAACATGTAAATGCCCATTAACATTTACATATAACATCCATGTTATTTTTGTATCTTTATACCTTTATCCTTCTTCATCCTCCTCCCCCATTCAGTATTTGCTAATTTTTATTTTTAATATATCACTATTTTTATTTTCCTGTAATTTATTCAAAACAAAACTTCACAAAATTGAATAAACAGCAGCAATTTAATTGGCTAGATTTGTATAACTAAAATGAGAAAATCATTCAAAAATTCAGCATTTTTCTTTCGTTTGAATTTTTAATTCCAAAAGGCGATTATAATTATGAGTCATATTCATGAGAAAAAAATTAAGTGACTCAAAAATCCAGTGGATTCAGAAAAATATATAGAGGTCAATTATTGGGAACTTTTTTCAGAAGTTTGAAGTTTGAATCAGCATCTGAAGTATTGTCACTCCTAACCATTTCCCCTTGCATAATTATTAAAGACATTGCTATTATTAATAGGCAAATATAAAATATTTAAAATTAATAGGACAAGCAAATGAAGGTTCAATGCAAAAAAAAATACAACATAATATATTCATCCTATTTATCCTATATGGGTTACGTTTGCAAGGGTAAAATTAATAAAACTTTTAGCAAGCAAAGTTTGAAAACTCATTCATTTACAGCCCATTTACTAATAACAAATAAATTAAAAAAATAGTTGTTTTATAGTTAATGCAAGCAAGTCAAGTTCAAGAACATAACCATGGCCTCAATCAAGTTATTAACAAAGCAATACTCTAATTATATCAATGGGCTTTTATAACTAAATGTTTCAAGGTAGAAATTGTGAAATAAAGAAGTTCTAAACAACAGTCTTATATGTTAGAAATATTTGTATATTTTGTGCATTGAAATTAATAGTGTTCCTGAGTAAATGTTAATTATATAATGCTATACATATATACCTATAGGTAACATAAAGTTTTAAACTTTGACATTTTGTTTACTATTGCATATTTTTTTTTTTTAAACACTTTATTGAAATATTACAATCTGCCACTTGTGGGCAATAAGTAATAGTGCTGTGTAGCTTACAGTCATTCCATAACAAAACAATGCTATAAACAAAATAAAATAAATAAATATATACATGCGGAAAAATATATAAATGCGGTAATAGAAAGAAATTAATGCGGAAATGATAATAAAATAAAGTAAAAAAAAAAAAAAAATAATAATAATAATAAAAATAAAATAAAATGTACACATTCATACCCTATTTACAATTTGCCTGGGGTCCCCGAACTGAGCTTCTTCCCAGGAATGAGGGCAAAGCAGGAGTCTGGGAAGCCCCAGCCCCATTTCCCAGCCGCGTCACTGGCATTAAACGCCAATGGAAGCTGGTTAAGGGCGCAAATTGCATATTAAAATATAAATAATAATGAGGCACTTCTAAATATAAAAATGTATCATTATGGAATAGTAACTATAATATGTAGTCAGATATATATAGTTTCTATTATTAACAATTTTGAGTTATAAGTACAATATTTTATACGAGATTTTTATGCTTGATCAAGATTATTGGGGGCATATTGTTTTGTAATAGAATGTTTGTCCCTATATACTTTTCTAGAAGATCTAAACTAGAACTGATAAGATATTTAGTCACTTCTATAAAGAATTTATTCTCCTGGCGGCCTAGAGTGTGAACACATATTGTGAAGAAATTATACCACCATATCGATTTGATAAAGAAATTGCCATGGCTTAATGAAGTAGGCTATAATTTAAATAACTCCAATTTACTACTTCTAGGAAATAAAACATAAAGATATATTATAAGCCTAAAAACACTGCTTGCTTTTTGTAACTGGGATGTATATGAAACAAACTTAAACAAATTAACTAAAATATAATGGTCATGATATCTTGTATCATAATGCTATATTTAAACAGCCTATGATTAAAATCAGGATAGATGGTTTAAATGTTGGTAAGGGGTATGAGGAGTAATATTCAGTAAGAGGAAGAGAATTCCAGATACTAGTGGAATGGGCATTAAAGGATTGTTGGAAAGATGCAGATCTATGGAAAGTTGTATAAAGGTCAGATGAATGAGATCTTGTGGGACGGGGGGGGGGGGGGGCAGTTGAGGATTTGAATTGAAGGAAATTATTGGTATAGGAAGAGGGTTGGTTGTTACTTATTTAGACAGAATATGCTTGTTGTCTAAAGAAGTAAGACAAAACCCATGGTCTCATCAGCATTGTTAACTGGTGAAAACTTTGGAGCCCTCGTAGAAACTTTTACAAAACCATTCATTACACCGCAAATCCATATTTATTTTTTATCCAAAAAGGGGAAATATGAAGAAGGACGCTATGGGACAACCTATGAATTATGGCAGGAGATGACAGAGACGTTCTAACTCACTCACTCACTCCTTGGCACTACGGTCCTACAAGGACCTGGGCCTCATCCACCACTGCCTGCCAATCACTTCGGTCCCTAGTAAGTCTTCTCCAATGTCTGATTCCCAGCTGGTGAAGATCGGCCTCCACATCATCTAGCCATCTCGTACGGGGTCTTCCTTTGTGTTTTCTACCACCGAGCTTCCCAAACAACAGTCTTCTGGATACTCTTGTCTCCGGCATCCTCATCACATGGCCCAACCATCTCAATCTAACTCTTTTTACGAAAGAAACTAAGTCTGGCTCTCCGTGAAGTTGTCGGAGTTCTTCATTATTACGGATCCTCCATGTTCCCTGGTCATAGATGGGTCCATAAACAGAGACAGAGACGTTCTAACAGTTTAAAATTAACTATCAGGAGAGCTGACAAATATTGTGATTCCAGGACAGGGATATGCCAAAGGTAATATTTATGTTTTTTACGGAGGAGTTGGGTTTGTGATTTAGGTACAGACTAGGAAAGTTGTCAATGGATCTGAGGAAGGGTTTGTAACCAATGACAATGGCCTGAGTCTTAGCAACTTTAGCCCTAATCCATTGTGGTTAGCTGAAGCACTGATTCGGTTTAGATTAATTTCAATCTTGGTAAATAACTCAGAAGGAAAAAATTATAAGTATCCAGGGGGGGGGGAGTATATAAAGGGAGTATTTAGCATTAAGAGGATGGGAACAATGAAGAATTGGTTTATGGAGGTCGTTAATAGGAGCTAAAACGAAAAGTATATACTGAAGATAAGCAGAATATATAAATGTGTATCTATAAATATGTAAGAAAATGATTATTAAAATCATTTTGCATATACCTGGTAGACTTGTGCCCATTGCAACTAAAGATACAGCAGTCAACTGATCCTCTAATCCTACTGTACAGCCGAATGCAGAAGCTATATCTCCAATCAAGGTAGTCAGTACACCTATCCATAGTATGGCCACCACGAAACAAAGCCATCCATGCAGAAATGCTGTAGAAACAGGAATGAATGCAGTGTTTCAAGAGTCGATTTTTCTAAAGGTAAGTAGTACAAGACTAGATACCCAACCTCTTGAAAGAGATCGAAAATATCGAGCTTCTTGTTTGCTATTTTTATAAAAAATATTATTGGTGAATTTAAGGGTGGGGATAGTAAAAGAAGGCTTTATTGATTTCTCCCTAAACATCAGAAGAATAAGAATGTCGATGTTATCGTCTTGCGATCTCGCGAAAGTTTCAACAAATCTCGAGTTACAACGGAAGTCATAGCTTCAATAAAAAAAGACCATTTACATAAATTAGGAAGCCTACAGTTTTTATGAACATGATTTAAAATACATTCTTTTCGATGCGATAGTCTCATGGAATCTAAAAGCTACCATAGAAACTCCTATATTTGAGATCACGATAACGATAAAATATAGCATTATTATATTAAAACGTGCTGAAGTTCCAGATAGAACCAAAGCGTTCAAATTCGCATTCAATTAAAAAATAGCTTCTTGAAAATGGATAAATATTGAAAACTCTGTTTCATTAATTTTCAACCTCGACTTCGCTTCCTATTATGAAATATATATCGAGCTCGAATCTGCCCCGCCCCGAAAATCCAGAAAACGCCTGAATTTTCATCCAATTTTTATATTTTCTTGACATCAGGGCTAAATATTATTTTCTAAAAATATTCGAACACGTTCAAGAAATCCGTTTTTCCTCAATTTTCTTAAAAAGAATGGTTTTAAAAAATAATGATGTATTTGTTCATCGTCATCTAATAATGATATTATTTCTGAACAAAGTTCAAAAAATAAAATAATTGAAAGGTTTATTTCTTGATGCCCAGAATCCACGAGGCTTTCAGTTAACCGAAGAAGAATCCCAAACTATTTTTCGATATTCTTATCTTAGAAATAAAATAAATAATATCCGAAAAATCTAATCGAACATTATAAGACTAATGCAATAATAACAAGGTTTAGTGAACCCAAAGGCTCGATGCTGATCGAGCCTAACCACCCCTAACCACCAATCTCTGCTTGCAAACTTCCGTCCTCGGATTACTACACAAAGCCAAGTCTTCCAGACCACACTTAACGTAATCCTCCCATCTAAACCTCAGACCAGTCGGCCCAGCGCTTATTAACTTCATTAATTAATTAATAAACGAGTTCGTTCGTTTCTCAGCCCAACAACTTTACTAGCTCATCCAAATCTCCACGACGCTATCACTTCAATAATATTAACCAGGTGCATGCTCCGCAATTTCGCGCTGTGTAATCTCCTAAATTCTCGAGTGGTGTCATACTTTTCGGGTCGAATATTCTACGTAACATCTTATTCTCGGATACTATTTTACGTTGTTCATCGTTCAGCGTTAACAGCCACGCTTTACATCTGTTAAAAACAGTTGGAACGGTTATAATTTTATAAATTCTGATTTTTTGTGATAAAAGACGCGAACTTAGTAATATCGAGGCCGAAATATAAAAAGAATGTCCTGCCTTTAATCGCGCCTTTATTTCCTCTAGAATTTATTTTTCTAGTTATAATAGACCCTAAGTAATTAAACTTCTCGACGTGTTGAAACTTATTCACTCCTACAATTAAAAGGATGAAATATTACGAAAATCGTATTTATTCGGGAAATTCAATATTTAACCAGTTGATTTCTCTAAAAACCAAGACACAAAAGCCAAATTGTATATCTCTCAACACTATTCACACTCAGCAATGGAGACGATAACTAAAATATATCAACCTTTTTCGAAACAAATCTAAAAAAGCCGGCAACTCGAAATTTTTTTTATTCACAGAGACACATAGCCTACCTGAAACTCATTGAAAACCTTTACAATTGCAAATGATGTATAAGTAAGTGTGTGTTTAAAGCACATTGTACAAAAAAGTGTAGAAATTAGCTACAGACTAGACATTTTCACTAATATACTAATATACTATCACTAACATTTTCATGCCATTTCTTAAAGCTTACAAATACTTTTTTATCTAACAATTAAAGAAAGCTCTAAACTACTAATGCATGCAGCATGTTTAAATAAATTTTCATTTAATGTTTTATTGGCAGAACATGAATGGTAATCTTTTAGGGAACCCGGGTTATTAAAAAACAAAAACACATCCTTTAATTCGTCCATCTTAAATTCGATTTATTATACTTTTATTCCTGCTTATGAAATATGACTAAATTTGATATATTGTATTGATTGAGTTGAGGTGCGTTTATGAGCTTTTTTTCTCAGAAAGAGAATTTTTACTTACTCTCGAAAGTAAAACGCACAAGTTTAGAAGTTTCTGAGAGTTCTAGCGATAGCTTTCCCTGAGTAGTTTGAATTGCCTCTGAATTTGAGAGTAATATTTGAAAGAAATAAGAGGGCGTATATTTTTAACACCCAATCAAAATCTCAGAAGTGACTCTCGAGAGTGAAAAATTGGCTCTTACAAGTGCACCTTTAGGATGTCTAGATGAGATTTAAAATATTTAATGAACTCTTATTCTAAGTTACTTACTTATTGGTTCAGAAACCATTTGCCTCAATATATATATATATATATATATATATATATATATATATATATATATATATATATATATATATACATATATTTAAAACACGTTAAAGGCTAGAATATTCATCATATTTATTTTTATTAGTTTTATATTTTCAGGAATATATTTATTACACATCATCATCTTTGTCATGTTTATTTGACAAATAAATAATTTTTTTTTGTCTAAATATTTATAATAAAAGTTATTAAATTTTACACGAACAAGTACAACTAATTTTATTTTGTGCCATCTTTTCTGCCTAATTTGTAGGTCATATTCAGGACCATAGGCGGATCCAGGGGGGGGGGCACGGGGGTACGTGCCCCCCTTCAGACGGCTGTGGAGAATCCATTACAGTACATACTTATAGGCAAATATGTGATGACAGTTGTTAAAATATATGAATAAAATAACAGAAATAACATGAGTGAAACTATTTTTTAGATATTTTAATAAACCTGTGAAACCTTTCTATAAATACTAGAAGTTTATTTCTAAGTTCTTGTTGATTTTTTTGCCCGTCTGCCCGTTGTGCCCCCCAGAAAAAAATCCTGGATCCGCCCTTGTTCAGGACTGAGGGACGTAGAGTGTAAGTGCAACTAAGCTGTACAGAATAAAATAAGTTGTACTTATTTGGGTGAAATATATTGACAGCATCCCTCCCCTCTACAATTTTCAATATTATTTTGTTTGTCCTGTACATTCAGTCTAATTTAACTGTACTCAACTGACAGTTGATAATAAGCTGGGAAGTCATGGGCAAGGAGAAATCCTTTTCAAAAGTTAATTAAAAAAAAGCATTTGTATAATAATATATATCAATAATAATAATGATAATAGGACAAATAAGTAATGGTTTGATCTACAAATATGGAGATAATAGGCAAGGGACACTTGAAAGTGGTCTAACGACTCCGAAACTCATCGCAAAAGAAATTTCCTAAAAGTATAAGATGGGTAGAAAATTTATTCCTGAAAATAAATACTAAATAAATGGATCATCAGCCGGATAAAAAAAACTTAATGTAAATTAATTACAATTTTTTCGTTTACGATCGTTAATCATCTTCCTGTTCGTATACTGATGAGTGAATCTACGGAACTGTTCATTACAGATATTAATGGAACTTTGCTAGTTTTCACAGCTATGATTAATAGTTTATAGCCATTTTCTTTTCTTCATTTTTTCGATTTTTTTTTTGAAATAGTAAATTTTTGCTCTGAAACGTGAAAAACGTCTCGGGTCTTGTATAGATTAGGCCCGCCAGTTATTCTTTAATGATATTTAGTAACAGTTGTTGTATAACCTGATACCATTGATATAGAAATAAAACCACATGTTCAAATATTATTTAATTTAGTATTGTTTGTGTAATTGCGGTTATAAAGTGATAACACGATGAATATTTTTGAAGTTTACGATTTATGCAAAGAAGAGGAACGAGCCAGGATTTTCTTTGAAGAAAAAGGAATTCTACCTAAGGAAAGATATTGTAAAAAAGGCCACATTATGAAATTTAACGAAGAAAGAAAAAAATATAGGTGCAACAAAAGACAATGCCGATATGACTGTGGCATGTATACGGGTACGTGGCTATGTGACAGCAGGTTACCGTTAAGTAAAGCCCTTTTATTCATTTACTCATGGACACAGGAGTATACGACGTTTAAATTCTGTTCCAAAGAATTCAATATGAGCTCCGCTACAATTGTAGATTGGAAAAATTATCTGCGGGAGGTGTGCGCAGCTAGTTTGCTGAAAAACCCAATTGTTATTGGAGGGAAAGGACTGACAGTTGAGATTGACGAGTCCTGTTTTTCTCGTCGAAAGTATAATGTAGGACGCACCTATCCACAGCAATGGGTGTTTGGCGGGATCTGTCGTGAAACTAAAGAGTGTTTTTTGTACGCAGTGCCTGATAGGAGAAGGGAAACCCTGGAGGAGTGCATAAAAACATCAATTAGACCGGGTTCCATTATAATGTCTGACCTGTGGAAGTCCTATAGTGGGATAGAATGAATGATTGGAAAGGATTACAGGCATTGTACTGTAAATCACTCCAAAAATTTCGTCGACCCAGAGACTGGTGCTCACGCTCAAAGAATTGAGTCTATGTGGGCTAAGGCCAAAAGGAGAAACAAAAAGGAATGTGGGACTCATCGCTCTATGGTAGACTCGTATTTTTGCGAGTTCATGTGGAGGCAGAGAAACTCAAATGAAGACGTTTTTGATAAAATCCTTAAGAACATAGTAGAATTTTGGCGAGTAACTCATTAAAAGTATGTTAGTGTTTTTGGTTATGTATAAAAAGTTCCTATTAAATAAATCATATGTTTCTTTAACCCATATTTTTTAATATATGAATAAGTAACTGTTACTAGATAAAATCACTGGCGGGCCTAATCTAAACAAGACCCAACGTCTCTTAGTTAATATTCTGTTAAAACCACCGGGTGTATTTATACACACACACACACACACACACACACACACACACACACACACACAAATAAGCACGCACACGCACACACACTCGTTTTATTTTTCCGGGCGATTTCCTTCTTTCTTCGGTCCACTTTGTCCCTAATCTCTTCGGAACTTCGCTCTCTGACATTACATTCCACTTTTCCATTTTTCTTCCTATAGCTTTTCTGCCTACAATAGCTGCAATTACTATTTGCGATATATGTAGGTCTACAATCGCTTGTGTGATACATTCTTGATTTAACCTTTTGTATATAAGTAAAAATAATGTTGAAGGAAGTCTGCTGATGTGCCCAAAGAATTTTAACCGTACTTTCTCATATCTTTCTTGAGTGTTGTCTATATCCTTCTCTGTTAATCTTTATTAACATTATTCATATATATATATGTCTGTAATGAGATGACCTTCGCTCCCAAAACATGGTGCGCGTCTTAATTAGGTTTGACTCACGTTTTCGATGTTTTCTTGCTGGACAGATCCGCTCCGAGTCCAATGTTTGTACTTCTAAATATAGTGATTAGTAATATTGTTATTTCACGGTAAAAGGTAAGTTGATTGTTTATTTAAAATATATTTTTATCACAATTCATAAAAATTTTGATTAAAATTGAAAAATAATACATTTTTTATGGCACATTACCCCTTAAACAGTGTGGGTTTATCTTGTATCAAGGTTTCACTTATATCAATGTTTCTTTCTTTTTTTTATTACGTCGTCGATAACTACAGCTATCAAAGATTTATTTCGGGTGATTTTATTACATTGTAAATTTCACTAAGTAATGAAAATTGTAGTAATTGATATTGAGGAACGTTGAAGACCCACGAGCTTCGTAGGAGATCCCCCAGCATTAAGAATTTTATCGGTTATTTTACTGTAAATTCTAAGCGTGTACCTTTTTTTTTGGAACCGCTATTAAATTTTATATCCTAATACCAATTTTTCAGTCAATCATTAATAAAAAATGTAATATTTTTTATAAAAGTTAACGAAAATTTTCATGTTTCAGGAGCGGAATTTATCAGAATATCCATCTATTGAAAAATTAAGTTCATAATGATTTGAACTTTATGTAGTATTTTTAATAAGATTTTTGAATAAGATTTATTTTTTATGGGTCTTGTAACTCTCTTCCCCATTTTAATTTTAAATATTTTTTACCGGAATAGAGCTTTGGGCTCCACAAAGCCATCGAATTCCTCTCGTATCCAATCCTCACAATCAATCCAAAATCCTCAATGCTCCTTACTTCGTTACGAAAAAAGTCATCCACTTTGACCTAAATGTCGCATTTATTGATGATTTGGCCCAAACTCGATATTTATCCTTTAATGAAAAACTCATTCAAGCCCTAATTTCAAATCTAACTACTTCTTCCAATCCCGATAATCCTTCGAGGCGTCTGAAAAAACACGGCCTCGTGAAATTTTAAGTTGAATTTCTTATTTGAGTTCTGCCACAAGGAAGTGTCTATTCGCTTCTATCCATGTCATTATGTATCATTCATTATATTTAATTGTCTTATTATAATAATAAATTTGTAAATTAAAAAAAATATATATCTTTCACGTTTTTTCCACTGATTTTTATTCTATCTACTTTTCAGACAGTTTTACACTTTTCAGATAGTAAAAGAGGAAGAAAATGATTCGTACCTCGTTCAGACAAATCCATATATGGGATCGGTGAAGAGAATGGATTTGTCTGATCGAGGTACGAACCAGGATAGCTCAGTTGGTAGAGCACCGTGACGGAAACATGGGAGACCCGGGTTCAAATCAGGCCTTGGATATATCTTTTCTCTTCAAAATAAAAATATTTAACATTATATTATTTAAAATATTTTCAGAAAATACCTCTACTAATGTAAAAAAAAAAAAAAAAAAAATTAAAATTGGTAATAGTAATCATAGTTCTATTAGTAGGCAAAGTTACATTAATATCGGATAGTGACCATTCCTTAATTTTATTTATGACTATGAGTGCAAATGATCTGAGCGTCACATCTCGATTGTACCTGATGAAAGTATCATAAAATGTATCCATACTGTAGTTTATTATTTTTATAGGTAATTAATCATAGGGATATTAATTATTTATAGGGATATTTTCTAATTAATGGGTACCTGGAACACTAGTTCCTAAGGCGACGAAGGTGATCGCAGTGACGGCGTCTTCTAGGCCAACTGTGCATCCAAAATGTGAAGCAATATCACCGATTACTGCAGTTAACAGGCCAATGCACGCGATGGAGAATGTAAAACACAGGTAGCCATTACAAAACTCTAACACATACGCACACACACATAACAAATTACAGATAGTACTACATAAATTATAACATTAACAATGAGAATTCAAACTGGTCAAAGAATTAATGTTTTCTTGTATATAAGTTATTGTTATACAATAAAATAAGATATTTATTAAATTTCTAAAAATATATATACAGGGTGTATCAGGGTTAAGAAGCCAAACTTAAAATTTGAACTATGAACCACAAAACAAGAAAAAAATTTCCGATGGAGGTATATCCGCAAACGCTTTATTTAGGAGATAGTAACACCTAATGATTTTCATTGTTATGAATTATTTAGGCATAGTAAGTAAATAAAACTTTGATTCTTAAGTTTGGGGTGATATTAAACAAAAAGTCTATCAAGACCGGCCAACGACTTTAATTCTTTACGGAAAGGGATAATTAAATCTTGTGAAACAATAACACATATCCAGTGCCGTTCTGCCATTGCTGCTGTTGAAGAAAGATGCCGAGCCTATCCTAATGCTCAAGGAAATCACTTTGAATAACTTTTAATATAAATATTAATTTTTACATTTATTGAACTGAGTAGTTGGAACAAATAAAATAAGTCTTATTTATTTACACTGTCTAAATACTTAATAAAAATGAAAATCTTTTGGAATATTTCTTGAAAAAAGCGTTTGCGAGCATACCACCATAGGGATTTTTTTTCTTGTTTTGAGGAGTTTAGTTCAAATTTTTAAGTTTGGCTTCTTAACCCTGAAACATCCTGTATATATGTATATATAATCTGCAGTCTCGGTGAATAAGTGCTTCCTTCTAATTTTTCCTGAATGAATAAATTTTACAGAGGGAACCATTCTCGCAGTTTTTGGCTTGAAATGATTTTATAATATAAGCGAGTACTCCATTTCAGGACAATGTCTGACTTATGCACTACAAGAATAATACGATTCCGCTTCCTTAAGTACAAGAAAATCATATTGGACCACTAATTCCCCGGGGCTGCAGATATTTATAATTTTCAAATATTTAGTATCTATATATGTCTAAGATTTTATATGACTAAAATAATATTATGATATAAGTTAAGGAAGAAATAGTTGGTGGTGCAGTCAATCAAAACACCAAAATAAGCATAACTTATCTATTATGTGCCGACGTTTCGGCCTACAATGTAGGCCATCTTCAGGGCTAAGAGAGAGAAACAAACAGAAATATATAAAAACGTAGCAGTAACAAGAATATATAAAGTGGTACAGGAGTGGAAACGTCGGCACATAATAAATAAGTTATGCTTATTTTGGTGTTTTGATTGACTGCACCCCCAACTATTTCTTCCTTAAATTAGAAGATACAGTCGACCAATTCTTCTCTAATATGATATTTTTAATATAAATATAAATATATGTATACATATTAAAAAACCAATGTCCAATCAATAACTTTGTTGTTAATTTATAATTACAATAATAATTAAGTAAGGATATTACTTATTAATTATATTAAAAACTATATCTCCCTTATATGTTTGTTAAAATATCTGGAAAAAAATATACCATTACGACCCATAAGGGTTCTTGTGTTCAGTGGATAATAATGACTGTTCTGTTTCTTGGATTCATTGCTGTTAAAGGGATAATAATTTATCCAGCACAGCCGGCCTCGAAGTCGGGACCTAGAAGTCAGTAACCCAACGCTCAACCTACTGAACTAACCCGCCCCCTTATGTTCAGTTTAAAATGAATAAAACGGAGACATTATATTTATATTAAGAATAATATTCACATTTCAATCTGATTTTTCGTCTAAAATTTAGGTTATTGTAGTCATCAAATCCCGATATTTTTTCCCTCTCTAATATTTAAGATAATTGTAATTTATTATTATTAATCAGTGATTTTTAATAACTGGATTCCAAACCGAAATAAGCTATAAATCTCTCCTGCTAGGCAGTTTATAGATTTTCTACTTTTTTTTTTAGTGGACCAAGCCTGTTTAAAAAGGATCTCCGTTTAGGGTCATTAGTCTACTATTATTCCTTATAAAATATTCAACGAAGAAGGTTAAAAAATAAAAAAACATAATGGAATTAGTCGCCTTCAAGTTCTTTTCCTGATAAATAATTCTCAGATTAAGTTACTTGCGAGCAGTTGACGAACGGTGGACGGCTTGTAAGAATTAGATGTGGATATAAAAAAATTTGATCTTTTGGACTGTACCACTACAACCCTTGAAGGGGGTTTAGTATATCGCAGAAATCACCGTTTCTATGTTTTACTTTTTTTTGTAGGCCAACGGTTGTGCAAGGAGGTGATTTGTCCTCGATCGCACTCAAATGCCAGATTTTCTCCTCCATCTCGCTCAACCTCCGAGTTTTTCACGAAATTGGGGTACCCCTCTAAAGAGGCGGAGTGAGCCCCAGGAGGTCAGAAGATCCCAAAGAATCTATTAGTAGAATAAATAATTTATTCTAATGCCCTTGATCTAGAGTACAGAATCCCAGCACTATGATCTATCCTGCTCCTAAAAATAAATGAAATGAAATTGGAGTATAAAAATAGCGGAATCAATTTATTTCATAAAACTTAATGTACAATTTCAAAGGATTAAACATTGTTACATTCGCGTTTTTAAAAATTGTTGCAAAACTTGTTACAAATCACGTGGTACTCAGAGAATCCACTAACGGGGGTTAACAGATTAAATAAATTATCTGCCACAGCCGGATTCGAACCTGGGATCTTCAGAACAGCAAATGAGCGCTCTAAACACTGGGCTCCCGTAATAAATCATTTAACGGCGTCATAATTGAAAACGGTTCACGGCTTTCCATATATTAAATCACGTGACGAGGTTAGGAGTTAGGTTTCGCATGACAGGGGGTTGTTACTTTAGCCTCGTGACGTGTACAAATCAGTTGTTATAATTCATAAGCCTTTGGAATAGAAAATTAAACGGCGAGGTGCGACACATCGTTGTGACAGCTTGATGTGGGAGTGACATGAAGGCGACGTAACATATTGAGTCTGGAAAATTTGGCATTTTTTCTCCTGCAATTCCAAATACGTTGTATAAATTTGAAAATGTATAGTATAATAATTTACGTGAAATTCAGTGAAATAAAATGGTCCGGGTGGAGGTAAGTGAAAAAATATCTTGAATAGGGTTGAACTACATATTTATTTCAGACCCACATTACAGGTCTACTTCAGGGCTGGATAGACAAAATTAAAAAAAGTTTAAGTTATAAATAAAAAATTGTAAAGAATAAAAATGGGTAATATAAAATACAGAACTAATGTAATTGGAGTGAACCAGATACAAAAGTAGGGATGATTTAAATTATAAATTAAAATAAAGGCATTATTTGAAATACATGAACTAAAACAATGAGTAGTGACAATAATAATGAGAAATCATGTAAATAAATTAAGAAAATAATAATGAATAATCTAATAAGCAATATTTGAAACGAAGGAATAATTGTAAAACATACAAGAAAACATAAAAATATCAATGATATAGAAAAACTGTAAAGAGCACTAATTCAGCTATACATGATTTTGTTATACGGTAAATTTAAAGAAGATCTATGAACAGCCACAACAATCCGTGAATGGTCTTGGTTTCAGTACATGGTAGAGACTGTACTGTTTCTTATACAACGGTTGTACAGGGAGATGATATGTCTTAGACCCCTCACACCCTCAACCGCCAGATTTTCTCCCCTATTTTGACCGATAACTGGCAGGTTTTAAATTTACGGAACTCACTTCATAAATACTGGGTGAGCCCCAGGAGGGTTTCCTGATCCCACAGGGTCCATCCATGGTTATTAACAGAATAAATAATTTATCTGCCACAGCCGGATTTGGATCCAGAGCCTTCAGCTAAGCAACTCAGCACTCTATACACTGAGCAATCCTGAAAAATCCTAAACACATCCTCAAAAAGTCCATTTTTATGGCAGCACTCTTCTTCAGTATTTAGTTTATTTAAACACTATGTTGTACATTAAAAAAAAATTAAGCCATGATTTCGCTTTATCAGTACCGATGATTTAACTATAGGAAAGCTCAGCCTGAAAAAAAAAATAAAAAATTAAATATTTGGGAATATACAGTTTTTAATATATATAGTTTAATATATATACATATAACATTCCTAATAATACTTTTCATAATTTCATTTGTTTTTACAATTTTAATTTTAATAATAATTTATTTTTCATTTTTATTATCGTTTGATTACTGTTTTTTGTTGTAATTCTTAAGTAAAAGAAATTGTTTATGGTAATAAATAAATTTAGGAAACCATCTACTATAATAGAAAAAAAAATAAAAAAATATGAAATAAATAAAAAAAATAACAATTAAATAATTCAGTTTTATTTTACGTGCTCTTCTTACCAGTCGGAGGTACAAACGCAAATAACAATTTCCAGAAGAAAGTCAAAACGTGCATGAAGTAGTCAAAGGCAGTGGGGTCTCCGTCTTCAGAATCATCTAAATACAGCAATAAATATGTTAACATATGTTTATGTTAAATTAAAAAAAATGTTACTTTAATATATCTATGAAGTATTTTTTCACCTTATTTCTGTGACTTAAAGTAATATTATCGTTCATACAAATTTATTCTAAGTAAGACTAAAAGGAACTATATACATTTTATTTTATTTTTATTACACTCACTAAAATTCAACTCTACTTTTAAAATAATTCTACCCTTTAAAAACTTCCAAAAGGTGGGGCGAAATAATAGTCATAATAAAGTCTTCATTTATTTTGGGTCAAATCCCTGTGTAATATTAATAAAAAAAATAAAATATAATGTATAAGAGTAAATGACAATAAATAACGAGTTAGCTCCCAATAACCAATTAAAAGAAGGGAAAAAAATAAAGAAGATAACTATAATTATAAAGACAGAAAACAATAATGATCTTTTAATGACATTTTCCTAATCGCCAAAGGTTTAAATTTGGAAATGAAACTTTTGGGTGGACGCAGGGCATTTTTAAACCAATTTAATAAAAAGCTGTACCAATAGAACCCTTTAGGGGTTATGTGGTTCAATAAATGATAGTAACTGTAACTGTGATAAGGCCGAGATCACTCTCAACCGCAAGGTTCCCCCCCCGTTAAAGGTATCTTAAAGGGGCTGAGTGATTCAAAGCTGTTAAAAGAATAATAATATATCCATCTTAGCCGGTCTTGAATTCTTGTTTAGAGCTCTTCAACACTAAGGGGAGTGACTCAGCTCAAAAAATAAATAAAATTAAAAAAAGGGATTCAATTTAATTCATAAATTGTAATATAATATTTCAAAGGACTAGTCATTTAATTTGTTACGTAGTTCCCAGAAGACCCTAACAGAGAAAGAAGAAGAAAATAAACTAATAACATTATATCATAAAAAAAATTTAAGAACACAAATAGTTTAATTATAATTTATTTAATTGTTATATGATATAATTTTTTAAAATATTTTATTTGAAAAGAAAAGATATGGCCAGGACCGGGACTCGAACCCGGGTATTTCACCTCTCCATGGTGACGCCTCACAGTGGAACGAGCGTTAGGGAGGACTGCACATTCATTAATATCTCCGCTTCTGGTTCTCCTAGAATAAGGCTATTGGTACGGTTTTAAAGCTTTTTGAATGGACATTTTAATTATATAATGAACAGGATCAGATTTTCATTGTACCATTTATTGTACCTATATACTACAAGAATAGCTACAATGTAGTATTCTATGGAAAGACAGATACATAGGTAATAAAGTTATGCAAAGGAAAAAGTAATAAATCAAAAAATTTAATCATTGAACAAAATTAATATAATAATTGTTAATTACTTTTGTTAGTCAATATACTAGGTATAAATTGATGCATCAAAATTATAATAAATGTAGGTGCCTGTATAAAATTGTTTTACTTAAATAACGATCACAGATAAACCAAAATTAACAACTTAATTTTAATTAGGATTTGTTTTTCTATATTCTAAGTAACAATAAGTGATTGTGCTTCTTGTAATAAATCACGTTTAATGTTAATTATTTTCGGTCTAAGAGTCTAAATTAAAAGATCCGAATTTTCATCACATTTGAATATTTTTTTCATGATAAAAGCGAACATATCCTCTGAACATTTTCTAAAACTTTACGTTTGTCTCCGTCTTTATCAATCGAATAATTGTTTGAATGACTGAGAACGAGATGGTATACTAGCGGCTGTTGATGATGACGATGAAGGTAGGTCCTGGCTAACATCTTCAGGAACAATGAAATCCAAATTCAACCAGTTTTCATGCTTCTCTAGAAAATAATTGATATTCCTGTGGGACAAAATCCAGCGAGAGTACAAGCTACTACCGATTTTCTTAATTTTTCCCGTAAGCAGAACTTTGCGGTATTTGAAATTTGTTCCAGTCCAAACGAATTAATCCATGCTTCCAATGCCATGTCATAATCTTTAAAACTTATCTGATTAAATTAAAAAAAATAGAAAAACTTGACGATTTGGTGTAGGAACCATTGCACCTATATTGTTCAAATACCACACACAAACTGAGTTTCATTGTTAATACTATTATGTATATAATGATAAGGATTATTCGGATAATTGAGTGTAAGCAAACATTGGTGAACAAAAGAAAACTTGCGTAAAGTAGACGCCAATATCAACAGATATTATTTTAAATTAATTCTCAAGGGCCAGAAAAGGAAAGAAAAAATCATTTTCTCAGAAAATAGCACCTAGTAGCAGAATCCGACTAATGGAGAAAAAACTTCAAACATTCTAGTTATTTACTGTGAAGGTAGTTTTTTGGGCGATTTTAAGCGATTTGCGCAATTAATTTTTTTAGTTTTATCCCCCAATTTTCACCAAAAATCCCAGACGTTTGAAATAATCCCAAGTTTTATTTGCCTAAAATATCTTATTATGGGTGAGTTGTTTTCCAGTAGGTGCACGATTAATTTAAGGCATTACCTCAAACAGTGAATTGCTTTAGAAATATGAGACTTTTATAAAAATTTATATTTCAATTCAGATTCGTCATTTGATTTGACTTCACAATTAATTTATCTATGGATTTTGTTGAGATAAAGTATAAAGTATAATTTAAGATCAAAATAAAGGACAAATTTAGTTATTAGAGAATTGGTTCAATGTCCAACAAATGCGTTGATTTGTTCCACTGTGCGCCTCAACCATCTCGGCAACCCTGGCATGTTTCTCGGCCAGCCCCATATTTCACCGATCCTATATCTCCGTGTTCTCGCAATTTGCGATGTATACACGGGAAGAATGTTAATTGAACATTACTTTATTTTTTGATCTTGTTGACTTTAAGTCGTTAATATTATTATAATTTATTTAATTGTTATATGATATAATTTTTTTAAAATATTTTATTTGAAAAGAAAAGATATGGCCAGGACCGGGACTCGAAGCCGGGTATTTCACCATATATTTTCTTTTCAAATAAAATATTTTAAAAAATTATTTAAAATAGAGATTTTTACATTTTTTTTGGGGTGGGGGAGGGGGCTTGTATTATATTATTTTGTAATATAATTTTGATTTTTATCTTCTCCCAGAATATTTACCTTCTGATTCTTTGTTTTCCTCTCTTTTATTCTGTCCATTTTCTCTGTATCGACCTGTATTGGATTTTTTTCCGGAAACTTTTTTTAGTAAATTAACTGTTTAAAATTGTATCTCCCCTTTATTATAGCTTTAGTGATTCTTAAACTTCCATACCAAGGTGTTTTTTATAACAAAAAAAGAATTAATAATTTTCTAGGTAGTCATTTCTAGTAGTAACTTCGGACTTATAATAATTTAATTGCTCCTTTTGAACTGACTGTTAAATATTCGATTACTCTCTCTGTTGTTACTAGTACAATATCTTGCCTCATCTAGGGCGTGTCTTTAGTCAACTCCATAAATGCAATGGTTGAATATATTATTATAAATATTTGACGAATCAAATACAAGTAAATAACTCAGGAATCAAGCAAAGCTAAATAGCAGTTGTTATAATTTTTTTAAAAAACTAACTGGTAAAATATATGTTTCTTCGTCTAGAGCGTGTCCTTAGTCAACTCCACAAAATTATTTAGCTATTTTTTTTAAATTTTGTCACGGAATTGTTGATGCATGGATGCCATTATGCGTCAATTTTGAGATTATTCGTACCACCTTTACCTCCACTGTGAATCATAACTGAATCATTCGTCTTCGCAGCTTCTGGTCCTTAGCACCATTTTCACTCCGCATTTAATTTTAGTTCTCTTGTCAGAAGAAGCTCTGGGAGAGTCGTTTCCACTTATACAACACAAGATGTCTAATAAACCGTGAGTAATTAGAAATTTGTGAATTTGTTTAGTATTTTCCGTTAATTTAAAAAAAATAGAGATCCCTTGAATGCTTTCGAAACGCAGTTCCATATTTGTGAATTTGGTGCTTGAATAATACCGAAATTTAATAAATTCAATTCAGAATTGGACATAATATGGTTCCTAAAATACTTCTTACTAAGCATGATGTACTAAGTAACTCTTTAAGTTTGAGCAATAAAAAGCAGTAGGAAAGAAGTCTTTTCTAAATGTAAAAAGATTTTAGCCTAACTATAATGATATTTGGATTGCCAATCTCATAAATTATAATGTTTTTTCAACTCCAGTCGTTTCATGATTTTTTCCTTAAAACAAGTTAAATAATTACAAAAAATACGATACACAGGGCATAATTTTTAATTTGAGAACTTTTTGGCATATAGCATGTCAAATAATAGTGTCAGTACCTGTATCTTAGATATAACACAACATGAAAGGAGTTGTAGGAATTTTAGTCATTTTTTTATTGCGCTTTAACTGTTGTTTCATCAAAAAGTTAATAGTTGGTCAAATTCTTTAAACTTTCTTCTTTGATGCCATTTCGAATAAAACAAAAAAGAAAAAGAAATGAAAAACCTATATTCCGACAAGTTTTGTGTTATTTGTACACTAATTAGTCATAGCCAATCTGTTCTACTTTGAATGACACGCCCATGTTTTCAGCAATTTTCTAAAAATCTTTTGAATATAGCGATTGCAAGTATAGAGCAATGTGTAACTAAAAAGTATATATTTTTTTTAACTTAAGTTTATTTTTTAACTATCCCTATGTTTTACTTAACTGAATACTTACTGTCAATAATAACTGTTTAGTGTCAATAGAGAATATATTATTGATAGGACCAGGGAAGATGCTATATATAATATAGAATGCAGAAGTATTGTTAAATTATACATAGGAGAAGCATTTCTGAAATTATTCATACAATTTCAAAGTAAATGGGAGAATATGAAAACCTAGTGTATAACATAACCTTTATTATAATTCACTACCAAAAATTTGAATTAGGAAATACTGAAATATAAGTAAAAATAAAATTAACAATAAAATATTATAAACTTTTCATATTACTAAAAAAAAAGGGAATTATTATGTAAACAAAATTTGACAAAGCTCTTGGACTACAAATAATATAGTTGTTTATTATAATATTATAACATAATATTATTTCCAATCGCGATTTTGAATTCGAAAGTACAAAAAAAATAAGACAAAATAAAATTAATAAAAAGTAGAGACTAAAATATAACATTGTATATATAAGTATAACATTGTATTATATATATTTATAATATTTTTAATTTGAAAAAAATAAGACCAAGTGAAATTAATAAAATAAATAGAGAAACATTTAGATGTATCTGCAACTAAAAATATGAATAAATCTATAAATTGATATGTCAAACAAAGTTTACACTAATCTCTTCAGTTTCAATTATGAATATATAATCAACGAACTTGCAAAAATATAATTCAGACTACAATTTATTTTTATGAAAACTAACTATATATAATTAATTAAACAATTTAGTTATATCTTAGAGGGACTAGGCTTGAAGGGAATATAATAATAGCAATATATATATAAATACTCTTTCAAGTTTCCACGGCCACTAATTATTCACAAAACTTTAGTGGTTTCTGGTTTAGACCGTGTTGTTAAATTTTTCTTCACCAACGTTTCGCCAGATATACTGCTAGCTTCTTCAAGACAGGATCGAGAATGAAGAATGCAAAGAAGAGTGCATATATAAAATATATATGTTATTAAGTTTAATTCCAATAAACATTGAAATGTTACAATGACATAGATATATGGAGAATAGGTCGCTATTTTTATTAGTATTGTTTTAAAGTAAGATTGACTAACACTAGTTTGACGACATAAAAATTTATTTATGAATTGTGAGAAAATGTAAGGGAGTAATACAGTCGGTAAATCAACTAATTTATGGAATGATTATTTATGTATGAGAACGTTGTCATGGAGATAGAAAATTCCATATTTTTTAAATAAATAAAAATACATTTGTGGAAGAAAATTACTTTAAAAAATAAATTACTTATAGGATATATTTACGTATCCATAAATTCTAAGCTTTTTACTTACCATCCTTGACACGTAAAACAGCTGAAAACTGTTCTCCCCATGACCTCGTACCGATGATGAACGGGGAAGCGCGGGTCTCAACAAGTTGGTCAACAGTATCCTAAATGTTAAAAAGAGAATACAAATATATAACAAATAAAATAAAAATACATAATATTATAACCTATTACAAAATAATTATAGCCATAATTAGGACAAAGGTCGAGTGAAATGAACTAGGTAGAGGGAGAAAAGGTGCGAGGCGACTCCTGCAAAGGCCGTTTTATAAATTGTCTGCTATAGTTTGTATACAATAATAAGTTAAATTGATAATGGCTTACTATTAACATTTTATGAAAATATATTAATATATTAACTCAAAAAAAAAAATCTACATCTTTTGTTAAGCCTATATCACTACAAACCTTGAAGGGCCTTGGGTTCAGTACGTGGTAGAGACTGTACTGTTTCTTGGACAACGGTTGTGCAGGTAGATGATTTGTCATAGATCACGCTCAAACACCAGATCCCCCTATTTTGGTTGCCCACATTATAGAGGATGGGTGAGCCAGGAGGGTCCTTGATCACATTGGCTGCTAGCAGATTAGATAAAATTTTCATCCAGGACCTTCAGCACGGCAACTAGCCGCTCTACCACTGAGCCACTCCCCTCTCTTCTACACGTTTAAAGATATTTAACAAACAATTCAATGGCATATTTGTTATAACAACCCCTTGGATTTACTGTTATTTCAATTTCACTTACTGATGATAATTTTTAATTCGACAAATTAACTCTATTTTTAAAGAAGATATTGGACCGGGTGGAGTTTAAGAAATCTCATAAATAGGAAGTACGGTTTATTGGAGAGCCAAAGTTTCGAACCACATTGCAGGTCTTCTTCAGGGCTAAATATACAAAGTACTGACAAATTAAAATTATATATGGTAAATATTAAAATAGTCAGATACCATGATGACTATGTATTTCAATATTTACCATATGTAAATTTAATTTATCTATATTCTTCAGGACTTTTGTAGTCAACTGGCAATCCTTGACCCCATTATAAGCCCTGAAGAAGACCTGAAATGTGGGTCGAAACATTTGCTTTCCAATAAACAGTTCTCCCCACTTAAGAGAATTTTTCGACCTCCACCCGGACCAGTTTCTTCCTCATACACATAAGGGCAACTATTATTATTCAAGATAAATCTATTGTTCTTGGATACCTTAACGGTTGTGTACCACCCTATTCCCTGAGTATTTTACATAACACCACAAGGCTACAATATATAACATATACTTACATTGTATGGTACAAGTAGCTTCCAACATACATAACATACCAACATAACATCTAACAATAAAATAAAATAAATTATAATACTAAAATTTAATTTGGTTTTAATAATATTTGACCTTAGTATTAATATTTGACCTACTAATTAATTCAACAGCTCTTATTATGCATATCTTCGTGTCCATATTTACGATTACGATCAACTTCCATCCCTGACGTAAAATAACCTATTTCTCTGAAATTGGTCATTCAGTGGATAATTACTTTATAGGCGAGATCCGTCTGACTTAAGGCCATGCCTTGTTAACGTTAAAGAGTAATACCAATCTATAAGAAACTTAATTGGGTAACAAATCGTTCTAACGTTTTTTTTTAATAGATTAATTTATTGATATTTACAACTATAATAATATTACAACAAGTAAATCTGCTAATATGAACAATATGATATTAAAAAAAAAACACATGTGGAGAAACTACCCATCGGTAGCACGTCAATAAAGTTCTATAATAGAAGGTCTCGAAGCCTTTTTCTTTTCAGACGCCTCGGAGGGTTACCAGGAATAGTATGGGAAGCAAGTTGAGAGACTAGTGGATCCAAGTGTGTATGGAGCTTGTCATGGAAGGATAGGTATCTAGTTTGGGCCAAATCAGCAACATATGGGATATTAAGATCATGATGGATGAGTTTTCTTGTGACATAATTCAATTGAATTTATTTATTATTTTATAGTACCATAAAAAATACTAATAAGAATTTTTAACACGGCGAATTCTTTTCAATTTTCATAAAACAGAGTCAAAAATGCGGTTACTTCACGTTTATGACAGTTCGATATTGTTATTATTGAGATAATATTATATAGGTACGCACATTAAATATTATCTTAAGCAGAGTATTATAATACCGTAGGTAAGATCCAAAATCTTAAAAGTTTCTGGAATATTTTATATAGAGTAAAGCTTTATACTTTGGATTAATATTTATTTGAATATTTTTTAAAGTCAATTTAGATAATTAAACACCGAAAAGAGTATCACTTTATACTAAAAATAATTCCTAGGCATAGATAATTTTTAAAAATTTAACATTTCAGAAAAAAAAATGTTCATCTATGATGAAAGGTATCGTAATGAACCATTTATCACGCTCTGGGGAACTTCGGGGCATCATCAACCTGGACCCCATAGTTATTTATAGTATAAACAATAGTTTTACTATGATGAAATACTATGACTGAGATGGGCTTAGTAATGAAAAGAAATCTTATATCAGAGGGGTAGACCGAAGCGTAGGTGGGAGGATTGTGTTAAAAATGATACTTTTGGGAGGATATACTTTTAAACAGCGATTGTTGGTTTCGGCATCGAGTTAAGCCTTTTATCATTATTCATTACAAAAAGCAAAATGAATGTTTTAAAGCAAAGGTAAATATTTATTTGAGTAAATGAAGTTAAATTTCATACTTGGTTTCTAGTTTTCACAATATTTTCCGCTGTAACATCAAATATTTCTTTAGATTCTTTCAGGAATTTTCAATTCATTGGGTGTGGTTTAAGGGACTGAAATAATACTATGACAATTACTCACCAATAAGCAGTGTAATTTATACCTAACAAAAAACAACCGTAAACATGTAAAGAAATAAACAGTTACTTTTTGGTCTATATAATCTTATTTTACACGAACAGTATTTTACATGAACGAACTCTTCAACTTGCTTGCCTTGTATTAACCAACATTATTTTAGTAAAACTATATATCTTAGTTATATAGTTACCTGTAGAAAAAATAAAATAAGGGGTGGTACGAGGTATAATGTTATACACTAAGGTGGAATTTTTAATAAAAGTATATTTAATAAATAAACAATATTTATATAAGTCAGATTATTTCCTCTCGTAATTAAACTGTGAAAAAGGGACTCGCCCGATTCATGCTAGCATGATATATTAAAAAAAAAAAAATCATTTTGAAAATTTATAAAAATTATATGAAGCAGTTTTGAAAAGAATAGGGACGAAGGGCAAAATGCTGATGGGAGAATAAACACGGTATTGCTCCAATAACGTTATTTCTTCAGTTTATTTGGTTTAAAAACGTCCTACAACAAAAAAGTTATAGAAACATTAAGCCATAACATCTCCTTTGTCGGCGAATTACTTTTTTTTATTGCTTCTTTGCTATAAATTCATCCTTTATTGAACTATAAATTTTCTTTCATTATACTTGGAGAAAGTGAAACTTTTAATCAATCTCATTTCTAATGCTCATATGCCCTATTTTTCTCTAGAGAAGATGGCGCCTGAGAGAAACCATTCAAGTTACGCCAAATCATTATACTTAAATTGTAATAGGAAACCTTTCTTTATAAAGGCACTTAGGATTAGTTCAAGTAATAGATTGAGAATTTATTATAGCTCTTTCAGGGTATTGTGGCCTATTGGAGACAAAGTATTACAGTTCACACAGGCTTTGTCCAGGCTTTTTGTTTCCGTACATACAGTAGTCTAATTTAATTATTTAAAACAAAAGTTTATTTAAGGAAGAATATGGACCGGGTTGAGTTAAAAAACTTACTCCTTTAATAGTGAAACTATTTATTAGGAACCGAAGATTAGACCCACGTTGAAGGTCTTCTTCAGGGCGTTTACAAGTTAGCGAGTAAGGAGAAATTATTCAGCGTTGAAGATTGAACCTCGGTCGAAACTATTATAGCTATTATAAAATTATACTTAAAATACAGTTTAAACCAACCCTCAACTGATTTTCTCAAGGGGATAATTGGGAGAAATATAGTGGAAATAATTTTTTTATGTTTCAGAAAATGTTTTTCCACGTTTATTATGTGGAAAAAAAATTTGTTTGAGAATAATATAAAATAGGACATTGTGTAGTTTAAAATATGAAAGAAACGGATTTTAAAAAATTGATTTTTTTAAACGCAGACAACTTAAAAAAATATAGAATCCACAAAATATGGTTATTACTGGACATTTAATTACTTAAGGATTGTAACTGTCGTTAGGTAGATGTTTTATGTCAATGATCTTCTAAAATGATTAAAAAAAATTTAATTATGGAAATTTACAAGTGCATTATAATAATAGTAATAATAACCTTTATTTGTTTATAAAATATAATAAACATATGAAAAAACTTTCTATTTTTTCTACAACTTATCAAGTATGAACAAAATCAACCTTTAGATGAGGTTTTAAGTTCGATTGTTTCTACCTGTCATTCTTGCAACCACACTAAATAATGTACCTGTTCCATCCGTTTCCACTCTTTCCTATCCAATGCTACTCTCTTCCAGGCTGTTCCTCCGCAGCTCTTCTTCATCTCCTTGTCCCAGTCTATCGGTGGACGCCCTCTGTTGCGTGCTCTCTTGGATACCAATCCATAAGCTGTCTGGTCCATGTTACAGCATTCCTTCTGATGACATGTCCAGTCTAAGTCCATTTCCTTAAATGGACTTTTTCCATAATATCAGGGAGGTCAGTCCTTAATTTAATCTACTTATTTGGTTTTCGGCCTTTAAAGCCCTCTCGATTTTTTCTAACTTCTTTTCTCATAAAGAGTTCTCAATTTCTTTCCTAATTAATTTGTTGATTTGCCTTGTATCTTGTTCCTTTTTTTTTCAAATTTCTTCCCCTCCCCCCTCCCTCCTCCCCTGTTTGCCTAGAAGATTTTTTATCTTTCTTGGGAGGTTTCGGCAATTTCCATTGAATTCTCTTCTTTAAACTGTTCCTGTATTTTTTTTATCGAACCTGTAATTTCTTTAATTTGGATTGAAGGTGTCATTTCATGATTTAATATTGGCATAATTGATTTTAAGTGGTCCTAAAATTTCCATTTTATTAACTTTTCAGACTTAATTTTGTCGGATTTCCTATTTGCATTTTTAGTTTTTAATGTGGTGAAGATCAATTTAATTTTTTATCTGGACTCTGCCATGCCCATTTGTTTTGGGGATTTTTTCAAAGAAGCTGTTCATAGTATAAAAACCATTTGCTTCAACAAACTCAATAAGCCTTTCACCTCTATTACTTATTTCTCCTATTCTGAATTTTCCTATGCATTACGATTTAATTTTACTACCTATCTTTGAATTTAAATTTCCTATTAATACTATTTGATTATACTTTCCTTCATCTATAGCTATTTGTAGGTTTAAATAAAATTCTTCAACCTCACTATCTTCAGCATCAGAAGTAGGAGCATAAACTTGTATTATTTTAAAAGGATTCCTTATAAATAGAAATATGGAATTGGAAGCGCTGTCATTCAAAACATACACCCATCGGCTATTACTAAACTTAAATAAAATCCAGAAAACAACTGCATTATAATACAAGTAAATATAATGAATGATCCATAATGACATAAGACAAATGAAAATAGGGAAATTACCCACAGGTAGTTCTCGAATAACAAATTCCACTAAGAAGGTCACGAGGCCATCTTCTTTTCAGTCGCCTCGGAGTTATTTTTTATTTTATTTATTTAAACACTTTATTGAAACATTACAATCTGCCACTTGTGGGCAATAAGTAATGGTGCTATGTAGCGTACAGTCATTCCATAACAAAAAAATAACATAAACAAAATAAAATAAATAAATATATACATGCGGTAATAAAAATAAATTAATGCGAAAATGATAATTAAATAAAGTAAATAAAAAATAATAATAACAAAATAAAATGTACACATTCATACCCTATTTACAATTTGCCTGGGGTCCCCGCAATGAGCTTCTTCCCCCCAGGAATGAGGGCAAAGCAGGCCTCGGAGTATTATCGGGAATTGATGACGTAGCTAGGTTTGAAACTAATGGGTTTGAGTAGGAATAAAGTTTATCATGAAATAATTGATATCGGGTTAGGGCCAATACAGCATCAAATGGGGCATAAAGGTCATTATAGATGACTTTATTCGTAACAAAGTAAGGAGATATGAAGATTTGACCAACGATTTTGGATTGTAGGGTTTGGATACATGAAGAATTCGATGATTTAGCGTAGCCCCAAAGCTCTACTTTTTTTTAAAGTGCTTCTTTTTTTTTTAACTCCCTAACCATTGTACATTGTATTCTATAAAATAATTTATTTTCAATTCACCTTGAATTCGTTGCTTTCCTTTATGGTTATGGTCATGACAGAGTTTTCACCAAGTTCTGGAAATCCTTCTCTTGCGATCTTTGCCTCTTCTTCAGTCCTGGTAGTCCGTTGATTGGCAGGATATTTCATTTGCGCTTCATCTTAAAAAAACAAACAAAAAAAAAAGGTTTAGTCTATTATCAAAATGATTTTTATCTCATTTGTTATAAGATAAAATTAAACTAAAACACATAATAATGTGAAAAATAAAACCTGTACCACTACAACCCATGTTGTATTGGGTTCAGTGCATAGTACATTCTGGCTTTAGTTTTAGTGATATGTAATTAATAGGTCTACCTCTGAAAGCCAAATATGAGAAGTAGTTGTTGCAAAATAAAGTGTATTTTCACAGTTTTTCATCTAGAATTTGTCATCCACACTAACGGTTAAGGGCTTCACTAGCGGTTTAAGAATTATATGGATAGAACAAAAAAACCTGTAACACTAATATCCATGAAGGGTCTTGGGTACAGTGCATGGTCTCTACCAGATAGCTACTCAGCGATTTTCCCTAAAATATTTACTTTTTTTCCCCTAATTACGTATATATAATTAAGTAATTCACGTAAAGAAGTACTTATGAGCTGTTATTTTTAAAAAGTGGTATAAGTCTAAATGGATAAAAAAATCGTTTATTCTTTAAATGATTTTCATGATCATTATTTCATAATAAAATATGAAAGGTGTATAAGGTTTTAAACGTTACTACTTGCTTAATGCAAAGTAATAAAAACATTTGCCCGTATTTTTAAATTAATTCAAATTTTAACTTTAGATGTCGCGAATATGACAAAATAGACTTATACAACTTTCAAAAATAACAGTTCATATAGTATAACCCTTGTTCAGTATACGATAAGGGGTGTACTATTTCTCAGCCAAAGGCTGTACAGAAAGTGGTTAAGCTTAGATCACGAAAAACTATCAGCGTTTTCATAACTCATGAAGGGTCTTGGGTTAAATACATGGTACTGGCCCTTTCCCAATAGAAAATTCTGTATCTTTTATATTAACGGGAAAAGAATTTCTCAAATAGCAGCATAGTACTAACTAGTCAACACACAACCACTATATTAAATAATGATATTTAATTACAACAAGAAACAAAACGTTATTGATCTCAGCCAACGGTTGTGCAGGAGGTGATTATGCCGAGATTAAGCTCGACTACCAGTTTTCGCCCATTTAAGGGTACCCACTTTATAGAGATTGGATGAGCCCCAGGAAGGTCTGCATTAAAGGATCGTGTTGTTAACAGATTAAATAATTTGGGTCTGTTTCGGAAAAGGCATGCATTCAGTAATTATGATTAAATAACTCCATATGTTTCAGAAATTTAGCATGTAACCTAACTATAAATGCCAATTAACATACATTAATATATAGCTAACTCAGAGAAGTATGTGCAAATGATACACTAACAAAGCCTATAATGATTGGAGGAGAAGGTCTTAGTGTTGAAATCGATGAATCCTTCTTCTCCATAAGGAAATATAATGCGGGGAGGAAATATCCGCAGTAATGGGTGTTCGGAGGCGTATGCAAGGAAATTGGGGAGTGTTTCCTGTATTCTGTCACATCTAGAACAGATGAAAAGCTGACTTCTTGCATTAAAGCTGCAATACAACACGCGACAACAATATATTCTGATTGCTTGAAGGCCTATAAGGGAATAAAGCAAATTGTAGGCATGAGGTATTAACATTACGTTTACGACATTACGACATAACAATTCAAAGAATTTCGTTGACTTGAACACAGGTTGGAATCACTTTGGGCTTCAGTCAAACGAAGAAACACAAAAGAACGTGGAAAGAGTAGGAAAGTGTTGGATTCATATTCATGCAAATTCATATGGAGGAGAAGGTACGAGAAAGAAAGTTTGTTTACTAAGATTTTAGAAATCATTGCTGATTATTATTCACAAATTTAATTGTAATTGTTTTGTTTTGAGGTTATTTATAAATATGTACATGTTTTATTATGAGTATATTATTTAATAGTATAAGTAACTGATATTTAAAAAATAATCTGCATGCGTTTTCCGAAACAGACTCAATAATTTATCTGTCGGATTTGAACCCAAGACATTCAACATATCACCTCAGAGTTCTACACACTGAACCACCTACCTTCAAAATATTTACTCATACACACTAATATTTTATGGGTTATTTGTATTAATTTAAATTGGCATGAATAAATTAGAAAATTGTTGAATTTAAGGGTTGTATCTATAGAATTAAATAATTGTGGAATTTTTAAAATCAGGCTGTATCTTAAGGTATATGCGGATAGATTGACTGGAATAGAACGAAAAGGAAGAGTTAAATCCAAGCTATTGACAGTTACTTAGAGAAAATCGTCAAAGTTACAAGCTTTTGATTTGTTCTAATGAAATAATCAGGAAAACTTCGATTTCAACTCTTACTTTTCCACCATTATTTCTATACTGTTCAATCGCGAACATTGTTTGTCTGTTAAAATAAATTGAATTATAATTATCCATCTTTATACTTTTAGGAAACGGATTGAGTCAATGGTAGAGCGTTGAGTTGCCATGATAAATGTCCTGGGTTCAAATTCGGTTGTGGCAGATTTTATTTAAACTGTTAGCAGAACCGGTTATGGATCCTTTGGGGTCCTGGGGCTCACTCAGCCTATATGAACTGGGCACCCGAAATAATGGGGGAAATCTGGCAGCGTGATCTAGGATAAATCACCTCAATGCACAACCGTTGCCCAAGAAACAGTATAGTCTCTGCTACTTACTGAACCCCTTCATGGGTTGTAGTAGTACAGGTTTATATATATATATATATATATATTTTTTTTTTTTCTTTTTTTTTTTTCTTTCATAACCCCTAAATATGTTTTTTTTTTATTGTGCAACTGGGTTTTGTGCTCTCTTATGGGCACATTTATTTTTCTGAGTTCTTCTCCTTCTACTGTAGTATGACTACATTTTAAGGAGTTGAGGTGGTTGGAATTTTTGTTGTTTTAGTTGTATTTCTTATTTGTTTAAGTGCCGGGGCACACTTAATTTTTGTGTTTATTTTTATAATTACAATCTTACATACTACTTTCATCAATCTTACGAGTTTCTTCCATTACTTGTTGCCACCTTATTGGAGCTGAAACAGGTGTTAGAGTTTTAAATATTTCGTTAGTTGTGCATTTGAGGGAGTCGAAGAATTTTATGTGTCTTCGCTTTATGAATTCAGTTGTTGCGGGTATGTTGAAGAGATCGTGTAATTGTTCCGGTTTTAGCTTTCTCAGCGATGTAGACCGAACAATTTTTCGGAGTATAGTGTCCTGAAACAGTTGTAATTGGCGCTGCGTTCCGACTCTGAGGTGGGTGAATAGCGGGGCTCCGTATAGAAGTGCAGGCCTTAGGATGCTCTTGTAAATTTTGATTTTTAAACGCAGTGATAAGGCTGAAGATAGTAGTAGGTGATGAAGTCTATAGGTTCTTCTTCTTACCATGCGGATTTTTGAATAGCAGTGGGTTGACAGTGTCATGTGGCGATCTAGTTTGATTCCGAGGTAAACTATGGAGTTAGATGGGCTGATAGTGGTATTAGCCACTTGTAGAGTTTTTGGTAAACGGCCTTTTTTCCCTTTTTGGAAGGCAAACACTACACAGTCCGTCTTTGCCGGGTTTACCTGGATGTTGAGGTGTCTCAATTTTTCTACTATTTCTTGGCACGTACTTTCGGCTTGTTTTAATGCCCATTTTGCGCTCATACTGCTGCTATAGATGGCTATATCGTCCGCGTATGCGGCGACAGTTGCTCGTTTGTAGTTTTTACCCACTATATCAGCAGTATAGATGGAGAAAAGGGTCGGGGATAGTACCGCTCCTTGTGGAACTCCGCAGGTGAGTGGTATGTTTCTCGATAGTTTGTCCTGTACGCGTACGGCCAGACTCCGGTGGTTTAGAAATGAGGCTATGATGCTATAGAGCTGTTCCGGGCACTCGAGATCCAGAAGCTTCTGGCAAAGAATTCCATGAGACACGGAGTCGAAGTACAGGTTTATATATATATATATATATATATATATATATATAATAAAATTCTTAATTAAAGTAGTAACGAGTATATATGATATTTGTTCCTGTTCTAGGATATTAATATGGTTAGCAAAATCTTAAATCTAAGTCTTTGTAAAAGAAAATTGAACGGTGAGGTGTGACACACCGTCGCGTCAGTGTGATAGGGGAATGACTACACGGCACCAAGATAGCGAAGCAGAAGAATCTGGAAAATAATTGATTTTTACTGAAATACTAAACGTTTCCACAATTTAAATATGTCTTAAACGTTCAATTTTTTTCATTTAGATCTGTTTTTAATTTTTATAAATTATTTTGTCCGGAATCATTATGTGTATAAAAAAGAATAAATTAAAATAAACTGTACTAATACAACCCATGAAGGGGCTTGGGTTCAGTACATGGTAGAGGCGGTTTCCAAACCAACGGTTTTAGAGGCTAGATTTGCCTCAGGTCTGACTCATGATCTGTGTCATTATTATTATTATTAATGAAATTGCCTAACTATATGTGTAACTTGATGATGATGAATATTTACCATCATTTATATATTACCATTTATTTTGTAGAAATGGTTCCTCTTTGTAAATCATTGTATTTTTTAAATAATTAATCAAGTAAGTATAAGTTCTATGCCTTTAAAAAAACCAAGAGTGGGCGATAGACACAGCTTCTATCCTATTTTTGATATTATTATCTATCGTACCTAATTAAATAATTATTTTGATTAATAATCATAAAATAAATTTAAAAAAAACTCAGCGATAAATGTACAGGTTTATTTTAAAGATTTTCTTAAATTATCTAATCCATGGAATTCGAGTAATGAGAGAGAGGAGTTTGGGAAACTTCACAAGAAACAAAAAAAAACTTGAAGGAAATGAATCTCCAGGCTAACGATGACACTTGACATGCTAGACATAATGGCGACTTTTTCAAGTTCAACTTCCACGGCTGGCGCTCACTTCATTTTTCGGCTCGGCAATTCAATTAGACCCGAAAGGCTATGACGAGAAAAAAAAATGTTGGAAAAAATACTTACTCAATTCCACAATAGGTTTTTCGAGGTGGACCGTGAGGGAAGAATTCCTTTCGTAACAGTTTTGAGAGATGATCTGAATTGGTATCGTTTTCCTGAAAAAAGAAAAAAAAACTCGTTAAAAGATTTTTAAAGTAAATGGAATTATATATGTATATATAATAATATATAAATATATATATAAAACGATAATATATATTTTTTAAAGATATAGAATGTAATCTATATTGATTAATTATTATTTATAAATATTTCAGGTTATATAATATTAAAAATAAAGAAAATATATATAAATATATGTATGCTAGTTACCCCCAAACTGTAAAGGTACTTAACAATTTAGGAGAGGTACCCCGATAATATTCAATAAATTGAAATTCAGTTTAGTATTTATCTTCTACACTTCTAGTGAGCTTATTAAATATATGATTACCAACTTAGTAGAGTTTTGAGATATTGAGTATTTTTCATTAAATAAAATAATTTTTTTTTTTATTATTCACTGAAATTTACAACTGTATTAAACAACAATTAAATTGGATGATGCCATTCTTATTTATTGGCATGAATAAAGACAAGTAGAGAAACTACCTGATGGTAGTACTCATATAAAAATTTCAACTTAGAAGGTCACGAGGCAATCTTCTTTTCAGACGCCTCGGAGGATTATCAGGAATTGAAGAGGTTGCTAGGTTTGAAACTAGTGGGTTTGAGTGGAAATAAAGTTTGTTATGAAAAGATTGATATCAGATTCGGGCCAAATCAGCAACAAATGGGACATTAAGGTCATTATGGATTACTTTCTTCGTAACAAAGTAATGAGCATTGAGGATTTTACGAAGGATTTTGGATTGTAGGGATTGGATACGAGAGGAATTCGATGGAGCTTAGTGGAGCCCTAAAGCTCTACTCCGTAAGTCTTAATAGGTCGTATGATGATGTAGTTGAGTCTTTTGGGAGCTTAGATCGTTTGTCTAGTAAGTGTTGAAGTAGCCTGAACCGTCGAGCTGTTTCTGTCTTTTCAATCTAGTATGAGGATTCCAAGTTAAGCGTTTGTCAAGTTGTAGTCCTAAGTTGTATTTCTACTGGAATTTGTTTTATAGATAAGAAAAATAAGTTGAAGGTTATAAGAAAAAAATATACAATTTTCATTTGCCTCCGTATACCAATTAAATTTTCAATGGTAATTTTTGTTTGAGATACATTTTTTTTTCCTGTAAATAGTGTAAATGTAGAAGTAGCTGTAACAATATTTATCATTTTGTCGCTCTTTATTACCATTTACGATTATTTTTGTTGTGTTATGATGAAGATCCCAGATTCAAATCCAACTATGGGTGATTATTTATTTAATCTGTAAACAGCTACTTATCAGCCAATAGATTGGTGATGATGGATCTTAAACAAATCACTTCCCTGCAAAACCGTTGTCCTAGAAACTATTGTCACAACTATGTACTGAACCCAATACTTTTCATGGATTTAGTGACTTGTCAAATCCACCCATTGTTTGAATTTATCCAAATATTAGAGATGATTTAGTAATCATATGAGAAATTTTGGATATTCATCTTTCAAGCCCAGTCAGATAATTATAATGAAGGTAATGTATGAATAGCTGATAATAAAATTCGTTTGATGCCTAACGATTTTTACATCAACGAACAGCACAATTGATGTCAAAATTGTTGGTGTAAAAACAATTAAACAATGTGACACTGTCAGGAGATAGATTTCAATTAAAAAGTTGTAACCTTCTAGACATACAGCCCAACTACCTTGAATATTTAAATCAGTTTTTTACACCCCTTTCGTTTTTGAGATTGACTGATCATAAATACATAAATCCCATTTTTGGATACAGCTATTTGAGCTCAATCGGGAATTTTATAATTGTTTTATCCTTTTTTTACCCTCAGGGAGCGGAGTAACTCAATGTTTAGATCGCTGAGTTGCTCTGCTGAAGTACAGGTAGACCCTGTGGAATCTGCAGGCCCTTTTGTGGCTCACCTAGCCTCTCTAAAGTGGGTGGAGTAATCAGGAGGTTGAGTGAGATCTCGAGCGAATAACGTCTCTGCTCAACCGTTCTCTTAGAAGCAATACAGTCTTTAACATGCACTGAAAACAAGGCCCTTCACGGATTATAGTGCTTCAGTTTCTTTTTTATATGCTCGACCCTAATCTCCAAAATAGATTTTGGGTCTGTTTCGGAAAATGCATGCAGATTATTTTTTTGATATATGTTATTTATGCTATTAAATCAAATACGCGTAACAAAACACGTGTATATTTATAAATAACCTCAAAACAAAAAACTGCAATTAAATTTGTGAATAAAAATCAGCAATGCTTTCTAAAATCTTAGTAAACAAACATTCTTTCTCGTACCTTCTCCTCCATATGAATTTGCATAAATATGAATCCAACGTTTTTCTACTCGTTCCTCATTCTTTTTTGTTTACTTCTTTTGACTGAAGCCGAACTGGTATGAGCACCTGTGCTTAAGTCAATGAAATTTTTTGAATGGTTAACAACGTGATGTTAATACCTCATGCCTTCGATTTGCTTTATTCCCTTATGCCTTCCAGCAATCAGGATATATTGTTGTAATAGGTCGTATTGCAGCTTTAATGCAAGAAGGATGCATTTCAGCTGTTCAACATGAAACAGAATATAGAATAGAATCTTACATTGAAGACATCAACATTCAAGCAAGAACTTGAAGGCATCTTCTTCACTCCTTATGTGTCCACTTAATTGAAACATGTCCATTATAACTAATTGTAGAACACGAATGAAACAATATGTTAATTAGGAGTTATAATTAAGTTACATGTTAAATTTCTCAAACATATGGAGTTTTTTCGTATACGTAATCATAATTACCGAATAAGTAATCTGCATGCGTTTTCCGAAACAGACCCGAGATTTTACATACATTACGAAGGCCTAGATTTATAGACATCTCATACATTTATCTCAGACAAACCACCTCTCTTCACAAACGTTGTCAAAAGTTTCTACCATATACTGAACCCAAGACCCTTTTTTAGAGATATAGATTTAATTTTTTTTTAATGCTTTTTTTTATTAACTACTGCTTCATAGGATTTTTCATTCCATTTTTAAATATTAACAATTTTCTTGCGATGGACTTAAATTTTAATAAGGCTTATTAAAGTGTAATATAAGCCGGTACACTAACACCAGGTTGTCAAGATAGCTTCATTAAGGGCCAGCCAAAGTGCTTTGAAAAATGTCTGTATTAATCTCCTGTGGCAAAGACAAAGATAGTCTCCTCAGCAAGTGGAGAATAATAAATTTGGTTTATCAGCACGTTATTGGAAGGAGTATCGAGGTTACAAGTGTTGATAGAAGGTGCGAAACATTTTTTTTTCATGACCATTTATTTAAAAAAATCATATTTACTCGAAAAGTATGGAAAGCTGCAATGCATTGAAAGTAGTACAGGAAGTACCAGTGTCGTCTCGTTCCAATAAAGTTAGTGGCTGTTAAATGCACCATAAAATAGTTTATAATAATTACCTTAGTCATAGGTGGATCCAGGGGGCACGTGCCCCCCCAGGCGGTTTTTTGTGTACTGTGGAAAATCCATTACAGTACATACTTATAGGCAAATCATATGATGATAGTTGTTAAAATATATGAATAAAATAATAGAAATAATATGAGTTAACATATTGTTTAGATATTTTAATAAATCTTTGAAACCTTTCTATAAATACTACAAGTTATTGTTGATTTTTTTGCCCGTCTGCCCGTTGTGCCCCCCTCCCAGAAAAAAATCCTGAATCCGCCCTTGACCTTAGTGACAGTTTACATGATGTTTATAAATATATAATTATTATTCCTGTAATATTGATATACATCCAAGGTTATCAGTTAATTTTTAATGTTATATGTTTAGTTATTAACAATCGATTAATTGTTTCTACTAGGAATGATATAAAATAAGACCATAAACTGATAAAACAATAATATCCAAAATAAAATTAACTTTAATCCTATAATGAAAAGTACACGTATAAATAAGATAAAAGCAACATACAACGTCAACTATAAACAAGATAAATAACGATAATCAATATGTATGTAATAGGTATAAATAAGTATATATATATATATATATATATATATATATATATATATATATATATATATATTTGGCCATCTTATATCTTATATCTGCATCTTTGGCCTTTATATATCTATGAATTTGGACATCTATGGGCCGCACTTAATTCAAGACTTATGCTCTCTCTCTCTCTCATATATATATATATATATATATATATACATATATATATATATATATATATATATATATCTTTAGCCACATAGCACTTTTTGTTTTTCCGCTCCAAATATTTTAAAATGAAAAAAGATCAAGCTTTTATGATATTATATTAAAATTGTGAAACTAAATGCCTACTCTGGGTTTTACTGAAGTTCCTTGTTTTATTCATTATTTACTAAATGATTATTCCTGTATTCATGCCGAAGGTCTCGGCTTTAAATCCGATAATGTTAGATCAAATATTGGATCTGTTAAAAGTCATAAGTGGTCCTTGTGGGATTTGTGGATCCCCTCGGGGCACACCCAATCTCTACATAGTAGGTATTAATTGGTATGTGAGCTTGATCACCTCCCTGCACAACCGTTGGCTTAGAAACAGTATATTCGGTACACTGAACCATAGACCCTTCATGGATTGTAGTGGTACTGATTTTTATTTCTATATATAGATATAATTCTTAAACGGATAGTAAAGCCCTCACATTTAGTATGGAAGTCAAATTTTTGATGAAAAACTGTAAAACTACGTTTTATTTCGCGACATCTTCTCTTATGTCAGTACTAGTTCCTATATAGAACAGAAGGTAGAGCCGTTTTGAGCACATGTCACTGAAGCTACAGTCAGAATGTACTGTATTGCCCGGGTGTCAGAATTATCCCTGTCAAAAATACACTTCTCACCGTCGTACTTAAAAACGTAGGATTTGACACATATTCATTTTTTCCTCCCTACGAATGTTCGCACTCCTCTGGCATTCAAGGAAAATATTCAACCGGTTCTTTTTCAAATCAGGGATTGTGTAGATGATATTTTGGCTACGTCATAGTGAATGGAACATGTATGTAGTTCTATTCTTGAATGAAGTAAGAAATTTTTTTTTATTTATATATATTTTTAAATATATTTTTTATATATTAAAATATATATTTTTAAATATTTTTATTTGAAAAGAAAAGATATGTCCAGGACCGGGATTCGAATCCGGTTCGCCCACGTCTCTAGTGTGGTGCTCTCCCAACTGAGCTAACCTGGCTCGCATTTCGGTCAGACAAATCCATATATGGGATCTGTGAAGAGAATGGATTTGTCTGACCGAGGTACGAACCAGGATAGCTCAGGTGGTAGATCACCATGACGAAAACATGGGAGACCCGGATTCGAATTCAGGCCTTTGGCATATCTTTTCTCTTCACATCCTTTCTTTTCAGTGATCCCATATCCCCGTGTTCACTCAATTTGCGATGTACACTCTTTATATAGAATATACCTTGAATAGAAAACTAACCGTATTTATAAACTGTTTTTATCAATTTATCAGACAATTTCTGGTTGTTCCTTATCCTTAACTCTGCCATTCCATTAGTTCTCTACTTGATTTTGTCTCTTCATTGTCAGATATTTTTCCGATCTTCATGTTTTTCGTTTGTACGTGATGGAATAAGAAAAACAAAACAAATATATCATATCGATTTCCATTGTTATTACTGTTAACATCAATAATACCTAATGCAATAAGAAAAAAAATATAAAAATAAAGTTTCGTTGAATAATACATTCAGGTATAGTGCGGGCAACTTTTTTTTTTTTTACTTTATGTTATTCTGTAAAAAAAACACGAAAACAATTTATACCAGTGATATCTATTTTACACACAAATAAAGTTTCGTGGTGTTCGTAAAATATGTATATATTTTTTCACTACTTGAAAGAGATAGGTATACTTTGAGCTAGATCGTCTAAGTTAGTATATTATATTTATAACGGTTTTATAAATGAAAGGTATATCCAAAAGACTTTATGAGAACCACACATAATCTATATTAAAGCTGTATGTAATATGCACATCTTTTTAATCAATACATTATGAATTATTTAATTGATAAATATAACAATGATAAAAATAAGAAAAAACTCGAAAGAAAATGTATGAATTCAAACCTACCAGGGGCGGAAATATAGTAGAAACAGTGCAGTTTTATAGCACAACGGTTGGGCAGGGAGGTGATTTGTCCGAGATCATACTCAACCAGTACTTCTTTATCTTTTTTTTTATTTTTTTATTTATTGATATTTACAACTATATTACAATAATACAACAATTAAAGAGGCTAAGTGATACATAATGACATGATATAATGACAAGTAGAGAAACTACCCACTGGTAGTACTCAAATCCCAAGTTCAACTAAGAAGGTCACCTGGCCATCTTTTCAGACGCCTCGGAGTAATATCGGGAATTGAAGAGGAAGCTAGGTTTGAAACTAGAGGGTTTGAGTGGTAATGAAGTTTGTTATGAAAGGATAGATACCGGGTTCGGGCCAAATCAGCAACAAAAGGGACATTAAGGTCGTTATGGATGACTTTATTCTTAACAAAATAAGGAGCATTTAGGATTTTACGAAGGATTTTGGATTGTAGGGATTGGATATGAGAGGAATCCGTATAGTGGAGCCCAAAAGCTCTACTTCGTAAGTCCAAATAGGTCGTACGATGGTCATGTAGATGAGTCTTTTGTAGTTAATTGGGAGCTTAGAGCGTTTGTCTAGTAAGTGTTGAAGTAGCCTGTTGAAGTGCGGTTTCTTGTCTTTTCAGTCTTGATTCCAGGTTAATCGTTTGTCAAGGTTCAACCCTAAGTATCGGATTTGTTCTATAGGCACCAATGGGATATTATTAAACGAGACTGAAGGGCAGGAATCATTGGTTTACGACGTAAGATAAAAGTGATTTGATGCGATTTTTGGGAATTTATTTTAATTCTCCAGTTTTAACATCATTCTTCATGGTCAGTGATATGGGATTGGAGGCTTTGGGATGCAACAACTGGATTGGTGTTGACTAATAATACACATGTATCATCAGCATACTTGGTAAGGATAGTATTAGGATGAGTTGGGATGTGAGCTGTATAAACTGTATGAAGGATTGGGCCAAGGATACTACCTTGAGGAAACTTCTTTATCTTAAACTGAAAATAATAATGTCGTGTCTTGTGACAGTAAAACTAAATGTTTTGTTACCAATGTAATACTTGGTTTGTTTTTTTATATGCTCATACAATTTATTGTGCAAGGGGGAGGGGGGGCGCAGGAGGTTTTAATTTGAACAGTGGAGGGCGTGGTACAAAAATTATTGGGAACACTTGGCTTAGACGGTAGATAAGGACGAAAGATGATGATGATGATGATGATTAATAGTACACGCTTTATGGATGCTGGGGGCGGCTAAAGATTCCACAAGGCCCATCCATGGCGACTAAAAGATTAAATAATTGATCTACACCAGCCGGATTCAAACATGGAATCCTGAGCACTCTACATACTAAACTAACCCGCTCCCTGATAAGAAACACAGACTGTTCATTAATAAAGATTATTTGTATAAGCATCGTCATTACAGACCTTTTAGTGTGTCAATCTCATTTCCAATCTTTTTTTTTGACCAGTGTTTATTTATTTTTTTCATTGTCATTCTATAAGAGGAGTTCTGCAGTGGTATAGCGCGGACAGTGAGACCCGGGTTTATACAGTACCCTAGGGGGAGCGAGAGGGAATCCGATGGATTTGATCAATCTCGTAACAAGATAAAGTTGTAACGGTCTATGTTATGTTGGAAGTCTTCACGACAAGGTGTTCTTCGTCACGCGATCGGCTTTTATGAATACATAGGAGCAAAGAGTCTTCCTGGGACAAAACTTTTCCCTCGTATAAATCACCCCGAACTTTCTGAATCGATGCCAACTATTCAAAGAACGAACAATGTAGCGTTCCAATTGAAATAAACAAAAAGAAATTGAAGCATCTTAACAGATTGCCTACTTTCTACAAGCTTTATTATCTCCAGTACCCTTTAATAATATCCCACTGAGTCCTGTAGAACAAATCCAATATTTAGGGTTGCATTTCGACAACATTTCGACAGACGTTTACCTTGGAATCCTCATACTAGACTAAAAAAATAAGAAACTTCTCGACGTTTCAGGCTATTGCAGCACTTACTATACAAACGCCCTAAGTTTCAAATTAATTAAAAAATACATGAAAATATATGACTATTATAAGACCTATTTGTACTTACGGAGTAGTACATCGAATTCCTCTCGTATCCAATTTTTAAAACCAAAATCCTTCGTAAAAACCTTAATTACACATTCGGTTTATTTTATACAGTATCTTTACAAAATAAACAAACCAGGACCTGCAACCTCTGCAACAAAATATTTATTTAGAAATTACTTAATTATTTTCAAAGAGTGTCCAATTTTCACACACTGGAGTGCTCAATTTTAGTCATTATGGAGTTCTTTGCATAACATTTATTTATGAGATTACATACAATATTGTTATATAAGTAAAACATTTATATTATTTTATACATACTATTTTTATATGAATAAAATTATAATATAATTCATGACAAGGAATCATTGAAGTTATACGCTGAGCTAGTCCTCTCCATAATCGTTAGCATTTAGGTATTTTATTAAAAGTTAATTGCAAATGCAAGATTTACATTTGATTCACTGCAATTCACGGGATTTACCAAGCTTCTATTGTACCCTTAATGGAGCACAACTCGTGGTGGACCGAGATATCGGACAAATCAGCTCCCTGCCGAACCGTTTTCATATATACAACAACAAATTGAAGTAGTTCATGGGTTTTAGTGTTACAGTTTTTTAATAAATTTCCAGTTTACCTTGTCCTTCCTATACTAAAACTTTACTACCTTCTGAGGAATACTTCACTATCGCCGATTTAAATTTTTTTTTGTTTTACTACAAATAAAGTTATGGTCGATGAAGATCAAAGGGTGAAATTTTAAAACTGTGGACACATTATGTTTTAAAAATGACCAAAGATACACAAATAAATAATTAGAATGAAGGTCCCATCTATCGGCTTACCAGCAAGTGAAGTTCATTCATCATTCAACGCACTCATAAGAAATTGATAAGTTCCTTGTCATCCAACTTAATCAGTTGTGGAATAGAATACTGAGCAATTTAAATATTAATCTCACTTGTTCGAGCTTAACATATTTGTTACATCGACCAAAAAGACCGCATTTTTTCATGAATATTTGAAGGTATTGAAATCGATCTTTTTTCTAGATGTGTTGGGGAAGCTTTTGTATAAAGGACCACTCACACATGCACACAAATAAATAAATAAATATATATATATATATATATATATATATATATATATATATTTATTTATTTATATTAGGAATGGTCCGGGTGGTGGTCCGAAAAAATTCTCTTTAGTAAGGAGAGCTGTTAATTTTAAAAACAAGGTTTCGACTAAATTACGACGACTTATTCATTATGTTTATATATTTGATTTGTTAATATTTTTTGTTTATTATGGTTCATTGTCTCATTTTTTTATTACTAGTTTTACTGTTTCCCTTCATCATACAATTATTTTATCTATTTCTCTATAAAATTGCTATAATTGTTTCGCTATCTTTTTTCAATTCTATAATTTTAATCACCCCTTCTCGTATAACTCTTCTATACTTTATATTCTAAAATATTGCCATTTTGTATGAATAGGAAAGAATAATTCCTTATGTTTCTAATTTTTCATTTGTTTTAAATAGTACCTCTTTGTTATTATATAATGCAATCTCTTCTGTTGTGATAAAAATAATTTATCTTAAATGTCATATTATTCTTTATTAATTGATTACTTCATGTTATTACTTATTCGATAATTCTCTCTAACTATTCCCTCTGTTTTTATACCTAAGGGTTCACCATTTTTATTAGATTTTTTATTACCCATATACCTAGTTGACTATATGTATTTTTATTCTTTACTATATCTTATTTTAATTTATATGTATTTTGTATAATTAGCCCGGAAGAAGACATACAATGTGGATCTAAACGTTGGCTTTAAAATAAACAGTTCTTCTTACTAAGGATAATTTTTTCTGACCTCCACCCGTACCATTTTCTTCCTCATATATTTAAGGTCAACTAATCAATATTATTTAAGATATATACATATACGGGATTAAACAATTAAATAAGAATCCCTGTTAATCAGGAATTGCATGAATTTTCTTAGAGAACGATAAAAGTTAGTTTGAAGTTATCTATTTAATAATTATTGATGTTAACGTTACGAATTTGATCAATCGAAATATATATAGATATATATATATATATATATATATATATATATATATATATATATATATATATATATATATATAAAGGCACGTGGATGCTATATTAGAAATAAATATCTATAACATAAATTAGTTCTTATATATTAAAAATGTCTATGTTTATTTACTAATCATATCGTATTAGTTATCAATACTCGTTTTAGTTATTGATTAAAATGGTTAGCATTGATATCACTAAACATTTTTCATACCTAAAGATTTATATGTTTTCTTAACTTAAACCATGCTGATAAAATAAATATTTCCCTCCAGTGTAGGATATATTTTGTAATTTTAATTGAATTTCCAAAATTAATCTGTTTATCGTTGTGAATTGTTTTTTCTTGCTCGTGCTTGTAAATACTAATACAAAATAATCCTGGGGCAGAATTTTTTAAACCATCTGAATAAATTAAAATCTTTCTGAATTTGTTTATTTTAATGTAAAACTGATAATGATAATAAATCAAGTAAATAGAATGAAAGATACATAATGGCATGGATAAAGGAGAGTAAAGAACCTACTCAGTGGTTTTACTCAAATACCAAATTCAACTTCAAATTTCAACCAAAGCCATCTTCTTTTCGAAAGCCTCAGAGGATTATCAGGAATTGAAGAGGTTGTTAGGTTTGAAACTAGTGGGTTTAGTGGGAATAAAGATTGTCATGAATGGTTGATATTGTATTAGGGCCATTGTGGATGACTGTTTGTAATAAAATAAGGAGCATTGAGGATTGATTTCACGAAGGATTTTGAATTGCAAGGATTGGATACGGGAGGAATTCGATGGCTTAGTGGAGCCACAAAGCTCTACTCCGTAAGTCCAAATAGGTCGTATGATAGTCATTTAGATGAGTCTTTTGTAATTAATTAGGAGTTTAGAGCGTTTGTTTAGTAAATGTCGAAGAAGTCTGGAACGGCATGTTGCGAATTGGATAAGAGAGAGATTCGATGGCTTAGTGGAGCCCCTGAGCTCCCCTAAGAAAATTTAAATTAGTATTTTAACCGTGATATTACCTAAATTTGATATTGTCAGAATATAAATACAATATAAAATTATTCAATTGTAGACAGAGGGAATAGTTATAGAGAATTATCGAATAAGTAATAACACGAAGTAATCAATTAATAAAGAATAATATGACATTTAAGATAAATTATTTTTATCACAGCAGAAGAGATTGCATTTTATAATAACAAAGAGTTACTATTTAAAACAAATGAAAAATTTTAAAAATAAGGAATTATTCTTTCCTATTCATACAAAATGGCAATATTTAAAAAAATGAAGTATAGAAGAGTTATACGAGAAGGGGGTGTTTAAGATTATATAATTAAAAAAAGATAGTGAAACAATTATAGCAATTTTATAGAGAAATAAATAGAATAATTGTATGATGAAGGGAGTAAAACTAGTAATAAAACAACTAACCATAATAAACAAAAAATATTAACAAATCAAATATATAAACATAATGAATAAGTCGTCGTAATTTAGTCGAAATTTCTCTTTAAAATAAACAGCTCTCCTTACTAAAGAGAATTTTTTTGAACCTCCACCCGGACCATTTTCTTCCTAATATAAATAAATATATATATATACATATATATATATATATATATATATATATATATATATATATATATATATATGTATATATATATATATATATATATATATATATATGAAGTCTACTTCTTCTATTCCTTAAACTGTCTTGTAATCTCTCATCCGGCATGTTTAATAATATCATGTTTTTATCTATTATTATTAGGATGGAATTCTAAAGAATAGTAAAGCATTAGTCTTGGTCTTGTTTCCAAATAAATCTTTACTTTGTGTACTGAGTTTTATCTTAAGGCAAGTTTTAATAAAGTAATCCCTGAATACGAACGTAAACAGACGACCAAATACTCAAATACAAACAAGACAGGTGCTACAAAATCCCGAACATTTTATGTTTTTATTATTAATTGACATTATTTTTAACTAGCCTTAGCTAGCTTTGGACATTCCTAACGAAGGCGTAATAAAGACAAAATGGTGGTCAAAATGGGCACCCAAGACGTTGAAGATTTCCGAGCGTTTTCAGCGCTCTTCGTAGCGCGGCTCGTGTTCCTCGACCAGCGAGGGAATGTCTTTTGGATACGCAGCATAGCTTTAGTGTGCGTTTGGACGTCCGGTGACAACGGACCACCAAGGGATATCCCCTAAAATCCTCTTTATGTATTATCTATTTTTAATTTTTATATATTTGCGGAAACCTCAAAACAAATTATACCACTGGTCCCTTGTCATCCGAATAATTTTTTAAATGAATTGAGCAAATCACTAAAAACATGATATTTTATCCAATATAAATTCGAGTATCGTAGGAAAGATCAATGCCTGTTAAATTTGAACTGTTATCAGTTATTGCTGTAACGAACAGTAATTTATAAGTTAGTTTAACCCAAGGGAGCTAGGCAGCGCCATAAGTCTGCCTTCTCAACTTTTAATTTTAAAAAATCAATATAACATTGTGTATAAAAAGTATTTTATAAACAACAGTGTATTTATTTTAATAAATATAAATAAGCTTATCGATTATATTGTACTGTATTAATCATTAATTCAGCATTAATGCATTAAATCGAGAAAAACGATTTAATTAGAAAATTTAAGTATTAAAAATTAAAATTATAATTTTAAATGTGATATTATCGATTATAAATAAAATACACAATTTCCTAATTGTTTAAAAAAAAATAATATCTATTCCTTTTTTTTTTTAAATTTTGATAATTTATTTAATGAAATTTACAATTGTATTAAAATAATACAAAAAGGAAATATAATGATTGGTACATTTTAGCATAAAAGACAAGTAGATCTGAATGAAATTAAAACATTACTCTAATAAACGTATTAGAAAATTTAAATTATTATTTTAAGTGTTATTATCTTTGGAGCTATTATCGTTTATAAATAAAATATATAATTATTCAATTGCTAGAAAAAAATAATAGAAATTTAATTCATAAACTAATTTGAAGTAGTTGTCATTTCTTACTTTATTTGTTTTCCTACGAGGATCAATATGAAATAATCCCGGGGCAGAAGTATCTTAAATTTTCCTAGTACCAGAAGTACCTTAAACTAACTTAAAGAACTGAATCTATTCACTACGATTTAATAGATTTAACGGCGTTGAGCAGTCGACCACATCACAGGTGGAAAATTAAGTTCTCTAAATGGCTGAGGTCTGAGCAGAGCTTTAAACCAATTATGAAGATCAAACATTAAATACATACCAGCCAATTTGTGAAGCAATAATGAGAAACCAAATTAAAGTGTTTAGCTAGTTATTATTAATACAATTTATTACAACGCATAAGCATAAATCACAAATAAATAATCATAAAGCATTATTTTTTCCTACTTTTCTCCAAAATATATTAATTTTATTTATTTTTTCTATTTACTGCCGTTCAGAGGGTATCTCTGTTCTAATTGGTTTCTTTAAAAAAAAGCTTTTGTTCATCCTCTACAAGTAGTGGTTACATAAGCTTATTTAAACAAATAATCCAGTTTAAACAAAGTATTATAAATATTTTTTAAAAAGTTGAAAATTTCATAAAATAAGTTTTTAACCAACCGGAATCAATAATTTGATATCGTCGGTACAAATCCAGAGTAATGAACGTGAAAAAATATATTTTTCGTTTTTGATCTACAGCGATTGCTTTGGGATAGCAGCCATCTTTGAAGCACAAAATAACGTATAATGACATTGTTAAAATGCGTCTTCTAAAAAATGGTGTTTTTCATTTTCGATACCTTGCATTTACATCGACGATATATCCATATTGGATTTCCAAGTCGGAAATATTTGTATATCCATATATTGTATTTATCTGAGTCATAGAAAAATCTATTAATTCAGTATCCAGACAGGAAATAATACAAACTATATTGCTCCCACAATCCTGCATTGACAGTACAAATACAGGTTTTAGTGAATTATATTAATTCACACACTAATCTAAATATAAAATTGACACTTCTACGATTAGAAGACAATGTTAATACATAAACTGTACTTAAAAATTGATGACGAAATGTTCACCACCATATCACTCAATCAAAATACCTGTAAAATATTGGTATTAATTATATATAATAGTGTAAATATTAATAACACAGTAATTACACATATATAGCGTAAATATTGTTAATAAAGGCTTGGCGATTGTTGAAATGTGTAAAGTTGTATTTTATTTAAATAAGATGGTGTTAATTGGGATCAACAGGAATTTTTAATTGTTTGGTCATTATTATCCATTCATTATTATTTGTATACTGTTAGTAAGAGTTTATTAAATTTGAATAACACGATTTTTTCCGGATTTTTCGTTTACATCGTGATTCTTATATTTGTCCAATCATTTCATATATGAAGTGTTTGAAACCATTTCTTTCGCAGTGTATTATTTTATGTGTATGAAATTTGAATGTATGAATTGTTTTTCTGAAATATAAAAAGATAGGTTAAGGAGTGTACGATTGAATCTTGAGAATTGAAAGAAAAAACTCATTTAACTAATAGTCAAGAAAAATAGATGCATGCATATATATATATATATATATATATATATATATATATAATGAGAAAATTTAAATTCCTAAGGCTATAAATTTGTATTTGTTTATGGGATATATACACACACCTTAAAACCGGATAAGTTAAGACCTCAATCAGCTTTCCACGAATCCCCCGCTTAAAAAGTTTTCTTTCTAACTAGAGTTTCTACTTAAATAGATCTACGGTCTACTTTCTCACAAAACTGAAAATGACAAAATCTGTACAAAACCAACAGGAAAATCTATATATAGATTAAAACTAATAGAAATTAAAGAAGACTTATAAAAATAGCATTTAATCTATTGATACATTTTGATTAAAAATTCGAAATACCGTGGTGTTTGAAAACTGTGAGAGGTACTGAAAAAAATGGAAAAAATCTTGAAAATCCAACGGTAGGAACCCAAAATTTCTAAAATTGTGTATGCAAGATGTCTTCCCCCAAAAAGGATTACTTCTGGATTTTTTTTCGGAAAAAGCTTCTACAAACAAGGACCTGCTAATTCTTACCTGTTTACAAGAAAAAACATACTAATGATTTTTTGGCTAATCAATTAAGAAACTAAATTTTTTATAAAAAAAAAAATTAGAAAATGACATCATTGAAAGTTAAATGTTGTGTCGAATGAGGTCAATTGCAGATCGATTAATCCTAAACAAGATTTTTAGCGATTTTTTGGGAATTGAGATGATTTTCACAATCAAGTTCTGCCTTAAACCTCTTTTTATTTTTCTATATAAATTCGATCTTGAGTCAGTTGGCTTGAAATGTGCATGTATATATGTATATGTATATTTTTTTTTTTGGCAAAATAAAGTTTCCCCTAAAATATATATACTTCCGTGTAAAACATTATTATAGACACGTAAGAGAAAATCTTATTGGTATGGTCACACATTTTAACCAACAGATCTGATGCTTTCATGCACTTAGCACCAAAGAGTTGAGCATGAATCCTGACCTTTCCATCTCTTAATGTGGCGTTTACTAAAAAAAATGTACTTAACAACTGATTATAAGAGTCACAATATTAAAGCTATAGTGGTATAAATTTTTTCTCAAGACATCGTAATAATGTTTTATCTGTCTAATCAGTCATTCGAAATTAAATCCCATAACTGTAATTTTATTTGGTATCTGTTCCACAGGTTGTCGATTCGAGTTGAGTTACATGTTTTACCTGTTTTAATGAGTAGATTTCGGTAATCATTTCATCAAGAAATAAAAGTTTCAACCAACATTTCGAAGTATCGATGACGTACGTTTGTTGATACGTTCATTTCTAGATGAAATGATTACCGAAGTATACACATTTCCCATAATTACATTCTCTTTTCCATGCTAAAGCTCATAATAACTTGTATTTTCGGAGAATATTAAAAGGTAAACGGACGAAAACTTAAAACTTGTTGTGACTGAACTCGAAGCGGCAACCTGCGGAACAAATGCCGAAAATATATTCTGTAAATGGAATAGTTCTACATGCACTCATGAGGTTTCATTAAATTAATGAGAGTAATTATCGAATTATGGGAAACGTCTCTAGTTCGGTAATCATTTCATCTAGAAAGAAAGTTTCAACAAACATACATCATCATTAATTCGAAATGTTCGTTGAAACTTTTATTTCTTGATGAAATGATTGTCCATAATTACATTATCTTTTCCATACTCATGATAACTTGTATTTTTGGAAAATGTTATAAGGGAAACGAATAAAAAGTTAAACTTGTTGTGATTCAACGCGAAGCGAAAACCTGCGGAATAATTACCAGTTATTGTTCATCCTCTTTTAAAGGACAAAAAAATCAGAAGTTAACGTTTTTGTATTTGGATCAGTAACTTTTATGTTAAAATCTACCATAATTTTTGTAAACTACTGTATAAACAGTTTGTTTATTACAATATAATTGTTCATATAAAACTTTCTCTGGTACTGTCCACCCATTACTGGCGGATTAAATCAGTTTGATTTAAGGGATAAGGGCATATTTTGTTAGTACTGTTCAGTTGTCTACGGATTAAGTCATACTCATGATCGCTTCAGGGGTCTGAAGGTATGACAGTTATTAGCAATTCCTATAAGGGTATTGCTGATAACGTTCAAGTTGCTCGTTATTTAGTTCTAAAATAAATAAAAATGTTCTCTGGATAAGATATTTAGTTCGGGGAAAACGCTTGGGTAATATCTACCGTGTTATTTCAAGAGGAGTATCGTAGGAGATCCGGCTGACAGAAGTGGAAAACGTCAATTAAATGCTCGCTTGTGGAAGTTGGCCTGTCAAAAGAGTTAAAAGTACTGCCAACAATATCTAAGCAGCTCGGAATTCGATATGATACCGACGGAACTCCTACCACTATTCTTAATTCATTTATGCATCAATAAATGAAATAGCTTTCTCTTCCCATTTATTCAGGAATAACGTTCCAGATATCATGTAGTTGATCGTATGGTCAACTGAAAACTTGTTCGGAAATCTGTTAATTGTTAAGACTCCTGATAAGTCTATTAATTTATAAGGCTCCTGATAAGTCTGTTAATTAATAAGAAACCCTCCTGGGCTCATCCAATCTCTACAAAGTGGGTACCCTTAATTGTGGAGCGTCATTTCGTCTTAATTACCTTCCTGCACAAGCGTTGTGCTAGAAACAGTACTGAATCTACCATGCACTAAACCTAAGATCTACAAATGTGTTGTAGTGGTACAGATTTATATACATATAAAATTTTTAAAACTAATAAATAATGATTCTTTATTCGTAGTTAAAGTTGCTACACGACTGCCAACACTGTATTCTGGAGCAGATAAGAAATTTTACTTAAATCAATCCCAAATCTAGGGGCAATGAAGGCCCTTTAATGTCATTTTATTAAGATAATATTATAATATTTATTTAGAAATATAATGTCTAAAATACTGTATGAACTTTTGATGAGAGGAGTGGGGTGAAAGAAAGAAATAGTAAAACTCAATTTCGGACTCTTCTTTAAATTACCTGGAATTAAATTATTCATTTGAAGTATATTTAAGCGATTTACTGGAAATGAATAAATACATAATAAACTTAATACTTAATTAACCCCTCCAAACTTCTAGGATTCCAGTAATCTATCTATTTTCCATAATGTTAAGTCTTGAAATCAACAGTATAGCTACATGTATTGAAAAATTCACGGCTTTATGAAATGTAACCTTTTTATTTGTTAGATTAACTCAACAGGATGCTCAATTTTTTATTAGCTCTACAAAAATGAGATCATCGAATATCAAAAGAAATATTTTGTAACAAAAATTAATATATGGCCTCATTTGATCTAGTGATCATAGTGTGAAAACATAACACAAATTAATTAATTATATAATTATATGTAACAATATTCAATATATGAGGCGTTCAGAATCAAAAACAGATAACTCCAATTTCTTGACAACTGACTTTTTCATATTTTTCGCTTATATCTTTTACTCCCGAAACTTCAGGCCGGTTGGATCCGAACTAGAATAAAACCATGATAAATAAAGTGAGAAATGTGGTGTTAGACCAAATTGCTTGATTGAACTAGCGAAAAATCTGAAAAAGGCAGTTTTTGATATTTCGTAGTTATCTGCTTTTGATCTTGAACACTTCACATAAGGCCTCTCATACTAGAGGTTTCGCGAGAGTTCGAAAACACTGCAGTTCATAAAGGTTTTTTTATTTCCACATGGTTATATATGTTTTCACCTGTACCACTACACCCTATGAAGCGACTTGAGTTCAGTACGTAGTAGAGACTGTACTGTTTCTAGGCAACGGTTGTTTATGGAGATGATTAGTAGGTGATCAAATTCAATGGCCAGGTGTTCCCCCTAATAGATAACCACTTTATAGACGTTGAATGAGCCCCAGAATGGTCTCCAGATCCCACAGGATCTATAGATTAATGCATATAAATACATATACATTATATTATTGTATTATTATATGCCAATAATATCTGGTGTGCCCATTCACTCGACCTTCCTCATCGATTTGGTTTAGAGACCTGACAACTAGATTATTATTCAATGGAGCATCTAGTTCCAAGTCTGAACTGTTGCCTGAAGCAACGAACTTGAAATTACATAAATATATTATAAGGCCAGTAATTGCTCAATACAGCGGAAACTTGGTAATTGTCGAGAAAACACGCAGACGTTTTGGAGGAATTAGGAGGACTACTATGTATATAAGTCAATTGATCAATGACGACCACCATGGCGGGAAATTTGAATTTATGACCTAACCTTGACCATGGAAACTCGGCCTTTTTTAGCCACCCGCTTTTAATCCCTAACCCATATCAAATAAGGCGAAATATTCCATAACCCACCGCATACTCTATTAGGGTGACGCTATTAAAAATAGGCGTGAACACAGAGTTAAAATTAAAATTAAAAATTGAACCGTAAAAAAAAAAAAATGGTTTACGGGCACATTCAGAGTCTATAAGGTGGATATATGTTTCGTTAGCAATGACTTAAGCCTCTCAAGTTGCAGGAAACAAATAAAATGGCTGTTGGCCGGGGGGGGGGGGGGGGATAGCATTGAGAATGGCTAGGGATACACCGTGGCGGGAAATATTAATTTAAAACACAACCTAACCTTTAAGCAACCATGGCGCCAAATTTGAATTTAAACTTTGATCTAACCTTAACAATGGAAACTCGGCCTTTTTTAGCCACAAGTAGCTGCCCGCATTAAACCCCTTATCCATATCAAATAAACCGAAATAATCCATATCCCGCCGCATACCCCATTAGGGCGACGCTATTAAAAAGAGGCGTGGACAATGAGTTTAAATTAAAATTAAAAATTGTCCTATAAAAAAATAAATAAAAAATGGTTTCCGGGCACATTAAGAGTCTATATGGTGAATACCTGTTTCGTTAGCAATGACTTAAGCCTCTCAATTTGCAGGAAAAATTAAAATGGCGGTTGGGAGGGGAGCAGCATTGAGAATGGCTAGGGGTACAAACAGAAGGGGCTTAATGGGCACGTGATTAAAAAAGGCGGGGAGCTTAATGGTTAAAGGAAGGTTGTGATTTAAATTCAAATTTAACTTTGTTGTTATGGTCACGTTATTAAAAGGAGCATGGCCTCAAAGTTAAGGTTAGGTCGAGGATGGACCACATGGCTAAATGGACGAGGATTAAATTCAAAATCGAATTTGACGCCATGGTCCCGTATCTGGATCACATATTTATTTCAAATTATACTAAAAGATAAATTTAAAAAAAAGTATGATCAAAAATATGATTAAAAAAAATTCAATTATTATCATTAGTTATTTTTTTTAAAATGAGTAAATTATCCTTATGAGTATTCTTTTATAACGAATAACGAATCAGTGTATATTCTCTACTTTTTTGAAAATTGCCACAGTTAGTTGATCTCACAGTACTGTGATTAATCTCAATTAACTCAGTACCCTAAATTCTTCCTTCTACAATATTCTGTCCGACTTTTACTTAAAATTCATTGTTATTCCTCAGTGAAGTATTAAGGATGGTCAACCAATATCTAATCGCCAATAATTGCTTATTAATGGAAATTTAAAAAAAAAAGGACAAAATTTAATACAACAATTTTTTAGGGGTGGTGGATCTAATTATTGAATTCACATACTTATACGCGAATAATATGATTCCTCAACCCAATCTTCCCCAATAAGTAACTCTTGTGAGAGTGTATTGTGACCCCTTTGTCTATAATTAGTTTGGGTGTAGTGTACAGTATATATGTACTGTGGGAGTGTGTATAAGCAATATTTAATAGATTAAATACAGGCATAAATAATTTACTACATATATAATAGAATAGAATAGAAAAAAATTTTTATTCTGGGACCAGGTCCCTTAAGAATTACAGATGTGTACAAAATTTAATAAAAATATATATGGCTGAAGAGCTGCATTATTAGAATAATATTAGGATCATACAATTTTTACATAATAACATGAAAATAAATATAAACTACAAGATATGTTCTGAAAGAGAATATAAAAAAAGTAATACAAAAAGAATAGTATACAAATTTACTATAAAAAGAAATAAGCTAAGAGAAAAATAAATAAGAGCATCTAACAATATAAAAAATAATATCATTATGAGTGAAGAATATTTACTGTAATTCATCAACCGATTCTGATGAAAATCAGTTATTAATTATTATTAATTAGAGAGCATTTGTTTGGGAGATTGGGAGATGCAGGAGAAGCATGAATTTGCATGTGGATAAAAAAGACGCATGATGGATATCAGGTGGGAGTGAGTTCCAAAGAGTGGATGAGAAAGGAACGCTCAAATGTTTTGTTTCTGTGGGAAAGGATATAAATGTAGGAAAGGCGAGATATTGTGTACTGGGATTGGATAGAGAATCGTAGGAGACTATAGATATGTAGGATGGATGTTGTGAGTTGATGGTTTGGTATAAGAAGGAACCTAGGAAATAGAGACTATGGATGGAGGGGAAGAACCACTTTAACTCATAATAGAGGTGGGACACATACTTCTTTGGGGCATCGAAGCCAAACTGAAGTGAGGAGTTCATAATTCGCCTCAATCTATCATCGAGCTTGTTCAAGAGGCCCCCATATGCTACACAGCAATAGTCAAAGTGTGGAAAGATAAAAGAAGTGATGAGGAGCTTATGGATAGGTAGTGTTATAAGATGCCAGGAATGATGGAATAAATATATACCATATACCATCCCTCAATAAACAGTAACAAAGGGTTACACTATTGAGATAACTATGTTCAATTCTGGCTAAGATGGGATTAACAATGAGAAGAAATATTTATTTATATATTTCCTTTTAATGGACTATAAATATTTGATTATACTACTAAAAAGATAATTAAAAATATATAATGTTCAAATTTTTAATGATAGAAAGACTTTTATTGTATATTTATAGTTATTGATAAATATGTTGTAATTTTATAAAATGTTTTTGAGGATGGAGATGTCTGGTCCCTGAAACATTTCCTATGTTTTTAATACTGGATAAATAATAAAAAAAATACTGAATGATAATTGTTGACCTTGATACTATATGTGGAAGAAAGTAGACCGGGTAGAGGTCAAAGAATTTCTCATATAATAGGAGAAAACTTTATTAAGTAACCAACGTTTCGACCCACCTTGAGGTCTTCTTCAGGGCTACATGCAAAATACAGACAATCAAGAAATGGCACAAATATATTAAAACATAGAAATAAAAATCGGGCAGCCGCATTCCTTTCCTAGCCCCTCTACATTATATATTCACTATAAGTCTTGGCCTACCTACAAGGCGGTTTCCTAATGGCCTTGCTTCCATCAGCCAGCGAGCCTTACGGTCATCTCCAATCCTACAAACATGGCCATACCATTTCAGCTAGCGTTCCTCTAGGACATCAGTAACAGATCTCACACCCAGTGTGGCACAGATGCTTTTGTTTCTTACATAATCTCGTCAGGTTTTTCCTACGACTTTCCTTAGGAACCTCATTTCTGCTGCGGTAACTTGGCTTGCATGTTTCTTAAGCATTATCCAGCTTTCTGACCTTTTTAGACGAACAGGCAAGAATAGAGATTTGAATAGGTGTAGCTTGGCCTCTTTACTTACTTCTCGCTTGCATTGGTAGGCTGAAGGTATTTGGAAGAACCATTCCATTCGCCTTTCTTATTCGGTTCAAGATCTCTTGGTCCTCCCTACTTATGACAGTATATAATCTACTATATAACTATATAATCAAAATTATCTACCACTTCAAGGTTCTGTCCAAGGCAGTTAATTGTAAGCTGTTGGCCTCTCCTTCCAATATGCATGATCTTGCTCTTACTGGGGTTTATGCACAATCCATTTCTTTTCAATTCTTCAGACCACCCATCAACAGCTACTTGTAGATGTTCAGGCCCATCTGCAATCATCACAATTTCATCTGCATAGATAAAACTTTGGACCAACACAGGAATCAGGTTCCAATAACCAACTGTAGCTCTAGGAGTTCTTCTTTTGCAAACTTTCCACACTTGGTCCATCACAATATTAAAAAGGTGAGGCAGTAATTTTAACAAAGTTATTCCTGATTAAATGCCAAGTAAGAAAATAATTAAAATACTTGAAGATCAGTAAATAGATTTAAAACTATCTTCTAGAGATGTTTCAAGAATTTATTGTTCTCACATTCCTATCCATAAACTAAGGTAATTGCAATAGATATGGATATTAAGATCATACACTGGTCTGAATATTCATTTAAAATTTATATATTATAATTTGACCAAGAAATTGTTAATGTATAAATTGTATTCACAAATTTATGACAAAATATATTTAACTACACCACTCACTTTAAACCAAATATCTCAACATTTTAATTCACATACACACACAAATATATAAAATACGTAAATAAATAAGGAAACTTGCATCACTTGCAAAGCATCACTTTTTCTGGCAAATTTTCTTCATAAATAAAACATTTATTAAAAAATATCTTCAGAATAAACATTGTAAATAATTAAATTAGCTATAAAATCAACCCATATGCAGAGTCCTACATTAAGAGTTATCTGGGAATATCCTGTTTTTCTGAAAATGTCAGGGTAAAATTCTCAAGTGTCATTGAATTCCGTTTCTTTCCTAAAGATGCTCTCTCATTGAATCTTTTTGTGTCAATCTATGAAAATTTTAATAGCAATATAGTAATAATTAACAAAAAGCAATATGCTTTGTAGGTTTCTTATGATTATTGCCTTTACATTTGCAAATGATATCGAAAATTTTAAAGAATATAATTGTTTAGTTGTTTTAAAGTATTTTAACCAACAGCCATCAAGCTAACATTTATTTTGTGAATTTCATCAAAACATTTTCAATAATAAGCTTATTTAGGAGTTATAATCAAAAAGGGTTATTTCATTTAATACTTACAGTATGACTCTGGAAATGGGGTGATATAGCTTGTGGTGGTATAATTAGCTACTGCATTTATTGTAGAGACATTTTGGAAAAAACGTTATCTTTTGGAGAAAGATAGAACTTTATTGCAAAAACAAAATCTGACTAATATTGATTTTTGTGATTAGCAGCTTACTGTAGTGTTTGATCAATATTTTCACAGAATTATCATAGCATTCAAATCAGGTTTCTTATTAGAATAAAATAAACTACATTTCATAGAAAAAATCAGATATAAAAGCACTAGAAAGGCACTGGAGGTAGTTAAAGAATTAGGGATATGTGCTTAAATCAAACTTTAGGCTGTACAGTTTCACCCTTAAATAAAAAAAATTGTGAATATTAAATGGAAAGAGTTTCAATCGAATTCTTTATTCTATAGGTTAATGTATATGTGTGTATTTATATAAATATTTTATTTATTGTTCTTTTTGATTATTTAAATATTTTTTTTTAAATATTCTATTAATATATATATATATATATATATATATATATATATATATATATATATATATATATGTATATAAATATTGAAAAATAAAAAGTGACCTTACATAAATGTTAAGACCGTGGAAAAATTCCAACGAAAAGCCCTTAGTCTCAAAACTAAAACAGAAATAGAAATTATCTGTCCAATATTTCGCCCATTCAGGCATCCTCAGGGTAGATAGAGAAAAAAAAAACCAACAAAAAAACAAAAACAAAACAAAACAGGAAGGCTGCTTCTTGGGTCCATTATTCATGCTTTGTTTTGTTTTTGTTTTTTGTTTTCTCTCTATCTACCCTGAGGATGCCTGAATGGGCAAAATATTGGACAGATAATTTCTATTTCTGTTTTAGTTTTGAGACTAAGGGCTTTTCGTTGGAATTTTTCCACGGTCTTAACATTTATATATATATATTCTGATTCTCAAGATACAGCCAGTTGTTTTATTTCTGACCAGAACTCGAGAATCAGAATATATATTTTCTATAGCAGTCAAGATAAGTAGAAACCAATATATATAAATATATATATGTACGGAACATGCAGAACAATAAACTTCCTTCACGTAGGGGTACTGCGTGAAGGGAAAAATAAAAAAAAATATTTATTTATATATATGTATGTTATATATATATATATATATATATATATATATATATATATATATATATATATATATATATATATATACATTCTCTTAAGGAAAACAACAAATATTTTTTCATGGATAATTTATTTTTTAGAAAAAACTATCCCTCAACTGTTCGAAATGAGTATTATATTCTAATTACATCATCATAGGGTACATTAAATTCAGATTAAGATATATTTTATTACAGATTTGAACTGAAGATTTTGATGGACCAATAGTGAAAAATTGTATTTAATTTTTAAAACAAACTTTACTTGTGAACGTTTTTCTCATGGTTATCCTTATACTGGCTCTTATTTTAAAAAATAAATAATCTTTATTTTTCTTGTCCCAATGATCTAGTGAAATATTTTTTATTATGATAGCTGTTGTTTTGGCTTAAAGTTGTGAGACATCATCAGAGCTTGTTGATACAGAGGTAATTCAAGGTTCGATTTCATTCTTCATCACAGTTTATATAAATACAACTATTTTACAAGACATGCTAATGATACTTGGATCAGAAACTAGCCCCCTAAGCATAATTGAAGGAAAAAAATTCCTAGCTGTACAAATGGATTTTTGGTGAAGAGCAGCAAATATATCAAAGGTTAAAGAGTCAGATATCAATATGAGGGGGAAAATGGAAATAAGACTAAATGTTCTGGTAGTTATGGAAGGAAAAAGGCTCAGATTATTGTAAAGGGTTTCTATGAGTTGGTTCATTTTTAGCAAACCTTTGATCATTCATTCTAGGTGGAGCACAGATCATTTGTGAAACTTATTTTTATTGGAGCAAAAAGTTTTCAGTTGATAACATTAATCTATTGAATAAGAAATCAGCATATACTTTAAATAAAACATATTTAAATTGCATTCTAATATATTAGTGTACACATAGCAAATATTTGAAAGAAGATTGCTAAAATGAATTTTTTTTCTTTTTTTTTTAAAACTTTTTCCTTTGCAATTTCTTATGATAAACCCTAATATAAGTATTGAAAATAGTTGGGGGAGGTGTCAATAATTATTTACTGTACTCCCTGACCGTTTTTAACATTTCTTAAGATATATACAATCAATCATTTTGACATCGACCTAATTTATAAATCTTTCAATGCAATTAAATTAAATATTATTAAATTTAGAAAATAGAGGTAGTTGGGGGGTGCAGTCAAGAAAACACCAAATAAGTCAGGACTTATTTATATTCTTGACTGCACCCCCCCAACTTTCTCCATTCTCTATTACTCATCCAGTCAACTATTTTCCTCTCTAACATTATTAATTTTATTAAATTTTTTATTTGAAAAGAAAAGATATGGCCAGGACCGGGACTTACCACGGAGAGGTGAGAGACCCAGGTTCAAGTCCCGGTCCTGGCCATATCTTTTCTTTTCAAATAAAATATTTTAAAAAATTAGATCATATAACAATAAAATAAATTATAATTATTATAAATAAGCAAAAAAGACTTATATGGTATGGTCACATCATGCGAATGCAATACCTGTTGGCCATTCTGAATATTCTAGCACTATCCAAACAAAAGATGTAAATAAAGAAGATCATGGAAGATGTAGATAAAAAACATCAGGTATATATGTGAGGTTGTGGTCTGACAGAGGATAACTGTACTATCAGCGATTGTAGGAAAAAAGAGATATTGAGAGTAAGAGCACAACACAGCTTCTGGATAAATAATTAAAACTATTAATAAAGATTGATGAGGATTTGAAATAATTAATATAATGCTATCACAAGTTTTTTAGTGCATTTTTTTGTATTAAAAACTATATATATATATATATATATATATTTTTTTTTCCAAATTGTACCTTAATAAAAAATAATTTACATGATTAAATCACTTTATTAAAAATATATATTGTTTATTAAAATGTATAGACTTATAAAATAAATTATTTTTAATATAATGCTTTCAATAGTATCAATGAGGCAGTGGGTAGGAATAGAAGGGGATATCCCTTCTCCAACGGCTAGAACAAGGGCTTGTTTATTCCTTCTTGTTGCGCGTTTGACTGATGTACTTGTAGTAGTTTTTCCTTAAGATTCCATTTTTAGTCATTTATCCATTCTTCCAGTTTTGATATGTTTTCTAGAATAAAACAGTAAGTTTTAACTTTTATTACATTTGTTAATTTTCAGAATATATTTGAATAAGAATAATTTGGTACATAGTTATATTTTTTTAGTGTTGGCTTGGCTTAGTTTTCAAAACATTTTATCTCCCTTGTTTGGATTGTATATGCTATATATACGAATATAAATGCTGAGATGTGCATTGTTTAGTTAAATTCTAATTGGGTGGTGTTCTATTAATAAACTAATAAACTATTTTCAATATTTATTTTTTCACTATCTCTGTTTGTATATGTACACACAAACACACACACACACACACACGCACACACAAAATAACATGTATATATATATATATATATACATCTAACTCTTACTTACATGTATTACTTATTACTTACTCTAATATATATATATATATATATATATATATATATATATATATATATATATATATATATATATATATATTAGAGTAAAGGAGGAAAAAATGGAATCTTTTTGTAGATGAAAAAATTCATGTTTTTTTTTTTTTTTTAGAAATATAATTTGCGTTTTATTTATTTAAACTAAAATATGTTTGCATTTCACCTTTTTCTCTCTCTTCTCTCTCACAATGCCTTATACAGAATTTATGATTAAAAAACTTTATTCAAAGTAAATATTGTTTATTAAAATGTATAGACTAATAAAATACATTATTTTTTACTTAATGTTTCCAATAGTATCAATAAGGCAGTGAATAGATATAGGAGGGGATATCCCTACTCCAACACCCTAGAACAAGGGTGTGGTTATTTCTTCTCGTTGCACACTAGAAGGAGGTACTTGTAGTAGTTTATCCTTAAGACTCCATTGTTGGCCATATTGCCGTTCTTCCAGTTTTGATATGTTTTCAACAATGAAACAGTAAGTTTTAACTTTTATCACATATATTAATTTTCAGAATATATATGAATAAGAATAAATTGGTACATAGCTGTAACATTTTTTAAATGTTTGTTTGGTATAATTTTGAAAATATTCCACCCCTTGTTGGGATCGTATTTATGTTACAATTATAAATACTGAGGTTGAGATGTATGCTTAACAGTTGAGGTAACATTGAGTGGTAATCTTCACAAAAATTATTTTCAATATTTATTTTTTTCACTTTCTCTGTTTATATTTGTATACATACAACAAAAAATATAGAAATAGAAATAGAAATAGAAATAGAAAAGTAACTTTATTCTGGGACAAAGTCCCTTTAGAATAACAGATATGAACAGGAATAAAAACATAATATTTATCTGGCCAGAAGGCTAAATGTTACAAATCATAAAGCGTGAAAACATGACAGAAAACAATTTAAAAAGAAATATATAAACAAAAATAATAGTAAGTAAATAAATAGTACAGATCTTGACAGGATATTAAGCAATTACAGAGAATAGATAAATCCAAAGCTTTTGAAATTGAATGCATGAGCTAGCATTCAATAATTTGTTTACATGATGTACAGCTTTTCAAAGAGCAGAATTAAAAGAACTAGATAACACAGTTTGTTATTATATACATTGTATTCTAAGCAAATGACTAACCTACCTAGAGACTATCCTTCTGGGAAGCTAATAGATGTTGAAACAGCCAGGATTTGAATAATGATAGAGAGGGAGTATGACGGATATTAGGAGGGATTGAGTTCCACATTGTGGTGGAGCGGGCGAGAAAGGAACGTTCGAATGCTTTAGTTCTGTGTGAACGTATATAGAGTACAAGTATATGTATAAGTATATGTATAGTAAAAATATATGTACAAGTATAAGTGGGGAAAGCAAGAAATTTGTCTGAAGATAAAAAATTACATGTTTTCATATTTGTTCTATATATATATATATATATTTAGTATATATATGTATATATACTTTTTTTTTTTTAAACTTTAGCTTGTCATCGTATGTAGTAGAGATCTATGAAATCTCTGCCTCATAGGTAACTACGGATTTAACCTCATGCACACCAACACACACACACACACACACACACACACACACACACACACACACACACGCATGAAAATGCACACACTCACACACACATATAAATATATATATATTTTTTTATTTTATTTTCTGAGGTACTTTTGAAAGAAGCGTTGTTATATTATATATGTACATAGATGTATATATATATATATATATATATATATATATATATATATATATATATATATATATATATATATATATATATATATATATATGTATGTATGTATGCATGCATCATGTCAGTATAGTAACATTCTTTAATTAGTTATTTATTATTAATATTCTATTGGGTAGTAGATCAAAATATAAGTGAATATAAAGTTTGATTTGTAACTATTTAGACTAGAGATTTTAATTTGAACAGAACATGCAGAATGAATGGTTAAAAAAGTCTCCATACATTTGGAATATTTATATACTATAAAGTAGAGGTCTGCTTTAATAATTTGTATTTTCTCATTTTTCTTGAATTACTTCTATCAAACAACTTTTCATTGAACCAACTAGTTTATTGGTTACTTCTGGTTGTATTAGATTCCATTCTGATTTTTAAGCTCATTTTTATTTTTAACATTTCTTTTTCTGATTCACCATTTAATTTCTTCCCACAGATGCTCAATCGGGTTGAGATATATATCAGGATGTTAAAAATGCGCCATTCCTTTACAAGCTTAGGAGAATATTTCTGAACATTATCCTGTTGGAAGAAAAATCTGAACAAACATGTTGATCCATTTTACAATAAATACTAAGTTTCCAACCCTTGAAGCACTAACGCACCCCATACGAGTATGTTTCCTCTCTCATGTTTGACAGTTCTTTTAATGTTCTTTGTATTACATTATTCATCATGTTGTCTTCAAACACAAGCACTTCCATCTTATGAGGACATATAATATTTTGATTTGCCAAAATAATTTAATCCCAAAACATTTGTGGCTTGCCTAAATAAGTTTTGCAAATTCTAAACTTTGTCTTCTTGTTAACTCTAGTAAGCAACGGTTTTTTCTTGGCACACGACAATCATAACCATTAGATCCTAGTAGGGTTCTCACTGCTTCAGACACAACATTCAAATAATAAAGGTTTGGAAGCATACCTTTTAATTTAGTTGTTTGTTTTTCTCTTATTTATTACAAAGAGGTTTAAAACTGGTGGGTTTGAGTGGCAATTATGTATTTCGTGAAATGTTTCGTTTCGGGTTCGGGCCTAATTAGCTACAAGTAGAACATTAAGGTCATTATGGATATTTTCATTAGCATCATAGCATGGAGCATTGAGGATTTTATGATGGCTTTCAGATTTAATGAGTTGGATACGAGATTAATTCGATTGTTTAGTGGAGCCTCAAAGCTCAGCTCCGTAAGTCCAAACGGGTCTATTATAAGTAATTTTGAGCTTAAAGAATTTGTCTAGAAAATGCTTAATTAGCCTGAAATGGTTAGCAGTTGTCCTTTAAAATTTACTTTGTACATAAATAAGGGTTTTCCTGGATATTAGTATATTTTCTATACTTTTGATTACTTTATAAAAGTTGATAATGTACTGAACAGTGGCAGGACGGGGCTTGATTACCATTTTTCCAATTTCTCACAATAAATGACCTTTTTTTTCTTAAATTAATACTAAGAGCGAATGTCTTTTGATTCTAGAATTTCATATTTGAACGTCTAACTTCAAACAATGGAAAATGAACTTATTGAAAAATATTTTCTCTTATCGTTCTATTACTTAACTGCATAAATATAACAGTATGGAAACTTTTTTGAGTTTTGATTCTGCAATGTTTTCTTCAAATTAGAGTTTGTAATCTAAAGAGTTATAAATCGAACTTTGCATTCACTTATATATTTCTACTGCTCAATGAAATATCAATAATAAATAACTAATTCAAGAATGTTACGATACTAAAATGATGCATACATGTCAGTATAGTAATTTAAGTTTAATATTATATATAGTAATAATATATATATATATATATATATATATATATATATATATATATATATATATATATATATATATATATATATAGTAATAGTATTTAGGTTTTTATTTCAAAACCTATGAAATTAATTATTAAATGTTTATTTGGCTTTCAGATTTTAACAGCACCTAATTATACTATTGTTTTTCACAGATATATAATGAGCACTTTCAGTGCTGTCTTTAAAGCTCTGGTACAAGTTATTCCATTCTATAACTTAGGAGACAGTGCTCGATTTCCACTGGTAATACTAAAATTATATAATAGTTAGTTTATAAATGTTTTTTATGTAAGAATTGTTTATCTTTAATAATACAGTTTAGTTTGTCTTTGCATATGCCCCTATCAAAAATAATCAGTTGATTAGTACTACATTCACAATAGACCAGATTTTAGTTTTTACTCATTTTCTTTCACTAGATGAGTTTTTTGATATTTTTCATAAATGCTTCACACACTGAAATTGTGTATTAAGGATATGAGTTGGTAATATAATAAAAGGATTAGGATTAGAATAAAGTTTTCTTATTTATTTTTTAAATCTAACATGGATGGTAATTTTCAATTAATTTTTATAAATTACTATGAAATTAGCTTTGGCTATCGAGTTTAAATTTATGAACAATTGAAATATAATAAGTTTTAAGTTTCGGAAATACAATTTTTTTTAACTTTTCTATTTTATTATATTATTGGGTAATTGACATTTAAATAATCTTTAATATAGATATGATAGTTGAGAAATATTTTGTTTAGTTTAGATTTATTTGTGTATATTATAAAACTAGTTAACTAAATTTGTAGAACAATAATTGTATAATAATGATTTTTATGCAGATAAATGCTGATACATCTATGGAGCAAGGGAAAGACAATCTAGGGTTTAATTATGGATCTGTGAGTTACAGCTTTTCTTTTAAATCATTTATTCATATATGGCAGAATTACATTTTTCACAGACAAGAAACTGCTTGACGTTTTCCCCTACTTCAATATTTACTGGACAAACACTCTAAGCTCCCAATTAATTACAAAAGACTCATTTACATGACAGTTATCAGACCTATTTGGACATATGGAGCTGAGCTTCGGAGCTCTACTAAACCATCCAATTCATCTTTTTTCCAATCCTTACAATCTAAAATCGTTTGTAAAATCCTCAATGCTCCTCATTATGTCACAAACAAACTCATCCAACATGATCTTAATATCCCATAGGTTGCTGATTTGGCCCAAACTAGATACCTAACCTTCCATGTCAAGCTCCATACACACTTGAATCCAATAGTCTCTCAACTTGCTTCCCATACTATTCCTGATAACCCTGAAAGAATCTGAAAACGAGACCTTCTACTATAGAACTTTATTGGAATGCTACCGATGGGTAGTTTCTCCAAAAGTGTTCTTTTTTTCATGTCATTTGTTCATATTAGAAGATTTACTTGTTATATCAATAAATTTATGATTTTATGACATTTTTTCAGACTGGTCAAACCCACATCATTGCCCTGGCGTATAATGCTCAAGATAATAAAGATGTAAGTTATTACTGATTTTATGAATATTTTATTAAATAATGAATACTAAAGGATAAAAAAGTTTATTAAAAAAACAATAAATGAATTTTCAAGATAACTATTTTCATTATTGCTACTAATTTATTTGCCTTTAATGATTAATTTTCAGATGAATGGCACCATTGATAATAATGATTCTGCCAATTACCCAGTCCAGGTATTTGTATTATAATAAAAATAAATATCACAAACTAATCATCGTTATCATGTTTTCTTGCATTTGTTACAAGCAAAAGTTTTTTTTCCCTCCATAAAATAAGAAAATGGCAGAATTTTATTTTTGGTTTTTAATTTTAAACTCAAAGTAATGGCTTCATGAATGACTGTTTTTTAGATTGAGCAAATGAACATCAGAGCATTCCGATATAGTTACACTGTTCCAGATAATAGTGATGTAAGTTATTACTGATACTATGAATATTATAGAATAAAAAAGTTTATTAAATAAAACCATAAACGAATTTTGATTATTGCTACTAACTTACTTACCTTTACTGATTACTTTTCAGATGATTGGCAATAACATTGATAGTAACGGTTCTTTCTTAAAAAAAAAATCGAGTTTATTAACACTCTTTTTTAAAATTTTTTATTTGTATTTTGAAGAGAAAATATAGGTCCAGGGCCGGGATTCGAACCTGGGTCTCCCATATTTCCGTCATGGTGCTCTACCACCGGAGCTATCTTGGTTCGTACCTCGGTCAGACAAATCCATTCTCTTCACTGATCCTATATCCCCGTGTTCTTGCAATTTGCGATGTATACAAGGGGAAGAATGTTCATTGAGCATTACTTTAATTAGGATCTTGTTGACTTACAAAAATATTATTTATATATTATTATAATTTATTATAATTATTCATTATATATTATTATAATTTATTTTATTTTTTTATTAATTGTTATAATTTTAAATATTTTTATTTTGAAGAGAAAAGATGTGCCCAGGGCCGGGATTCGAACCTGGGTCTCCTATGTTTCCGTTAAGGTGCTCTATGCACCTGAGCTATCGTGGTTCGTACCTGGTCAGACACATCCATTCTCTTCTCTGATCCCGTTTCTGACCGAGGTACGAACCAGGATAGCTCAGGTGGTAGAGCACCATGACGGAAACATGGGAGACCTGGGTTCGAAGCCCTGGACATATCTTTCCTCTTCAAAATAAAAATATTTAAAATGATAACAATTAATAAAAAAATAAAATAAAATAAACTCTCTTTTATAGTTCTTTTATATTACATGTTATTGATATTATGTCCAGGTTTATGATGATATAAAGATGATGGTTAAAATAAATTTGTGATTTGCAGGAAGTGGTTGTCCAACAACCCAGAAAAGCCTTGGCTAATTCAGAACTTTTGGTTGTTGGTGATGAAGAACGTGAAGAGTCATGCTGTGAAATGATTTGTATGTGGATCGCAATCTTCGTAGACACTTTCAATCTTATCTGATTTCATAATTGTAATTTCCTTACATGAATATTTGTATTTTACCTTTATCTAATACTTTCATTTTACAATCACTTTGATTTATTTTGTTACTATGCTATCATATTTACTTAATATAAAGATATGTCATATTTCATTTCATTCATACTTCATATGTACTCTTATGCTTTGTTTATTATCTGTTGAGGGTAGAGGTAATATCTATTTGATTTCATACAAATGAAATGTGAATGAACATATTTCAAAATTATATTACAACAACAAAAGCGTTATTAAGTTTGGTTAATCATTATTTTAAAAAATGTTTACATATAATAAACAAAAATTTGAAATTCTCATCTATCTGTGTAAATTGTTGAAATAATATTAATTTCTGTCTGTAAAACATTATATTGTAACCCTTATCAACCAATATTGTATTTCAATAAATTCGTTATTACAAGTTGACTTATTCTTATTTCATAAACTCCATGCATCAATATTTTTAGTATTAGTGATATTAAATATAAATTTGGTATACCTATAGTAGTATGTAGTTTGTCATAACATTCTTTGTTGATTAATACTATTCAAACTCAAACTGCTATGAAAAACTTTATAGATCAAAAAAATTTGTTATTAGAAGCAATTATCTTGCAAACAAAACAATTAAGGCGCCATTATTTGTTATTTATTTAAATAATATATTTATACGAATTTAAACCTATATTGTGTTAAAATAATTATTCAAACACTAATTAAAACAGCTTTTATATAATTTATAAAATAAAACTAATTAATTATATCTAACCAATTATAACTATAGCTATTAATAACTAAACGGTAGCCATAAATAATAATAATAACGAAGTAAATAAATAATAAAAATTGACTTTTTTTCAACCATTTCTTTGCATCGAATTTTCAGATTTCAAAAGCTGAAATTAAAAAAAAAATAATTTACACTCTATTTTTTTTTGTTCTTCCAAAAAAATTAAATATATTGTAAACAACCTTGATTAAGGAACGTGATATAAATGAATTTCGATACTTCATTTATCATGAATAGCAAGTCATTCGATACTTTGTTTATCTAAACGTGATATCATTTATTTGATAATGGCTTACTGATGCAGTAAAGAAGACGCTTTATCATTTTTATATCTTAAAAAAACTTTCTATCTGTTTATAGATGTAGATGCATAACCAATACTACTTAACTGTGACTGTAATCTGTGTTTACAAAACGATACCGCTCGATCTGAAAAATCGATAGAGATTTTCTGACTTAATAAATGTATCTTCCTCGTCAAAGACAAAAATTTGTGTGGAGAATTAATCGGTACAACATATTTCTTTTTTCGTTTACGTTAATAGTTCACCCGATTCTTTTCATTATTCCAGACATTATCTTAATACCGATGATCTCCAAATTTATTTTGTCTTCTGTCCTGCTAATCTCATTCGGGTATCCCATAAACAGAATAGTAGCCATGCAGAATGGTATTAATAAAATTTGCTATTGGCCTGACAGATATAAGCTGTAATTAATTATAGGAAAAACTAATGCCATCCTGCTCAGTTCCAGACTCTTCTTACTCCCCCTTAATTATTATCCTTTACTTTTCGGAGAACCCCCGCCTCGATAGACCAAAGAAAAACTATTAAAAACCTCGGAGAAACCTTCGAAAACAAATTTTATGCATTTTAAATTCCCCTAAAAAACGTTATTATTCCAAAACAGTTCAGAGAATTCGGCGAATCCCACCATTTCTAAACCCTCCAGTTTCTTGTCGTCTCTTTCTTTCTCAAATTATAATACTGGCACCTAGTGTAGGGGAACTTATTGAACATGAAGTTAAATTAATGAGTTGTTTTATAGTATTTAACCTCAGAGATCCCAAACACACATAGAAGCGGTTGCGTGCGATCACGGACAAATCACCTCCCTGCCGAACCGTTGTCTTAGAAACAGTACAGATTCTACTATGTTCTGAACCTATGACCCTTCATGGATTGTATTGTAAAAGGAAAAAATACTCAAAGAAGAAAAGAGGTTCTGGCAAATAAATCAACTTAAGTTGTATTCATTTCTCAATATTTTATTGTTTTTTATGTTTTCCAATCCCTATGAAACGATAAATCTTCTAATGTCCCAGAAAGTTCCGCTATCCAATCTTTGATTAATCAGTATTTATTTTCCGATCACATTGAACTACCTTTGACTAATCTTTTTCCCTACAGTTCGAATCCGTAAAGCCTTCTTCAAGCATCAATTATTTCTTCATCCCCTCAAATAACAATCTGCCATAAAATTTGAAATGCATTTATATATTTTTAGATGATATAGTTTAAAATCACTAAAAAAGTTAGACAATAAGTACTCATTAATTTATTCAATAAGAAAACGAACAAATCGTTTATATAGATATTTGAAATGGTTTGCAAATCGTTGAATTCGTATTATATTAGACAATTCACAGGAGCATTGTTTAAACATTTGAATAAAAAATATGGATAAAATGCTTTAGGAATTGGGAAGTTTAAGCAGGAAATGATAGTAATTGGAAAGAGCTTAGAAAAGAGATGAGCTTTTGAGACAAACCTGCAGCGCCGGTATCTCTCTATGCCTCATTCATCATCTAAACCATTCTCACCTTCCGCGGCTATTACCTTAAACCTTTAGCGAAATTACACTGACAATTTTTTTTCTTCTCAAATTATGTTATCAAGATCTATTCCATGATCAGTATTTCACTATTATGTATTGCTCAATTATGTTATATTTCTGAACTAATCTTCGTGCATGGATAGCTAAATTGACTATAACAGTTGTGTTGACAATGTATAACATAGGTATGCTGCGTTTTAAAATATTTTAATAATATTTTCTTTTTATTAACTTATTCATTGAAATTTACAACTGTATAATAACAATACGACAAGTAAATGGCAGGAATGATACATAATTGCATGGGTAAAGACAAGTAGAGAAACTACCCAGTGGAATTAATAACAAATAACAAATTCAACTTAGAAGGGCACGAGGCCGTCTTTCCAAACGGAGGATTATCAGGGATTGAAGAAGTAGCTAGGTTTGAAACTAGTGGGTTTGAGTGGGATAAACGTTTTTCATGACAAGACTGGTATCGGATTCGGGCCAAATCAGCAATAGATGGGACATTGAGGTCTTTATGGATGAATTTCGTAACAAAGTAAGGAGTATTAAGGATGCTGGATTTTACGGATAGGAGAGGAATCCTATGGCTTAGTGGAGCCCCAAAGCTCTACTCCGTAAGTCCAAATAGTTGTGCATATGAGTATTTTGTAATTAATTGGTAGCTTAGAGCGTTTGTATAGTAAGTGTTACAATAGGCGGGAACATGAGGATTCCAAGTTAAAAGCTTGTCAAGGTGTAATCCTAAGTATCGGAGTTGTTCTACAGGAGTTTTATTAATGTTAAATATATGATAACTGAATATCCAAAAATATTTAATTATCTAATCAGAAAATAAGACATAGTATAGTTACCTTAAGTTTTTATTATTTCACAGTAAAAAAACAACAACCCCCCCCCCCCAAAAAAAAAACCCAGCTACAACAAATGAAGGGTCTTGAAGCTATATTATTTTTAGAACATTATTTGTACAGGAAGGTGAATTGTATGAGGTCACACTCAACCGCACGATTTTCTCTCAATCAAGGGCCTGTAGATCCCGCGGTGTCCATCCACGGAATATAGCAAATTAAATAATTTATCTGTCACAGCTGGATTTGAGCCCAGAACCTTTATCATAGCAACACTGAGCTAACTCGCTCCCTCATTTCTATTTCATAGTAACCTAACAAAAATTTGACTAGACCTATAAGTAATATAGGGTTGTTCAGTGGTAGAGCGTTGTGCGTTGAGTTCCCGGGATCAAATCCAGCTGTGGCAGATAATTTATTTAATCTGTTAACAGCCGGGGTTTGGACAATATCGAAACAGTTCGGAATTCGATATTATACGAACGGAAGTCCTACCACTGTTCTTAGTTTATTCATGTGCAGTCACCTCTTAAGGAGTTAATGTATATTCCAGAATTATTATGCAGTTGATGTTTTCGTTTTTCTGCTTATGCAATTGTAAGGCACTGCAATAGACTATCTATGGACAAAATACATTCCTAAAACAATGAAATAGACTTGAGGAATTTTCTATGAAAAGTTAATATAACTACTTGTCATAAAACAAAATTTTTTATACGAATTCAAATCATACACATGAAAACGAATTCGGTTTATTTCAATTTGGCTGAATTACTCTTAACAAATCGATTTTGGTAAGGATTGACCGATTGACCCTGTGGGAACTGGAGAACCTTCTGGGACTCAACCAGCTTCTATAAAGTGGTTATTCTTTAAAGGAAAAACCTGGCGGTTTAGCGTGATCTCGGTCACTTACCTGTAAGGACCGTTGTACTGGGAACAGCACAGTCTATACCTCATACCGAGTCCAAAACCCTGTAGGTTTTTATACCTGTAGGTTGGTATAGGTTTTAAAAAAAACATTTAATACAGAAATGATCGTAGTAATTCAGGAGTATGAACATATATTATATAAGGTAGATTCGTGCAAAAGATAAATATTAAACAATGGGAAATTATTCGAACATATGAGACCCAACAGCTGGGAGAAAGAAGTGAAAAAGGATGTCCAGGAGTTCCAGGAGCTAAAAACTGGAAAGTGGCAGTCAAGGCAAGAAGATGGACTAATCTTGTTCAGCGGCCAAATGCCATCTCGAACTGGTGCCATCGATTGAGTTGCTAATTCGTTAACAATTGGTAGTTAAATTGATACTGCCACGATCTGTAATATTAATATATTTTAAAATTTAACCTAATTTTTTAAGGACGGTGGATTTTGATACAATCTCTAGACTCTTTTGACCCTTTCGAAAATGTTCATTCGTGCTTTGGATCTCGAATCGGGAGAGGAATCATAATTTGAATTCATTACTTTCCATTTATGATTAGAAATGTTGCTTAACATATCTTCAGCTTATAATTGTTAAAGACTGTAACCTCATTATCTAATTGGCTTTTCTACTGAACATCAGGAACCCTAATAACTTACTGATGCAATGAGTGATTACCGAAGGGTCTCTTTGTCAATTAAAATTAATGTAATAAAAAAAAAATTAACAGTGAATCGCAGTTTTTTATGGTACCTTAAAGTTAAAAAAAAAATTGAAATTGATCTCTGAATTATATTATGCAACAAGTAAATTGAAAGAACGATCCCGTAATAACATGAGATAAAGGTAAGTAGAGACACTACTCACTGGTAGTACCAAAATAACATAATCAACGTAGGACACGTGGTCATCTTCTTTTCAGACCCCTCGGAGGATTATTGGGAATTAAAGAGCTAGGTTTAGCTATTAGCTAGGTTTTAAACTACTGGGTTTGAGTGGGAATAAAGGTTGTCATGAAAGGATTGATATCGGGATCAATGAGTTACAAAAGGAACGTAAAGTTCGTTGTGAATGATTTTGTTTGCAAGAAAGTAAGGAGCATTGAGGATTTTATGAAGGATTTTAGATTGTAAGGATTGGATATGATAGCAATTCGATTGCTTAGTGGAGCCCCAAAATTCTACTCCGTATGTTCAAATAGGTCTTATTATTGTCAAGTATATGAGTATTATATAATTAATCGGTAGCTTAGAGTGTTTGTCAAGTTACTGTTAAAGCAGCCTGGAACGGCGAGCTTATGGTAATAAATGAACAGAAATGAAGCTTTATTCTTAAAACTCATACTTTTATTAATCAGATGTCGGTAACAACAGGTGATCTTATTTGAGCAGTTTTTTAAATATAATATATTATAAATGACATATTCATTAAATAGTTCTTGTTAGGGCCGCCTCCTGATTTGGGACTCTAATAAGACCCCAAGGTAGTTCTTGATAATAAAGAATGCTGCGCAGACCTGTTAAAGAACTACAAGATTGTTCACGAGTCTTGGCAATACTGAGGTTTCTAAGAAAGGGATAATCTGTAGAGATCTGTAGAAACATGGTTATAAAATACTGAATTTATATGTTGCGTGTTCATACTTTTCTTTTTTGTAAAAACAATCCAATCACAATGAAAAGACAAGGTTTAATATCTCAATATCAGAGATACATGAATAATGTATTGATTGACCACATGAAATAATTCAGAGCATGGAAGACTCCGTTGACGTACATGGAAAACAGGGATGGTTAAGCAATGGTACTTTTTTTTTGTTCCGCTTTCGTCATTAATGCACCAAGCGCCACTTATGAAATTGAATGGATGACGTTAACTGTCGGTTAAAAATGCAAGCAGATTAAAGACCAGTTCTAAGCTAGCTTAGTAAATATACATGGACCCCCTACGGTCTTAGGAATCGATAGCTTCATATTTGTTTAAAGCCTTACTGAGAAACTGTGGGTCACTAATGCTTCCTTTCTGGCTATCTGCTATTCCAAAGGCAATGGCGATTCCAGAAAGCGCCTATTATGTTTATAATCTACCATATAATATAATTAAATGTTATATAACATACAATATTATATATTTCTATCAGTCCTAAGAGGGTTAATCAATATAGAATATAGATACTACATTCCAATTACTATAGATACCCAAACCAAAGGTCGGAGTACTGATACACATTTGGAATTAAACTTCAGATTTTAAAGTGACTCAAGGTAAAAACCGATTACTTTGGAATAAATTCCAAAATTTTAAGATTATATATATATATATATATATATATATATATATATATATATATATATATATATATATATATATATATATATACCTAACAGGAAGTAGAGTCTTAATCTTCAAGAAGTATGTAAGTACTGTAAGCAAGTATGCAGTTACTGTTATTGCACAAAATTTATTAAGTTGTTTGTTAGGTCATTATCATTATTGAGCGAATATATAGTATATACCTCAACCGGTGGTAGGCCAAGTTGGTACTTGGTGAGAACTGTAGTGCCAGAGCGGGGTCGTATAGTAAGGTATTTTGTTTTCAATAAAAGATATTTCCCATATCAGGCTGCTTCAACACTCACTACACACTAAGTAACATGGAATCCTCATACTAGACTGAAATGAGAAGAACCCGCTCGCCGTTTCAGACTTGTTCAACACTTACTAGACAAACACTGTAAGCTTTTAAATAATTAAAAAAGACTCACATACATGACTGTTATACGACCTATACGGAGTAGAACTTTGGGATTCCACTAGGAGTTAGGCACCTAACTCCTCTCGTATCGAATCCTTACAATCCAAAATCCTTAATGCTCCTTACTTTGATACGAATGAAATCATCCATAACAACCTCAATGTTCCATTTGTTGCAAATATGGTCCGAGCCTGATATCATTCCTTTTATGACAAACTTTATTCCCATTAAAACCCACTAGTTTCAAAGCTACCTCTTCAATTCCAGATAATCCTCCGTGGCGTCAGATAAGCAGATGGCCCCTCGATCTTCCAAGTGGACTTGATTATTTGAGCACTACTACTGGGTAGTTTATCTGCTTGCCTTTATCCATACAATTACGTATCATTCATACTTTTGACTTGCTGTATTGTTACAATACAGTTGTAAATAAATTTAAAAAAGTTTATATTTAGTTGCCATTGTGGCATTTAGCTTATATTACATAATCATCATATTCAGACCTCTTATGAACCGCCTAAAGAAGGTGTGAGGAAGAAGCCTTCATAGCCAGCTCTGTCGGTACTCCATTTATTCTTCCACTGCCTTTTTTACTCCATTGAAGTCTTCTTTTTTTGGAAGTCTTTCTTTACTTTATCTTCCAACATAGAAGAGTGTGAGATTTCCTCGTTTCCCTATACTATGACTCTATAGAACTCGCTAGCTGCTAGGTTCCATTAGTAGATTGTGTCCTAGCCATCTCAGCTGATTTTCCTCTATCATGTCATGATTTCCAAGAAGGTAACTTAAATTTTTATAAATTACCATCTTGGCAACTTATGCTTAGGCTTTAGGCTTGTGAGGTCAGTTCATTTTACTTTCTACGACTTTATATGTTTAAATGTTATTTTGAGATTTTTAGCTTTTCAGCAGTGCATAGTACATCCATATTAATACTGCTACTTACAGAAATTTATTGGTCAATCTGAAAATAATTAACGAGTTCAGGATCAAAAGTTTCAGATTTAACATTTTATATGTTTTCGTTACTTTAGTCAAGCTATTTTATGCTCTCCAAACCACATGTTATGAACCGGACTAAAACCAGAAATAATTCAGCATTGCGTCATGTTTGACAAAATCGTTTGACTAAATTATCGAAAAATGAGAAAAGTCAATAGAAATTTCGGAATTATCAGCTGTCTTTTGCCATTATACATTGATATATTGTGTTGGAGCAAAAACGTCAAACACCTTTTTAGAAAAAATTCTAAATAGAGTAAAATCAATTACGAATTAGCACTTCAAGCAAGTTGATTTTGACGAAAAAGTGTTTGTAACATCCCAGGTATCTACCTTACTTATTTATGTAATCGAAGCTTCATTTTTGAATTAGACATTAGACAAAATCACACCATTCGCAAGATTTGGTTATTTGGACTATTTTTAAAACTCGGTTTCTAAATTGTTCATGATTGCAATGAGCTAGATTATATATATTTCTTATATAGTGAAGTGAAAATAAAAATGGTTTAGTATTTTATAGCTGTATTGTTGAGATCATTTCCTAAAAATCTATTACCCAATACACAAGCAAACGGAAGAAAACTAAGGCTCATTTAGATAAAGTATTACAATGGACTTAAACAAAGACGAGGAGTTGCGAAGAAGTTTCTTTTTAATGAGCTCAAAGTAGGTAAATTAATTATGAAGGTAGCATATTTTTTTCGAATTGCTCAGTGATTACTTTAGGTCAAATTGTCCTGTTAATAATTAAGAGTTGTTTAATCACAATATCAGTTTTTAACAATAAAAATTTTAAATTAATCACAGAATGTTATGACTTTAATTTTCTTTAAGGACCAATCAAGTAAACAGATAATAAAAATTGAAAAGTATGTCTTCCTAACTCAAACATATTAAAGAGTTCTTGCAATATTGTTTTCACTAGCAATAAATTAAATTACCTCTGTTTGGTATTTTTTGGAGGCTATTAATTGTCCTGAATCCTGATTCAGTCCATATTTAATGCATTGAAAAAGCCTTAAAAATGATATTTTTACTCTAATCTCGTCACAAACGCGAATGGCTGCATATTAAATATCGATTGAAAATTATATCAACCCTATCTATATAGTCAGTCTCCTTCGTGCTTTTGAGTCTCCTGAGATTTATTTGTAAGATAATGCAAAAATACATTGGTGTAACTAAGTTCAACAAAAACTAGTAATGCTCTTGGGTCATGTAGGGGTGGATTATAGGGATTGCGAAAGCCAAACGGCTGGACTTTGTTACCTTCATTGATTATTCACTACGGTACTAGCTTAAAGATGCCCTTGAATGGACTAGGGTGAGAAGAGAAAACGTAGAATAAGACGCACATAAATGGGCAATAACTAAGATGAGGAGAAAAAGAAAAAAATGGGTACATAAAGAAAAAGAAACACAAGTTCGAGACAGAGAATTTTTTTTTTTCTTTAATCGGCTATGGGATAGATCCAGGTTCATTCATAAGCATTCAATTGATTAATGATGATAAGTACCGAATTATCTTCTCTTAATCCTGTCATACTCACAGCTCGAAATATCGGACGATACAAATCGCTGGGGAGAGGGACAAGTGGCACTTCCAGACATATGTCACTTTCGATGTGTTACGGGAGTATGACTCTTAGGTCGCGTCCGCATTGATGTGATATTAACTAAGGGAAATATTGCGGCGATATTGCTAGGAAGGTGCAATAGCAGGGTACACAACTTCACCCTAAACTCGAAATATCGGACGATACAGAATTGCTGTATATTATTAGAAATTAATGTATTTCTTTTTTCCATATGTAACCAGTATTTTCTTCTTGTATTTCTTTCTGAACCACAAAAAACCACTGCAACCTCTTCCTCACTAGTATTCATTTTTGTAACTGAAGCAGTGAAAATTGTGAACACACAAAATTTCCATAGTTCAGGTCGCGCAGATTATTGGCTGCTGTTATTAAGCATTCCGAGCGATAAATCGTCCCAATATACTCCTTAATATATATCGCATGTCTTATATCACCTCATTGTGAACACGGCCTTAGAAGATCAGAAAAGAAGTGGAGGGAATATGTTTTGCTTTATATTTGCCAAGCAGTTAATCACGAAACCCTCTCCTTCTAAAACTTTGTACCTAAGAAAAATTAAATCCTATTGATCATTGGAGTAGGAACAGATCACTGCAAGCTGCGGGAAAGCAACGGAGATTAATCACACTATTCTATATAACAGATCGTAGCCTACATGCGTCAATAAGTCTGCTAGTTTTAGATTGAATCCAGGAATACAAAAATTTTTCCATGACTCTTTTGGATTTCATCAGTTAAGTAACGTATAATTATTAATTTTTTTTAGGTCCCGAGCTAGCTACAGGATCCCTAATCAAAGATACGAAGACTTCTTTTAGTAAAATGACCAAGTTTCCGAACTATAAATCTATTTTTTAAGCTAATAACGTGATCTATAGTACCTTTAATTGCGTCTATTTAAAATAATTAACCATTCCTCATTGTAGTAATAAAAATTTCAACAGTTTCTTGTTGTTAGTATTAAGAAATTCAGTTACAACAAGTTTTAACTGTTTATTTGTTAACCTTTTAATATTTTCCAAAAATACAAGTTATCATGAGTTTTGCTAAAGAAAAGAGAACGTAATTATGGAAAATCTGTATACTTCGATAATCATTTAATCTAGAAATGGACGTTTCAACAAACATATATCATCTATATTTTTAAATATTTTATTTGAAAAGATATGACCAGGACCAGAACTTGAACCCGGGACTTCCACTTTTGCGTTGTGGTGCTTAACCACCTCAGCCATCCTGGTTATCTTCTCGGTCAGACATATCCTTTCTTTTCACTGATCTTATATCTCTGTATATCTCGGTGTTCTCGCAATTTGCGATGCATACACGGGGAAAATGTTAATTAAACATTACTTTTATTAAATATTAAAAATGAAAGATTAAACAAACCAGTATAATAAATATCTAACAATAAATTAAAAGATATATATTATATATACTTCGCAATGTTAGTTGAAACTTGTATTTCTTGATGAAGTGATTACCAAAATCTACTCATTACTCATACAAAAGCTCATGATAACTTGTTTTTTTTGAAATATTAAAAATGAAACTTGTTGTAACTCAACCCGAAGCGACAGCCTGCGGAATAATAACCGTTTTATTATAAGTGACGATCCGACAGTTCTGGATTAAGCTCGTCAGGGAGGCCTAAGTCCTGCAAGGACTGATATGCCGTGCAGTTAGTTAATTTCACATTTACAAATATAAAATTTATTTTAAAAAATAATGGTTCAAGAGACGAAAAATCAAACAAACCGAAAAATGAAACCAAAAAGTAGAAAATACTTTTCAATAAATTTAAACTAAGAATAGAAGAACAAAAAAAATTCATTTTATCGTTTAAAGTGAGGGGGTTGATGTTAATTGTTGTTAATATTTAATCGACTGATATTGGCAAAATTAGAGTTCTTATGAAAATATCTTAAAAAACAGTCCACGTTTTTTTACCATAAAATCTATGTTGCATAACAATGCTCATAATTCTAATTTTATTTTATATTTTAAACTTATTAAAATTTATTTTCTAGTTTTTGATTTTGTTATCTTTTAAAGCATGTTTCTTAATTCCTTAAACTAATATTTACTTTCTACTTTTATATTCGGCTGGCTATAAACGCGTGTTCTTAAATTTTACAAACTACTATTTTTTCTGTCGTAAAATATACGAAATTGGTCCTAACAGTAGTGATATGCTTGTCTCAAAAATTAAGTCATGTATGCCTTAGTACCTGGCACAAGACAGTGATGTGTTTTCGGATATGAAAAATCGCTAATCCTGAAGATCCTGTTCATGATAATTAGACAAAATTATTAAATTATTTCATTGTCATTGGTTCTTGAGAAGTATCAAAAGGCCAATGTAAAGGCCAAAGTACATACATATGTTATTGAAGTCATACCATACTTTTGTCATCTTGATGGGTAGGTTCTTGTTTGATATAATGTAGTACGAAAATTTAGCACTTCGATAACGCTTAATCATTACAAAATTAGCTTTAAGCTAGTTGAAATAATGATATGCATAAAGCAATACTTGAGGAAATAATTCGAGCATTGATTAATGCTAAGGAGGGTTTATAGTTGTGATGGCGGTACGGCCTCAGCTTTAAAAGTAGCACCTACGCCATTAGTAAGGTGTCAGTAAATACCTTTAGCCTCAAGATTCATTAGTTTAATGACTACTCCATAGAATGAGCAATATCTGTATAGGCCTTTCAGCTAGTTACCCTCGTGTAATCTGCAGATTAAACCGCTTTAAATGCTTCGGCGTTTAAGCATGTTTTGTATAAGTGGTGCTCTCTAATGTGCCACGATTTATTAATTAGTGTTATAGCTATCGGACATAATATTTAAAGAATATTTCGGAAAGCATATCGATTCCAATAAAATATACCTTTGCAAATATTGTAAGATTCGTGGAAACGTTGCACAGCGCAATATATAGCAGAAAAAATATCCTAACATGTAATCATTCACGGCAAGTTAAATCACCCTTAAACACCAATTTTTTAATTTAAATAAATAAATTTTTAAAAAATCAAAGGAAAGCAAATGCACGCCTATAAGTAGTTTGCGTAAAGGGGCTTATTCGCAAATAACAATAATAACAGAGGTCTGCGATGAAAAGATTGTAGCATATTTAACTAGTGGGTTCAACAGTATTTTTTGTGCTGATTACGGAAAAAAATAGTGAAAACATTCCATCACTCCCCAGATAAGTCACAAATTTCAGCGGATGTTTTAGAGTCTAGACTTAAAGAAAGACATATGTTAGCCTCCGGTGTTTCATATACAAGATGCCGACTTGTCCCTTTTTTTACACAAGAGGGTGACCTAGTTTTCTGCAACAATGTACCGGGAATCATGGAAATGTTCAAAATCACGTATGAACCAGAGGAATTGAGACTTTTCATCGATTCATCAAAAAGGAGTTTGAAAGCTGTACTTCTTCACAATGGTAACCGATATGCTTCTGAGCCTGTTGGATACTCAGTCCATTTGAAAGAATGCTACGAAAATCTTGAGTTTGTTCTTAATAAGCTTGACTACTTTGACCGTAAATGGACTATTTGTGGGGATTTGAAAGTTATTTCCATGTTACTAGGTCAACAAAGGGTTACCAGTTTCCATGTTTCCTCTGTGAATGGGATAGCCGTGAGAGAAAACAACACTATATCAAGCAGATGTTGCCAATCAGAAAGGCTCTTATTACTGGAGTTGAAAAGGTTGGAAGATAAAGTTTAATGGATCCTAAAAAGATCTTACTTCCACCACATCATATCAAATTGGGGCTAACAAAACAGTTTGTGAAAGCATTATCCAAAGAAGGGGAGTGTTTCAAGTATCTTTGTGAACAGTTTCCTGGTATACCGGATGCCAAGCTGAAAGAGAGAGTCTCTGTTGGGTCTTACATAAGAAAACTTTTAAAAGATGAAAGCTTTGTCACTAAAATGGAAATGGATGAAAACAATGCCTGGAATTCATTTAAAGTTGTTGTAATAGGCTTTTTTGGAAACAAAAACGACCCAAACTACAAAACTTTGGTTGCTGAATTGTTACAAAACTACAAAATGTTGGGCTGCAACATGAGTGTCAAAGTTCATTTCCTTCACTCACATCTGGACTACTTTCCAGAAAATCTTGTGGTTGTAAGTGAGGAACTGTTGAAACTATTAAATAGGGAACATTCACAAGAACATAGCTGAAAAAGAAGCTTTGATGGAAAAAGAAAACGTTTTTACAAAGACTTATAATAACTTTACAACACATGTGTATCACTTTTATGCTCATTTTAGCTGGGTATCGTTTTTTTTTTTTTGCTTTTACTTCATGTTAAAATAATAAAAACAAACCCAAAATTTTCCGTTTTTTTGTACTTTTTCCAATAACTTCAACTTTATTTTGTAGGCAAGCCTTACGTGATGGAAAAAAACCAATGTCATTTTTGAAATTAGCGCAAAAAACTAAATAAAGATCAGTAAACTAAATCAAAACAATTTTTAAAAAAGTTTTTTTTTTAATATCTGTGTAATTATTAGATTTACACCTATTAGATTTGCAGACCCATGTCATCAGTATAATCGTGATACTGAAAAGCACAAGATAGGGTAAAGAAGATCTTGGTCACTCTTTGGAAAAGTTGAAATTGACACAAAGTTCACCTCTTTTGGACATCTGCAGAATTGTCAGAAAATTCTTAAATCAGTAATATCTTTCACATTCCCTTGAATTTTGTATCCCGGGATGTGGATTTAATTCCAGAGGAATGTGAGAGAAAACAAAAGTATAATGTCATATAAATAAAATAATAAATATCAACGCACTAGGAATGTAAAAATGTACCACATTAATATTTTTTTTCAATTTCCAATAATAATTTAAATCTCAACATGGGACCTTTTCCCATTTCACAAAAAGGAAATTAAAAATGAATTACGTTGGTACAGTAAATAATAAATTTATACAAGAGTTGTCGGTTAACCATTAATTTTAATTTAAAACATATTCTTTTATACCTTCATGGAGTCTTTTAAATGTTCTTCAATGAAAACTTTATAGGATGCTACTGTTTAAGTGGGTTTAATTGGGCATCAATTAAATAAAAATCAAGCTTTTGCAGATAAACTATTTGATCATTTAACAGTCACAGATAGGCAGTTTGGGATATAGAGGACCTTCTGGGCACCAACCAGCCTCTACAGTGTGAGTAACCCTAAATTAATTGAGGAAAAAACCTGGCGTTTGAGAGTGATCTCGGACTAATAACATCCCTGCACAACCGCTGTCCAAGAAACAGTACAGTCTCTACCATGGTACTGAACTCAAGACTCTTCAGGGTTTGTTGTGAAACAAGTAAAAATATGAAATATGAAAATGAAAAATACAGAAAACGAAGGAAATGTGACGTATAAATCTACATGTTTTCTATTCTTTGATGTATATTATTGAAATATAATATCTAAAGTATGTAATAAGTAAATGTATGTTGTATTATCAGGAGACTCTCCCTCCATCCCCTAGCCAACGACACCGCCTTCAATCATAATCATCTATAATGATTAATCTTGTTCAAAGATAAACAGCTCTTAACAATACAAACTAGTGGCAACACAAACAACTTCAGTAGTTAATTAAACTCAGTTTAATTATCTTTTTTAATGAATTTTCTTCACCTACTCGACATAAAACACCCCGTGTCCGAGATAAATGCGGTATGGTAGTAGTATAATATATCAGATATAATATCATTTAGTTAAATCCTACAAGTGCTTTAAAATTTGATTCCAGTGCATTGAGGATATAGGATGCTACTATTTAAGTGGGTTTACTTTGGCATCTATTAAATGAAAATTTGAGCTACAATAATTTAGCAGAGTAATATGATAAAATAAAAAAAGAATCAATAAAAGATGAGCAAATACAAAGATGTTTTTCCCTTAGAGTAGAGGAAGGAATCAGAAATACATCGGCAATAGAAGATGGTTGGGAAACACCCCCAATATATGGTAGAGACTGTACTATTTCTAGGACAACGGTTGTGCAGGGAGCTGATTTATCCGAGATTACGCTCAACAACACGATTCCCCAACCACCAACTAATGGTACCCACTTTATAGAGGTTGAGTGAGTCCCTGGAGACTGTTTACAGAATAAATAATTTATGTACCACAGCCGGATTTGAACCCGGGGCCCGCAGAATTGCAATACAGAGCTCTATAATGCTTCCTAACAAATATTAAATTATTAAAGTAAAATTTATATTTTTTTTTTCCTTGAGAAATTTTAATGTATCGAAAATATAAAAAAAATTATCATTAAATTATATTTTTTATTATTACATTATATTTTAAAACCTCTAAACAAGATATTAATTTGGCAATAATAGTTAATCGTGTGTTTCATATATATAATATGATCATTACAATATATTTATATATTTTTCATTTTCTATGGGTCAGGCCTGATGATTAGGGGGTCATTAACGGGAATAGAGAACGGTGAAAATTGATTTCAGGTCATTTGTGGATAGTCAGGATGTAAACCTGTACCACTACAGCCCATGAAAGGTCTTGCGTTCAGTAAGTGTTAGAGACTGTACTTTTTCTAGCCCAACGGTTGTGCAGAGAGGTGATTTATCTGAGATCACGCTCAACCGTCAGTTTTTCCTTCAATTAAGGGTACTGGCCCCCCAATGGAGGGCCTTCAGATCCCACAGGGGTAATCTGTCGCTGTTAACAGGTTGAATAACTTATCTCCCAAGAGCCGATCTCGAACTCAGGTCATGATATCAGTAATCCACCACCCTACTTACTGAGCTACCCTGTTCCATAATAAAATATTCAAAGAATTACAAAATATGTTAAATTTAGTACTAGTTATTCCATGTTTAATTTAGGTTTAACATCGAAAACATATATATTAGGAATGTAATTACAGGAACAAATATTCCCCGAATTTGTTAAAAATTCCAAAAATAATAAAATTTAATACAAATTAATAATTCAAGAAATCCATTCTGATTTTAAACATCATTTGTCAGAACCCTGAAAGATTCTGAAATCAATCATTAGCTCGATTGCATTTATTTTTTATTTTCTATTTCAAACATAAAGATATTTATTACTATTATTAAACTTTATTTTGTATCATGCTTTTTTATTTGTCATTATTTTACTACTATATTGGTGCTAATTTTATTGTTAGAATATTTTAATGATGAAATAAAAAAAAACATGTTTCTTACATATTATGTTTATTCCCTTTTAAGTATCCACATTTTTAAAAATAAAATATTATTGATTTTATTTCCGGTGAATTTGGGTTTATCTATTTTAAAGATAAAAACAAAAATCTTTATCTGAACTGCAATTATCTATCGAATAGTTAATCTAACAATGCTGTTATCACCTAAAAATGTAATTAAACTGCTTAAACCATTTGCTGATAAAACACACGATTAGCTATTATTGCCAAATTAATATCTTGTTTAGAGGTTTTAAAATATAATGTAATAATAAAAAATATATTGTAATGATATTTTTTTTTATATTTTCGATACATTCAAATTTCTCAAGGAAAAAAAAATATAAATTTTACTTTAATAATTTAATATTTGTTAGGAAGCGCGGTAGCTTAGTGTGTAGAGCTCTGTATTGCAATTCTGCGGGCCCCGGGTTCAAATCCGGCTTTGGTACATAAATTATTTATTCTGTAAACAGTCTCCAGGGACTCACTCAACCTCTATAAAGTGGGTACCATTAATTGGTGGTTGGGGAATCGGGCTGTTGAGCGTAATCTCGGATAAACCACCTCCCTGCACAACCGTTGTCCTAGAAATAGTACAGTCTCTACCATATATTGAACCCAAGGCCCGTCATAGGCTGTAGTGCGACAGATTTTTTTTTTTTGTATTTGTTAGCAAATATAAAAGGCGGTAATAATTTTAATTTTCTTCTTAAGCATTTGTAACATCCATCAAATACAGAGTACCGTTTGAATGTTTATTCAATTGAGTTTATATTGACATTTTCGAGCGTCTGATTACCTTAGGAAGTTTAAATGAGTTCTCACGATTTTTACGTCGTTTTAGAGACTAAAGTCTATCCAGTATAATAATTGTATAAGTTAATCCATGAGCTGTCATAAAAATCAAATTCCTTATATTTAATAATAATGGTTCATATATTTAATATACAATTAACATTAAATTTAAACAATTTTGTAAATTATAAATGAACTGATATCTTCATGACGAAGAAGAGGATTTATTTTTGAGATAAAATATAAGTAAAATTATATTCCTCACTGCGAATACATACATTTTTATAAGTGGGCTATTTAGTTTCCAATTAAAAAAAAATTGGGGTGGTTAAAATCGTAGTATATGCCCAACAAGCATTTTGGGATGCTGATTTTAGTCTGATTTCCTTTAAAACGTCTGTACTAGCAATGTAAATGCAAATGAAACATCAACCTGTAGCCTGTTTTGTTAAGCGGTTAATAAAATATTCTAATGGCTTTTAGCCTCATTCGTTGTTAAAACAGATTTGATTAATTTAAGAAAATACGTTTGAATTAAACGCAATTAAATTCCGAATATAATTTATCTTATAATATTCTTCAATAAAAAGCCATAAATTTAAATACAATTCATCTTAGAATCTTACTTGTTATATTTTTATTCATGCTAATATTAGGTTTTTATTTACTTACTTTAAACTTGTAAAAATACTATATTAAATATCGCCGAAGATGATGAGAGATGGATTAAAAATCGTAAAGTGACATTTTTTTCATATATTTTTTTTTTGATGTGATAAAACAATAATATTACACTCTATTTAGACAGGTATAAAACATATTTATACTGAATCGAGTATAATTACACACAATTTTTCGAAAGCTTCATTTCCATCTTTTTTTTTTTTAGAATAGAATAATTTATTGATATTTACAACTGTAATTATATTACATCAAGTAAATCTGCTGTACGAACAAAGGACATGAAAAAAAAAAAACACTTGTGGAGAAACTATCCATTGATAGCACTCCAATAAAGTTCTATAGTAGAAGGTCTCGAGGCCATCTTCTTTTCAGACGCCTCGGAGGGTTATCAGGAATATTATGGGAAGCAAGTTGAGAGACTAGCGGATTCAAGTGTGTATGGAGCTTTTCGTGGAAGGATAGGTATCTAGTTTGGGCCAAATCAGCAACATATGGGATATTAAGATCATGATGGATGAGTTTGTTGCGGATTGAGGATTTTACGAAGGATTTTGGATTGTAAGGATTAGGTACGAGATGAATTGGATGGTTTAGTAGAGCCCCAAAGCTCAACTCCGTAGGTCCAAATAGGTCTGATAACTGTCATGTAAATGAGTCTTTTTTAATTTATTGGGAGCTTTGAACGTTTGTCCAGTAAATGTTGAAGTAGGCCAAAACGTCGAGCAGTTTCTTGTCTTTTCAGTCTTGTATGAGGATTCCAAGTGAGACGTTTGTCCAGGTGGAGTCCTAGGTAACGTATCTGTTCGACAGGGATCAGTGGAATGTTATTAAAGGATACAGTAGGGCAGGAATTCGTAGGTTTACGAAGAAGAGTGAAAGTAATTTGGTGTGATTTGTTAGGATTTATTTTAATTCTCCAATTTTGACACCATTCTTGAAGGTTTGAGATATGGTATTTAAGAGATCGGTGTGCAACAAATTGATCCTTATTTACTGATAACACACATGTGTCATCAGCGTAGGTAGTGAGGACAGTGCTTGGATTGGTTGGGATGTCAGCTGTATATATCGTGTATAGGATGGGACCCAGTATACTACCTTGAGGAACTCCAGCACACTGGATAAAGAGGCACGAGTAGGAAAAATTATGGTTTACTTTAAAGGTTCTATTACTGAGGTAGGAACTGATAATAAGGAAGTAAGTAGAAGGTAAGAATTTACAGAGTTTGTACAGCAGACCCGGATGCCAGACTCGATCAAAAGATTTCCATCTTTAAACAAATATGTCTGAAAGGTTGCCCAAGAACGCATGACTATTAATGAATATGAAATAAATAAAAAAAAAGTATTAACATGAAATTAATAAATAGATCTTTCCATGATTCATTGTAACTACAAATATATTTTGATTATTTAACTTTCAATAAATCCAATATCTTACCATATCTGGGATTTTCATTTAATTTTGCATCAGTTAATTCGAATCACAAAGCAAATCTTCTTAGTATTAAAGTAGCTTTTCGTAAACCTCTTTTGCCTCAGTTCGCATCGTCCATTAGTAAAATCGATACCAGTAACTTAATTGAAAATCTCAATACCCAATAATTGCCAACATTCAACTTGATTCAAATTAGAAACCAAAGAACCAGAGAAAGTATACTCGCATATATAATATAAGGTTTTTGTTAAACTTCCTTCTGGCGACTTTCCGAGACTATTCTGTTCTCGAAGGGTAGAAATAGGATTTTTATGAGTTATATTAAATAAAACACTAGTCTAAATATAAAATGGACTCTTGTACGATGTTAATATAGAGATAATACATACTAATTGATGAAGAAATGTTAGTACCACATCAATTAACCAAAATACCTGTTCAATATGAATTAGATAAATATGAATCTGATGAACTGAATGTAAAGCTTATTTATTAGTAGTAAAGAAGAGTTAATTTTTTAAAAAGTAATTAGATTTAATATTATAGAAGTCCTATTACTTTAAATACAAATGTTATAATTGATTATAAAAATTGTTATTGATTATGAAAATTATATTTTCTCTCTACTTTTGGGGGATATAGGTACTGGCTTGCTAATCGATCTACGCCACTATATACAGCTGTTATAACTGGTCAAGGATATATTTAGGTCTACAATTTATTTAATACTAAAATTATGATATTAATCATTTTATATATTTGTAACGTTACGCATCTCCAAACTGAATAAGTGGGTTGGAAATTAGTAAGTAAATCGAATTTAGAATTGCGTTTTGGGTTCTCAGCTCTCTTTTTCGTTCCAAAACAATATGGTATCGTCAACTTGGATGTTAAAAACGCATTTAACATGGCGAACTAGGCCTGCATATTGGATGCGCTACGGACAATGGTGGTCCCATCGTATCTACTAACGGTTATCAACGACTATTTTACAGATAGGGTACTATTTTATGCTTCGGATGGTGGTTTCAGGAGGTATGAGGTCACTGGTGGCGTCCCACAGGGCCCAGTCTTAGGTCCTCTCTTGTAGAACGTTATGTACGATGGAGTTTTTAGGTTATCCATGCCGGATGGAGTTACAGTTGTTGGTTTCGCCGATGATGTAGCAGTTGTGGTCGTGACAAAATATATTGAGATTACCCTAATTGCCAACCAGGCTATTATTCGAAAATGGCTGACTTCTGTGGGGTTGCAGCTTGCTGACCATAAGACTGAGGTGCTCCTGGTCAGTAGCAGGAAGCAGATTGAAATTATTACTCTCAAAGTGGGTAGGCACGAAATTCGTTTCCAGCCATACTTGAAATACCTGGGAGTTCTCATCGATGCACGTCTCCAGGTTAACTCACATATGAGTGTATTAGCGCCAAAGCGGCAAGAATTACTTCATTATTGACGCGCCTTACGCCAAATATTGGCGGACCCAAAGAGAGTCGCAGAAAGCTCCTGGCAACTGTTTTCTCCTCAATCCTTTTATAAGGAGCTCCAATCTGGAAAGAAGCCATGTCCACCGCATCGTACAGGAGAGAGATGGTCTCAGTGTATCGAAGAGGTTTATTGAGAGTGACAAGTGCTTTCCGAACTGTTTCCTAGGAATCTGATTGCGTAATTGTGCGCATGCCTCCGGTCGAGATGCTAGTGGAAGAAGGAAACAGATGGTACAATCGTAGTTCTCGAGTATCAAGAGACGAAGAGAGGAAAACCACCATCGTACGTTGGCAACAGCGTTGGAATTCGGCTAATACCGGAAGGTAGACCTACAGGGTGGTGTCTGACATAGGTTCGTGGTATGGTCGGCGACATGGTGAGGTGGATTTCCACCTTACACAACTATTGTCTGGACATGGATGCTTTAGAGCCTACCAGTACAGATTCAAACTCGACGAGAGTACTGAATGCCCAACGTGTATGGCGGTAGAGGAAAAAGCAGAGCATGTATTTTTTTAATGTAACCGTTCACTGACGAGAGAAGGAAATTGGAGCTGGCTTGTAAAAAAAAACGTGACCCCTTAAACTTTAGTGAGCTTCATGCTAAAGTCGGATGAACAGTGGGCAGCCGTGAAAAATACTGATGGTCCTCAAAAGACTGAGAGAGGAGGAAAGGACAAGGAGAGAAAATAAGAAGTAGAAGACTGGTGCCTTCTTGAAGAAGAAGAATTTAGAACAAGAAGCTACAAGATGGAAATGGCCATGAGGCGGCACGCAGCCATTCCCCTCCACGAATGGCCCAATTGTTAACTCAGACCACATTGACAGTCTTCTGTTCAAAAGTATTGCAAATACCTTTTACACAGTGCTGAGTAATGCAATACCCCTGTAATTATTGCAGTCGGTTTGTTACCTTTTTGTGAATCGGTACAATAGTCGCCAGGTTCCATTCGCCTGGAATCTTATCTTCCGTCCAAACATCCCATATTAGCTGATACAGTTCTTCCCGAAGTTCCTCACCACCACATTTCAGGAGTTCAGCACTTATTTCATCCGGCCCTGGAGACTTGTAGTTTCTTAGGCTGCCTATATCATCCTCCACCTCCTCTTTCTCTGGGGACTCTTCAACTTCTCCATTCGTCTCTGCTTTGCCGAAAATATCATCAGCGGCATCTGTACCTAGTACATGACATTCCTTACCTGAATTCAAGAGGTTGCAGAAATGCTGCCTCCACCTTCCCAAGACGGCGGAAGGATCCGCTGCGAGCTCTCCATTTTCCTGTCTGCATATATTTGTTCTGGCCTGAAAACCCTTCTTTGGTTCTTATATACCCTTGTAAAACTTTCTGGTGTGCTTCGTTTCATGTTGTTCTTGCAGTTTCTTTATTTGGTCATTTTCATAAGCCCTTTTTTTCCTTCTACAGAGAAGCTTTGCCCTTATTCTTTTTGTCACATATTCCTCTCTGCTTGCTCTTGGTTTTAGATTAAGCATTTTTAATCTGGCCTCATTTCTCGCTTCAATGACTTTGACACATTCCTTATCAAACCAACTGTTTCTTGCCGGGTTTTCATATTTCCCTAGGGTCCCTTCTGCCGTACTTTTAACTGCCTTTTAGAGAATATCCCATTTCATATTTAGACATTCCTGATTTCCACGATCTTCTCTCAAAACGCTGCTCACGTTTTCTCTGAAGAGATTTGCCACATCTACCTCTTTCAGCCTTTCAGTTGCATATCTTACCGTTTTCATGCTTTTTTTTTTTTTTTTTGTGGCGTTTTACAGCTACTCTGAATCGATAATTTACTTTAACTAGAAAGTGATCAGAGTTACAATCAGCACCTCGGCAAGATCGTACATTTGTCACGTCTGAGAAATGTATTCTGTCAATCATCACATGATCAATCTGATTTCTAACTGAGCCATCTGGGGATATCCATATTTCTTTGTATATATCCTTTCTAGGGAACATAGTACTTTTTACAACCATTCCCTTTTCTGCTGCAAAATCAATTACTCTTAACCCATTTTCATTGCTTATTTCGTGTTCACTGTGACCGCCTGTTATTGATCTGAATTGATATCTCTATATATGAGATATAGAGCGAGATATATGTATGTATGTACATATATATATATATATATATATATATATATATATATATATATATATATATGTAGGGCTCACTACAAAACCATTTCTGGCTCAACACGAGGAATTCTGTTAGGAAATAGGACTCTTGTGTTTGTTTACAATAACGGTCTTACAATAACTAGGTTCTGAAATGTTAATTGCTTTAATATTTTTTTTTAATATGAGAATAAACAGAAAGAGGAATGTTAATGTTGAACAAAGGAGGCCTCAGTTTATTATAGTCGCTATTGAGACCTAACAGTAAGCTCTTTCAAAACTGCATGACGCACATTTTTTTCTTCATAAAAATATGTATTCAATAACATCAACTGTAAATATTTTGTTTTTTCAGTTGGATTTAAAAACATATAACTCTTCTATAACTGTTCATAAATAAATTATTATCTAATACATTATATTTTTTTTATCGCCTGAACTGCTTACTTAAGAGTTATGATGATTCAACAAGAAATAAGATACAATGAATAATCGGTCTAAATGCATCACGTCATAGTCCACTTGATAAGATATATATCATAAGCGATATCCAATATACGGTAATTTTCAAGTTGAAACTTAAGAATGCGAAAAATTATACATGTGCTGCCATCTAGCAACCGGCATATCAACTTCAGTTTTTGTGTTGAAATTACTAATGACACAAATTAAACATGTGCTGCCATCTAGTGATAGGCTTATAAACAAAGTGAATATTCCAGCATAGAATAGAGTAAGGACTTTTGTTGTTAATAATTATTTTATAATACAAAAGTATATATATAAACACCCTCAATATTTTTCCCCCCCAATTTCATTTACTTTTTCTCCTATGTACATTTTTCTCAAGCTTAACAGATAAAGATTATTGATAGCTAGACTTTTGTTTTTGATATATATTTAAAATAGATTAATCCCCACATGATTTTTGAGTGTTATTTCATTAACTAAAGGCTACTATAAAATGAAAATTATAATGACTCCAATACTCATTGTTAGTATTCAAGTTAGGAACAGGACCTGAATAAGGTATCTAGCATGGACCAATTAAATCGACAGAACACAGTAAATAGTGTGACTATTTTTTAATAACTTGTTTCTTATTGTTTAGTTTTTCGTCAAACGAAGTTTCATAAAAAAGTAACCTTTAATATTTAATGTGGTCAATTTAAATTGTCTTAGAATTTTAATAGATCTTTAATGCAATTCAGCAGTAAGCTCTTAAGCCTACAGTTGAAATGGGCAAAAGTCAAATTAACAAACCTAAAGTAAGAATCTTTCGGTCTTAAATTTAAATATTAACATAAAATGATACTTTTTTTTTTTTTACAAATTATGTTATATATATTCATTCTTAAAGAATGGAATGAGTCCCTAGTAGTACTTATGTACAAGAAGAAGGGAGCGTCAATGATATTCAATAACTATGGAGAGATTCATTTGCTCAAAGTTGAATATAAGATTTTTTCCTTTTATCTATATAACAGGCACCTTCCATATGTAGAACAGAAACTTGGTGACTATCAATTTCCAATCCAATTGGTGATTTCTAGTCCAATAGATCAATCATTAATCAAATGTTAGTCCTGACGCAAATATCTGAGAAGATATATATCAGTAGAGAACCTGGATACTGTTTATGTTCATATGCTGATTTTAGATCAGCATATGACACCACTAATAGGAACAAACTAGTAGTGGCCATGGGCTGAGATTATGGTGTAAACTAACTCGGTTAGTAAAGTACACAATGGACAGTACATTCTGCCAATCGGAGTTCTGTGGGATATCAGAGCTTTTTGCAGTGGAAAGTGGCACAGGACAGGGAGACCCAATAGCTTCTCTCCCGTTTAATATAATTCTACAATCAGTTATCAATAGGGCAGGATTGAATCAAGATGGAACAATATTTACAAGGATGACTCTGAAGTTCTGGCCTATACAGATGGTGTAATCATCAGCAGATCACTTCAGAGGATAAGGATAGCTTATAGAGCAATCAACGCTGAAATAACAAAAAATTAGCCTGCACTTAAATGAGGAGAAAACTAAGGTTATGGTTTTAAGCAAAAGACTACTGGTTCAGAGGTACAGTTACTACAAACTGGGCTCCAACTGCTTCACAATGTTAATACCTCGGTTCTATAATTAATGAGAACATAAATGATGAAAAAGGGGTGAAAAGAAAAATCACAGCAGAGAACAGAGCCATTTTCCCCATCTTAAAATTTATCAAAAGCAGGCTTGTCAGCCGTAACACCATGTTTATGCTGTACAAGACACTAATAAGACCTGTAGTCACAAATGGCAGAGAGGCATGGACCCTCAACAAGTGCCAACTTGCTAGATATGTTTGAAACAGATAGGTTTCCACTCCTTGAATTATTTGATCCCTGGAAATACAAACATATAAACTTAAAATGATATTGCAAAACCAGATGGAGATATAAGCTAAGTACACTATTAAGATAAAAACTCAATATGTACGAAGCTCATTCATATCAAAATACTAAATTCTTAAAGCATTGAGGGGATCAGAAATTAGTCATTCATTATAGTCACTACCAGATATATAAATTTTGTTGTGTAGACTAGGTATACTAATTCTGACTTACCATTTTTTAAAGGATGTATGACTTTATTAAGCTTGCAGTGTTTGGTTACGAGTTGTATGGTCTAATATCATACATAAACTTTTATTAATTTTTCAATCAAAGAAAATACATTATGAGACTGTATTACAGCACTGTTATGATTTTAAATATAAATATAATTTTGAAAATATTAAAGTCATAAATATGAGAGTAGTAGGTTAGTGGTTACTGGAATCTTGATTATATGTGATTTGAAGCAACACAATACAATTTTTAATAAGAACCATGTAATATCAATTATAAATCAATTTGCCAGCCTTCCCAAATGATTTGATAAATTGCAAAACATAGAGACATATAAATTATAAGAAAATTTGTGGTGATATAGTAGTCTACCTTCTTTAACCATTGGTGAAGCTTATATTTACAAATTGAATGATAATTGTTGACCTTGATAATATATGTGAAAGAAAGTGGTCTGGGTTTATCACTTTATTATTACTTACTTTATTTAAAACATACTGTATTTTCTTTTATGCAATTAATAGTCCTATACTTATGTAAGGTCTCTTTTTACCTATCAATATTAATAATTTTCTATACAAATTTTTCATTTTATTTTATATAATTTGGTTTCTAGATTTTTTATAATTTTACAATTTTTATTTCTTACTGTATTTCTTATCATTTTCTACATTTACCCATGTCATTTTTATCATTTATACATTCCCATTTTATATTCAGTTTTTGTTTTTTATCTTTATTGCCTTATTTTTTATTTTTCAACACTTTCTGTTTTATTATTATTTTATTCTTCATTATGTATTTTACTACCATTCTGGCACTTCATTGTTTATACTATACACTCATACATTTTAACCTTCATATTTACCTTGCTGTGCATCTTTATCATTTTTATTGCCTGTAATCACCTTACTTTTGTTTATTTATATTTACTATGTTTTAATATATTTTTACCAATTTTATTCTTAATTGTCTGTATTTTGCATATAGCCCTGAAGAAGACCTACAAAGTAGGTCGAAACGTTGGCTATTTAATAAATTTTTCTCCAATTGTACGAGAAATTCATTGACCTCTACCCGGACCACTTTCTTCCACTTATATTTCTATAATTTGATTTAATTGTTAAAGATAAAATAATAAATGATCAGCAATGTTTTCAAAAGGTGATTTATTCATTAAATCATTGCTTTCTTAGCCTATGTACATCTAAAGATAGATTATTCTTTGCAACTAAACTTAAAAAAAAAAAAAATAATAAATAAACCAGGAATTGGCAGCATATGAATAAGTGAAAAGGTTGAGGTTCTACTAGACCCTAGTACATTAATTGAATTTGCTAATAAAATAATTATTTATTGTGAAATCTATATTTCTCACTAAAATCTTTTGTAATATTAATATTAATATTAGATGGTGAACGAATTTCCATAATCTTATACAAAGTCTTAGCAATCAGTTTCTTTTATTATTCCAATCCATATGGCCAACTTAATCAAAATTCTTCCAGGGTCTCCCTAACTACCTTAGCTTCTAGGTTTGTTATACTGATTTTCTTTTTCTTTAGTACCACATCTAGTTTTGCCTTACAATGTATCTTTAGAATAGGATTGATTCAATTATGTCAGTATCTCATTTGCACAATATATACAGTAATTTCATTTTGTAACTGCAGTCACTTACTGTAGGTATTTTTCTGAGATCCTTCTATGTCTGAAACCCTTATGGCTTAAAATAAAACATCTGTTACCCTCTTATTCAAATAGTTTTTTAATTTTTTTTTTAAACTAGATTAAAAATCCACGGCTCCCTTATTCACTATGCTTCTATAATACTTATACTCTACATATTTCCTTTATGACCACTTCCAGTTTTGAAAATAATTATATATTTAGAACACGGTTGTTTGAATTATTCGGATGCAGATGTTCATATCTCACTAGATAAGTTAAAATAGTGTTTGAAATGTACTTTCCAGTTTTGAAGGTTTGAAACGGTGAAAGTTATTTCTCTGAAATTGTTTAGCTTCATCTTTACTTCTTGATGTTGGAGAAATAACTAATAACCTGTTTTTTAAAATAAATTTTAATATGAGTGAATTCATTTTAAAAAAAATTAAGGGTTTCTCATACTAACTTAGTTTCTAGATTTCCTCTTATGATTTTCATTTTTTTTTTCCAGGAACAATTTTAGTTTTTCACTTTAATAAATGTTTAAAATAGGATTGCTTCAATTATTTGTGTGTAAGTGTTCATGCATATGAGGAATCACCTTTTTTTCAAATAACTTTATATATTTATATATATATATATATATATATATATATATATATATATATATATATATATATATATATATATATATATATAATGTATTCAGTTTTTAAAAATCCTTCCTACCTTTGCTTATAGAAGGCTCTATACTAAATTTTCTTTAGGACTACTTCTAGTTTTGCATTTTAACACTTCTTTATCATTGTATTGGTTCAGTTATTTCTAAGTAAGTGTTGATGTTCAAATTGGACGACCAAGCTACAAAAATAGAGCTGATGATGGTCCTTTAATCTAGAGTTGACCTATACCTTGAAATGAGAGACTTATTATCCATTTATTTTAAATAATTTTTAATCTGTTTTTGAAAATAAATTTATTTATTTTAATTTTCAGCATTTCAACAAAGGAATAAACTAAGTTATGAAAAGTTATTGTTTGTCAAGAAACCTGATAAGGCTTTGTCCAGTTCAATTATTCAGCTTCAGGTCATCTGTCACACAATGATTGAGCAGGACTGAACCTTTTATCGCAACTGAATGTACCAGCCTTACTGATCATGTAATTATTTAGTTGAGTTCAAGTTCAAAGCTACACCTATTACTGCAAACAAGATGCCTGCTCTTGTATCACATGCTTTACATTATTTCTGAGCTTCTCATTAATCTCTCTATTTGCTAATTCTACTAAGCATAATTTTTTTCATTATTCTTATGAAGTCTATAAATGGCACATTCATCTTATTTTTTATGTGATTGAATGAACAACTTACTGATGTATAAAACCCACCTTTTGATTAATGCATCATCTTCGGATTGCATAAGAAGGGAAATATCTCATCTTTAATCTTCAATTGATTCCAAATATGTATAATATGTATTAAGAACATTCTTTTATTGTTTTCTCGTTCAGTATTTTTTTCTTCACAGTAATCACAGATATTTATGCTTAGGAATATATTTAAAAAAATGTTTCAGGCGTTGATGACCGTATGATGGTTTTATGCCTTACAAACCCAAACAAACAAACAAAATGTATTTATTGAAATTTACAACTGCGCAATAATGTATCACGTGAATAGAATATAGGATGCATAAAGGCAGGTAGAGAAGCTAACAACTACGTTAATATAAAACTCGAACGTTAATATAATAATATAATACTCGAATAACAAATTCAATTTGCAAGGTCACAAGGCCATATTCTTTTCAGAAGCTTCGGAGGATTATCATGCATTGAAGAGGTAGCTAGGTTTGAAACTAGTGGGTTTGAGTGGGAATAAAGATTGCCATGAAAAGATTGATGTCAGCAATAATGGGGACATTAAGGTCATTGTAGATGACTTTAATCGTAATAAAGTAAGGAGCATTAAGGATTGGATACAAGAGGAATTCGATGGCTCAGTGGAGCCCCAAAGCTCTACTTCTTAAATCCAAATGGGTCTTATAATAGTCATGTATATGAGTCTTTTTTAAATAATTGGGAGCATAGAGGGTTTGTCTAGTAACTGCCGAAGTGGGCCTGAAAGCTTATGAATAATATTCATTAATTCATTCATTAATTAAAAAAATGAAATTTTAGTTATAACTCATACTTTTATTAATCAGACGTGGGTGAGATATGAACTGATAAGGATAAAACCAAGTCCGGTCTTGTCACTATTTAACTGATGCCAAAAGATGAGAATAAATATACAGGACCTACGTCAGGTACCGGTCCTTGGTTAATTGTTATTATATATTTAATGATACTTATATTATTTAGTGCATATAGAACAAGATATAGAGGAACGATCTTATTATTATCTTGTTATACAGTTTAACCTCATTATAGAGTATCTTGTTGTTGACATATCAATTTACATGCTGAAGATAAGCAATCCTTTTGATCTAGTGAAACCCAAAAACATGAACTAAAGGTTTATGCTAATGACAGATATGAGTAAAAGGGATACACCAGGCTCAATTGGTGGCTTAGGGTTTTGACGTGGCTTCAAGCTCAGACACGTCTTCCAAAGCTTTCTCCAAAAACCGAATAATGGGTTTAGTCGGTATATTAACTTAAAAGGAAACACAAAGTTAAAGTTCAGGTTACTAAGTAATACTAAATATTATTAAATTATTTATCCATACAATTATACATGAAATATACCCTCTAAACCCGTCTATTATCTCATTTCCACCATTCATTAATAATTAATATTGATATTACATTTAAATTAATATAAATTGTTTTGGCGAGCAGTTGAGCAAATCATATTATTTATATGAGTGCATACATATATTATGTTCGTGTACCCTATCCATTTAAATAGGGAAAGAAATAAGAATGCAAAATGACGATCGGAAATTTGTTAGGGTTTGGTGTAACCTCAAATTACTAATTATTATCATTTATTATTATTGCTAATAAAGTCTCATTTGAAAACCATGTATTCTCAGCATTGTGATACTATACTTCTGTTGACGTTCGGAAAGTTTGAGTTCATGGATCTCATCAAGTCAACCGCATTTTTCATTATCATACATTACATGAAAAATATCATCGATAAATGAGTCAAATTTGGTTGCATAATATTCTGCTCTGAATTGAGTGGCTTCGTAATGGTGTTTGTTTCGTTTATAAGAAGGGCATCGATCTTCCTTATCCACTTTAAACAGGTTTGTGTCAACTACCTGTTAGTTTAAAATTTATTTTTTCAGACGATTCTCCTTTTATGTTTGGAACTTGTTCCGCTCGTTACATGCTTGGTGGTAGGGGTTATTAAAGCCTCGTCAAGCGGCGCTACGTTACGTCATTTCCACGTCACGGTCTTATTCCTATGTGGTCTATAAAATTGGAATGGAGAGAAAATAAATGTGTTGATTATTCAAGATGACTAATTTCAATTAGCATAATATATATATATATATATATATATATATATATATATATATATATATATATATATATATTATAATCTTCACTATATATAAAGGACAGATCGGGGATCCTATGAGATTTGGAACCTGGAGATTTGGAAAAAAGTGGGTACCCTTAATGGGGATATATATATATAAAACCATATATAGATAAGATCGTGACGTAGAAATGACTTAAAGTGAGGTCACTTTAACTATCCCTATCACCAAGCTGGTATAACTACGGAATAAGTACCTTGTTTTTCATTGGTCAAATTTTTAAGCTCGATTTAGGATTTTACATTAAGCGCTTTATCCATTCTTTAAACTTTTCGGCTGCTTATAGTATGACAGCTAAACTGGATGAAGTGATAATAGTGGACCTCCAGGCAGAATTTAGAAGAGAATGGAGTACATAGACCAATACTGAAAAACCGATGGCAAATAGAACAAGATCTGCAAGCCCTATTTTTTGAGTACTAAGCTACTCATGGTAATGTGGACAGAAACTGAAACTATGAAAGATCATGGTTGAGTTGGTTACAACCTGGAAATTGGTAATATTAACAAAGGCCCTTACAAACGACACTAAATGGAATCCTGATATAAAGAAAAGTATCTTAAGCCAGTTTAATATGTGTCTAGATCTAGAACAGTCCCGAGGCGGAAAATTGACTCGTCAGTGCTCAAGAGGAAGTTATGAATACATCAAGTAAAAAAGGAGGAGTACACGTTCTGATGGAACATAAAATCTTGGCATATGCAAATGATTTACCATTCCTGCGAAGTAATGAAAATGATGTTAAGAGACTTGCTAATACTCTGTTTAGCAAATAAAATTAACTTAAAAAATAATGAATATGAATCAAAACATATGAAAATAAGACAAAAATCCACCCCAAGACTGGTATCTGCGTTAATGGTAAAAGGTTCCTGAAAATAGGATTCTAGTTGCAAGAGATAATTTACGTATTATGTAGGTAATTGGGTTATGGAAAATATTTAATAAAGACGATTCTCAGAACTTCTAAATAGTAATTAAATAATTTAAAATCAATTAGTTCCATGACTCATTGCACGACATAACAACAGGTGAAAAAGGCGGTTTCACTGTCACGAAGCTTCTATTGAATAATAACATTTAGAGTGTAACTTAGAGAATAAAAAAATACATTACTTATGAATTATTATCTTCTTACTAAAGTGAAGACTTTTTAGTTTTTCAAGCTTATATTATGATGTGATAAGGCGCCTTATGTTCTAGATAACGTTGTATTAAGCTGCGTTCACACCAAGTCCGATATGATATAAGCGATATATCGTAAGGAATATATTGTGAATATATTTCTAAGAAGGTTCAATAACAGCAGCCGATACTTCGGCGCGACCTGGGCGATGAAATTTGGTGGGTACGCAATTTTCGCATACTGGGTGCATCAAGAAAAATATATATACAAGCAGTGGAATAGTTCCAGATTCTCTCATGAGCTTCAACTATATTAATGAAAGTAATTTCAGAATTATCTTTAATTTTCCTCTTATAGCCACAACAAAACATATCTATGATGTACTACTTATAAGAAATATTCAGCCTATGGAGGTCTTACTGAGTTTCTTTCCCTCTATTAGCACTGATAATCGCTATATTGAAGGTCCTTTTATTAAGTATGTCATAATTTTCTCTGAAAATAATGAAAATGTGGTCGTAGAACTTGGCTCTTCTTTTGTTATTGTCCCTGTGTGTATATAGTTGTATAGTTACCGTTCGTCCATAAATCTCCAAAAGGACTGTTTTCTCCTGATTTTCTACTTTTTATTATTATATAATAATTAAATATGAATTTTATCTATGTGAAGTAGGATTTATTATACCTTTTTATAAAGGCACAAACGGGATGAAAAATTACTCTTAACAGGAAATAAATAATAAAATATTAATATAAAATGGAAATTTACTCACTGAAATAGATAAAACATACTAAAGAGCTTCTTGGAAGCGGAAGAATTGATGACTAATTTTATATTTTAGAAGTTCCTCGTTCAATCTTAAATAAAGTCATAAGATGTTAAAACATACAATCATGAAATAAACATTTTTTACCAGAATTTAATCTTTTTTTTTATTGACATTTACAACTGTAATTATATTAAATCAAGTAAATCTGCAGTATCAACAAAGGACATGAAAAAAAAACACTTGTGGAGAAACTATCTATTGATAGCACTCAAATAATGTTCTATAGTAGAAGGTCTCGAGGCCATCCTCTTTTCAGACTCCTCGGAGGGTTATCAGGAATATTATGGGAAGCAAGTTGAGAGACTAGCGGATTCAAGTGTGTTTTTCATGGAAGGATAGGTATCTAGTTTGGGCCAAATCAGCAGCATATGGGATATTAAGATCATGATGGATGAGTTTGTTTGTGACATAATAAGGAGCATTGAGGATTTTACGAAGGGTTTTGGATTGTAAGGATTGGATACGAGATGAATTGGATGGTTTAGTAGAGCCCCAAAGCTCAACTCCGTATGTCCAAATAGGTCTGATAACTATAGGTCATGTAAATGAGTCTTTTGTAATTAATTGGGAGCTTTGAACGTTTGTCCAGTAAATGTTGAAGTAGTCGAAAACGTCGAGCAGTTTCTTGTTTTTTCAGTCTTGTATGAGAATTTAACTAAAAAATTAAAATACCCTGTGATGGTAAACTAACATAAACGGCAATGATAAACATACAAACTAATATATTAGAATTCCTCCCAGACCATTTCTTCTGATATATTCCAATTAGTTTATAAAAATATCAAAGCTCAACAAATATGCACAATCCCTTGAGATGTTATCAGTGTCTATGATTTTTTCCACATCACTATTAAACTCAAAACCCTAAAATTATCTATAAAAAACATTTGGGCATCAGGTGCACTAATACCAAAAATGCACATCCACAGCCGTACATAATAGTTAAAACCTTGCATTGTGGATCAAAAACATTTGTACTCATTGAAAGGATAGTTTGATGATCTAAGCCTTTGATACCATAAGTTTTTTTCTTAGAATGCCATTTTTTAATATATCCGTAGTTAGATATCTCAGTTTTTGACAATGTTGGAAAAATCGCTGTTATCGATTAGAAAGGAAAAATGAAAAACGGTCCGATTTTCCTTACTCTCCGGACGGATTTCCGGACAGGAGGGTCCGATCCTAACGTAGAGAGTCCGCTACTTTTCATCTTATAAATATTGAAAATTCAATGATTGCTGTTTCCGGAAATTTAGAAAAAAACAATTATATAGTTATGATTTCGCTGGGAACCCAATGTAGATAAGGACTGAAGACTCTTTAAATAATATCATAATTAACCTAAATAATAGAGACCAAAAGGGATTGCTGGTGGTGCGTGTTTCATCAGGTTGTCGTGTCTCTTTCGACTTTTTAAAGTTGTCTTTGACGACTCCGGACGATGTAGCGTGTCTTAAATCAAGGAATGGCCTCGCCTCGTCAAATTTCGCTTTGCCAAAGTATCTGAGTTTATTTCTAAGATAATGTTTAGGGCATGTTGAATGAGCGTTCATTCCAAAATGTATGTATGTTTGGGGGGGTGGTTATAGAAAATATAACGCTGAAAAAAAACAGTTTCTACTTTCAAGGTTAATAAGTATAATGTATTACTTTTTCCCATTCTTATTTATTGCCTTATAACTGTTTAAAAATAATTTAAATTTAAGCTTCATTTTTTTCCCGAACATGGAATATGAATTTTCAAATACCAACACCTAGGGACATAGCTTTCACTATTTACTTTACCTGTAACTAATATAAGCTCCTAAAACATACCAAATATTTTATGTTGCTATGATGCCTAATGCTATTGCAGATGTCGTTAGTTTCAATCGGTTTTATTGATCCCATGAGATGGTACTTCATCAATTTCTAAAAGGAATTGACCGAAAAATATTTCTTAATAATATATTTTTGGGAAAAAAATTGGGAATGACTTTTATGTGTTTAAACGGCTTGGCGGTATATGTGCCTTAAGACTTTCTAGGATTACCCCTTAAAGGAGACATATACGTTTCGAGATACTGCTACGGAGACAATAAGATGGATGGAATAACAGAACATCTTGCGACCTGTAAGCTTGGTCGTATCATTTAGAAACAAAATGAATTAATCAAAATTTCCAGTGGAGGTCAAACATAACACCTAGAAATCAGGATGCACATTGTTATTGTACATTTAATAAATAAATACAGACGAACTTGCAACGGGTTATAAACTTCTTTAAGGTACAGATGTAATAATAACTGATGTTCTGAATGTAAGGTGTTCTTAAAGGAGTACGTTAACAACAATAATAATGCTTTAAGGTTAAAAGTATATGTAAACTTTATATAACTATGAATTAGTTATAGTAGACCGGCAGTATTAGAACGCTGAGTTCCTATGCTCAGTGTCGCCGGCTCATATCTCGCTATGGCAGATAAATTATAGCTTTCTAATAGCCATAGATTGAGCATTTGGGATCTGAAGACCCCCTCTAGATCACCCACTCTATAAAGTGTGTACTCTTGATTTGGGGAAAAACCTGGCGATTGAAAAATGGTCACCACAAAATCACCTCCGAAACCGTAGGGCTAGAAACAGTATTTTCTACCATATACTGAATCGTACAGATTCATTTTTTTTTAATTGAACATAAACCTACATGCATCGTCATGGCTCATTGCTGGTTAGTCGAAATAACATGAAGGAATTGATATAAAATGGACGCGTGATGTTATTTGCATTGATTTCTGTAGAAGATTGACGTGCCTTGATGTAGTACACGGTGACGGCTTTCGCCGCAACCTGTTCGTGGTAGGTTTAAATGCTATTGACTAAACATCCTTCTGGATACTTCAAGCCGACCCTTATGTTCCCTTCTTATGTGAAATATAAAATACTATGCTATATTTAACATCCTTCAAGCAACAAATATTGAAATATTAAAATATAGTCCTGAAATCCAATAGATTAACAAAGAAATGTATTTAGTGAAATCTACAACTGTATAATAATAATATATCACGTAAATAGAACCAATGTTGCATACAGGAAAGTAGAGAAACCACTCGGTAGGTAGCACTCAAATAACAAACTGAACTTAGAAGGTCTGAAGGCCTCATTTCAGAAGACTCGGACGATTATCGGAAATTGAAGATGGATGTAGCTAAGTTTGAACTTAGTGGGTTTAAGTGAGAATGAATTTTCGTTTTTCTTCATTAACTTTTTCTCTATTTAAATCCAGTAAAATTTTCATACACCATGGAAAGACGCTATATTGAACTCGAAGTGCGCAATATTATTGCATGTACCAGCAAGGCCACAGGCAAGTAGATATCGCAGAAGCGGCTGGCGTTTCTCAGAGCCTCAAGGAAATAAAAAAAAAAATAATAAGGCATTAATTGTCTCCAAAAACTATTGTGTTCAATAAAAAAAATATATGCAGTTAAAACGTTTTATTTTTTCAGTTTGAAGAGAAAAGATTTGTCCAGGGCTGGGATTCGAATCCGCGTCTCCCACGTGTCCGTGGTACTCTGCCACCTGAGCTAATAATAAAATAAATTAATAAGCTAATAATAAAAATAAATTTTATTTTTTCATTTCTCAAAACCCCTTAATTAAATTTTCTTGCAGTAAAAGCCATAATAATATATTAATGCTGTTTATAATATTAAAAATAATAAACCTATACCACTACAATCCATGAAGGGCCTTGGGTTTAGTGGGTGTTAGAGACTGTACTGTATCTAGGACAACGGTTGTACAGGGGGTGATTTGCTCGAGATCAATCTCAACTGTTTCCATTATTAATTGTAGCCATGTCCCAGGATGACTCCATGCTGAAGAATGCCTCCATATCCCACAGGATCCATCCCCAGTTGTAATCAGATGATTATTTTAATTTAAAAAAAAATTAAAATATAAAACTATATTATAAAATTATATTAATTAAATATAATGGCATGGATAAAGGCAAGTAGAGAAACTAACCAGTTTTAGTACTCAAATGTTATCAGATTAAATTAATTCTGCCACAGCTGTATTTGAACCAAGGACCTTCGGCACGGTAACTCAGTGCTCTAGTTTTGAGTAACTCCCCTAGTTTATAATATAATTAACATAAAAATGCTAGGCGAAGTAAATACGACAAAATTAGCAATATCACTAATCATTTTTGTGCAGTTAATATAAAACACTTTTTAAAATAAATATATAAATTTGATTAGAGATATTAAAAGACATTTGGATAGATATATATCCATACCATATACCATATATTTTGCTTTACTATATTTTCCGAAAAAAAAAATTATTATTTTTTGAGTACGTTATCTATTGTTAATGTGTAGAGTAAAGTTAAATGTTTACCTAAATTGGTGTCAGAATAATTTCCGATTCAACGCTGTGTGTGTTTGTTGCCGCAAATATTTTTTACCCTGAATCGTTGATTTTTCACACTTTTAGAATTTTAACGAAATACGCTTTTAGGATTTTTTATCAAACCCATGTATGTATAATGGAACGGGATTTAATGAAAATTGAGTCTTGTCCTACCTAAAATTTTCTGACAGTTATAAAATGTCGGATTTTCCCGAAAATCTTTCTCTGAGTTTCCTCTATTTTTTTTTTTTTTTAACACTTATTATACTTCATAGTTAGCCTAAATGTTAAATGTATAAATATGGACCATGAAACAATATTGTAATTAATTAAAAGTGAAAAATGTAAAATATGCCTGATTGACAATCGATTACTTGAAATAATAGTCTAATGTTAATTCTAAGGCAAGTAATGTTGAATGTAACTATGAGTGAAAAAAATAAGGTATAAATTAAGTGATTGTTGTATACGATAATTAATATTCTTAATAATTATGAGGCACCGTTGAATAATTAGTTATGTCGAATTTTGTCCAGAGTTAACTGTATTGAGGGAAGCGAAACGGTGTCATGTTTTTTTGTCTCGTAGTTTTTGGCATGAAAAGGAATTGTAATATAAGCAATAACTCCTTTTCAAGCCATGGCCTGACTTAACCCCTTATTCACTACAAAAATAACACGATTCCTCTACCATAAGTACAAGAAACTCATTTTGGAGTAAATGCGATTTAACCACTTATTCACCGGGGCTGTAGAAATATTAAAATATTTCCATGTAATATAAATGGCACATTCATTTAAAATAAATTTTTAATTTTAAAATGTATGTCAAGTATTGAGATAAGATGAAGTTATGCTATGCTTTTAAAAAGTGATTTAATTATATGATTTTTTCTGTTATTATAAAAAAAAAAACTGTACCACTACAACTCATTAACACTATTGGGTTCATTAAATGGTAGGGAAATTAATGTTCCTAGGATTACGGTTGTACCGACAGGTTTTTCCAAAATTATGGGTATCCACTTCATAGAGCCTGGGAGACACCCTGGGAGTTTTTTTATAGCCGGATTTGGACCTACCTTCAGTTTAGTAACCCAGCGTTCAATACACTGAGCTACTCTGGTCCCTGAAATAATATTAGTAATGGGGTCTAAGTGTAAATCAAACGGAACATTTATGTAAACTAAATTTAAACTTTTAAAATGTGTGTGGAAGTTATCTGATGGTCTTTAAAAAGTTAATTATAAGGTTATTTTCTGCTATAAAAAAAACAAAACAAGAAAAAAACTGTACCCCAACAACCCACGAAGTGTATTGAGTTAAGTACTTGATAGTGACTTTCTTAAGTACTGTTACTGGGACAACAGTTATGTAGGGAGATGATTTGTCCTTGATTACGCTCAACCACCAATTTTTTTACCCAATTAATGATACCCATTTTATAGAGGCTGAGTGGCCCCTAACAGGGTCTGTTTATACCACTGAGTCCATCCCTGGCTGTGAACATTTAATTATTTATCACACCCGGATTCGAACCCGGAACCTTCAGCATAGCAACTCAGCAACCCTGCTCCCTTTTTAAGGACCTTTTCCGATATTTAAAAGACTTTACAAGATACTGAAAATTAAATTTAAAAATCGCCAAAATAATATATTTTGAATAAATATATTTCTGTGAATATCCAAAGATTTTGTAAAATGGACAAAAGACTTTCTATACTTTCTACAACTCAAATGTTTGTTAAACAAGTTGAATTGATTTAATTAAGTTCCTTTAAGTCCATTTTGTTTAGTTGATCGGATTTAAGAAATATTTGACTTTCATCGCTAAGCCCATAAAGGAAGAAGGATTCCATCATAATAAAGGAGATTATTGGACAAGAAATAAATACTAACTAACGAAATACTCTTTTATGAACTCTGAGGAAAATAATATCTCTTGAACTTTTGGAAAATGTAATTGGATATATTTGATGCTGCCTTTATAAACCTAATGATTCTAGAGGTTCGATTCCGATAAAAACATTTTCTTAAAATATTATTTCTTCAATTACTTTATATGATTCTTGTAATTATATATACAGGTATAGGTCTATCTAGTGGTGAGTTGCAAAGATGAAGGTGCGGGACTTAAATAATTTTTTTAATCTGTTAACATCCACGAACGTAACCTGTGGGGTTCACAGACCCTCCTGGGATTCATTCAGCCTTTGTAATCTGTTTATCATTAATTGGATAAAAACTTGGTTGAGCGATGTCACCGACAAACCACCTCCATGCATAAACCTTGGTCCTAGAAACAGTACAGTCTCTACCATGGACTGAACCCAAGACCGTTCATGGGCTGTAGTAGCACAGTTTTTATATGCTGTAAAATATTTTTCTATTAGGGGCGGTTACTTTAAGATTTTAATCCGCCACTCATAATATTTTTTAATTGGTAAGATATTTTAATCCCGGCCATGGCAAATCTTTTCTCTCAAAATAAAAATATTTATAAATTAAAACAATTAATAAAAAAATATAAACAATATAATGACGTAAGTCAACAAGATCCTAATTAAAGTAATGTTCAATGAACATACTTCCTCGTGTATACATCGCAAAAATTGGAGAACACGGGAATACGGGATCGGTGAAGATAACAGATTTGTCCTGACTAAGGCCACCCATGGTATCTCAATTGGTAAGAGCGCTGCCACGGAGAGGTGGATGACCCGGGTTCGAATCTCGGCCTGGGCAAATCTTTTCTTTTCAAAATAAAAATATTTAAAAATTAAAACAATTAATAAAAAAATATAAATAATATAATGACGTAAGTCAACAAGATCCTAATTAAAGTAATGTTCAATAAACATACTTCCTCGTGTATACATCGCCAAAATTGCGAGGACACGGGGATATGGGATCGGTGAAGATAACGGATTTGTCCTGACTGTGAGGCGACCCATGGTATCTCAATAGGTAAGAGCGCTGCCACGGAGAGGTGGATGACCCGGGTTCGAATCTCGGCCAGGGCAAATCTTTTCTTTTCAAAATAAAAATATTTAAAAATTAAAACAATTAATAAAAAATTATAAATAATATAATGACGTAAGTCAACAAGATCCTAATTAAAGTAATGTTCAATGACCATACTTCCTCGTGTGTACATCGTAAAAATTGCGAGAACACGGGGATATGGGATCGGTGAAGAGAACGGATTTGCCCTGACTGTGAGGCGACCTGATAGCTCAATTGGTAAGAGGCTGTCACAGAGATACGGACGATCCGGGTTCGAATCTCGGCCAGGGCAAATCTTATCTCTTCAAAATAAAAATATTTAAAAATTAATACAATTAATAAAAAATATTTAAATAAATAATAGTTTTAAAGATGATAAATACTCTTTAATAGAAAACAAAACTAAAAAGTAGAAAATAATTTTCAATACGTTTAAAATAAAAACAGAATGTAAAAAAAAATAATAATTTAATGTAAAAAACGTGGGGTGCTTGATGTTAATTGTTGTTATCATTTTATTGATTAATATTCGGAAAACCCGGGTCACTATGAAAATAGTCACTATAAAAAGCACTTGATAAAAAGAATTTTTCTTTCTTCATCAATCTATTCTTCTTTTAAACTTTTTTACATTTTATCTAATCTATTTTTTAACATATTAGTTTTGCACCATTTAAAGTGTGTTTTTTAAAAAAAATTACTGTTAATTTTTGTTTTGTTTTTCTTTATTTAAGATAACTTAACAGACGATTCATAATTCCAAGGATCAACGGATTTGGGATTTTTTTTTTAGATCGATCAGTCGTTAAGGGGTGCACTTTAGTATTTTAAACTATTTTTTTTTTATCCAAAATGTAAGAAACTCTCCAGTTGATCCTGCCAGTAGTCAAAAGCTTGTCCCAAAGATTAAGCCGTATATCCCTTAGTACTTGGTACAAGACTACCTTCTCTTCGGATATGAAAAATCACTAATCCTGAAGATAAATCAATGAGACAAACTTATTAAATTATTGTATTATAATTGGTCCTCGAGAAGTATGCAAACTAATGTGTTGTAGTGGCCGTAAGTTGAGTTCAAAGATTCCGTTGCATACGTACGTACAGGCGAAGCTAATAAAAACGCATTTTTAAAAATTATTAATTTATTCATTGAAATCTACAACTGTATTATAACAATAAAAGAAGTAAATGGTAGAAATGAAACATTATGTCATGGATAAAGACATGTAGAGAAACTACCCAGAGGTTGTACTCAAATAACAAACTCAACTTAGAAGGTCACGATTCCATCATCTTTTCAGTCGCCTCGGAGGATTATCAGGAATTGAAGAAGTAACTAGGTTTGAAATTAGTATCTTGAGTTTTTCATGAAAAGACTGGAACCGGGTTCGGGCCATCTTAGCAACAAATGGGACATTGAGGGCATTATGGATGACTTTATTCCTACATTAAGGAGCATTAAGGATGTTACAAAGGATTTTGGGTTGTAAGGATTGGATAGGAGAGGAATTCGATGGCTTAGTGGATCCTCAATGCTCTACTCCGTAAGTCTAAATAAGTCTTATAATAGTCATGTATATGTGTCTTCTGTAATAAATTGGGAGCTTAGAGCGTTTGTCTAGTAACTGTAAAAATAGTTGAAATGGTGAGAAAAACGTATTAAAAATAAATTTTCGGTAGAGGTCCATCTCCCATTTACAGGAAAAAAGTTTCTAAATTCGGAACTCGAATAATTCAAAACTCCACATACCTATATGTAAATTAGGCATATAAATCACAAACTAGCATCTTCAGCGTAAAGGCCTTATACATTTTAATATACCTTATCCGAGTTCTGGGCATACTTTGAAATTTAGAGTCCTAAGGATATTAGACTTGTAAATTTTGTTTACATCATTCACCACGCCTACTTTCGGACACTTTAAGTACTTGTAATGTCGTCAGATGTTGCGGTAGCATTTGGATCGATTTAAGATTTAAGTATGCCCCTTGGCAGAGCGCCTATGTGCTACCATCTAATTATACCAGAACTGGTATTCTTCGCTGCATAGTAATTGAATCCTAATTAAACTGCCTCACTCAGTTGGCAAGCGAGAGATGTCTAATTGTCGGAGAAAAGCTGGCCTCTTCGGGTTTATATATTTTTTAAAAATATATTTATTTCTAATATAATTTGCTACTATTCACAAAAGTAATATGCTGTACCAAACTAACCAATCTCAAACTTCAAAAACGTGGACAATTTTAAATGTATCTATAAAGAATCACTTATATAATGAAAGAAAGAAATTATACAAAAAAACTTTCAAGAGAATTTTGTTAACATAAATTATTTATAAATATAATAGAATAAACGTTATTAAAACGTAAAAATAATTATTGAGCTAGCGAGCGGCAATTACAAGTTATTCAAATGAAGGAGGATTTCCACTCGACCACCGAGTGCTCCTCGACAACCACTCAAATAATAATTAAAGAGGTTTTGCGGTCTCGTTCCGAAGTTTTTGAATTGATTTAATAAATTTGACATTAATTGAATTAATATAAACTTTACAAATTTATTTCTTTACATTTTTGCACTAAATAAAAAAAATATATATTTTCTATTTATATATTTTTGTCTATAGATAAATATTATGTATATTTTTTACGCAATGTGTATCTATATTTTTTTCTGGAATAATATTAGTTGGCCGATATACATATATAAAAATGAAATGTTTGAGAAAGAATTTCATAGATAGGGTTGAACTATTTATTTGAAACCATTATATATTGGTATCTACCAATTCGTAGATTCAGCCTATTCACTAAACATTCTTCTGGTGACGTTACCAGACTGAATTGTTCTCATAATCGTGTCTTAACAGTGAAAAAAATAACAACAGGATTTTACTAATTTCTTCATCAATTCTTAGGTAAAATTAATATATTAACATCGAGCAAGCATCAATGTCATATTTAGAAAAGCGTGTGGTTTAACATAATTCAATAAAAGCCGGCTTATTCACTGTTAAAACTTGATTCTGAGAACAATAAACTCTCGAAACGTCGTCAGTAGATAGTTATATGAGCATATGGCTAAATCCCAAGAACTGAAAGTAAAAAATATGCATATATATATCGTCGCTGTCAAAACAATACCGCCTAAGTACACTTTGGGCGATTTTAGAGGAGAGAAAAAATTGCCGGCTGTAGACTTGGCAATTTATAATCTATTTTTTATCTATACAATTTTGGAACTATTACTAAAAAGATTAAAGAGAAATATCAAAAAATCACACTTTGCCGTGTTGCTGACCTTAATACGTCCGTTACCGTTACTAACTCATTTTCAACAAAAGTTGTAGATAGGCGGTATTGCTTCGACAGCGACGATATACATATCATTTTATTGATTATTATTTTTTATTTATTTATTATAAACAAGTTAAGAGTGATCTGGCGGGTTTGGGTTTGGGTAGTGATCCGTCGGACCTTTGGGTTCACTAAGCCTTATTATTATTATCGTACATGACATCTAAGTATCTCGCTTGTATAATTTATTCCTTTTCTTTTCACAGAATAGATTATTATAGATAGAATTTTACCTTCTGTAGATATATTTTTGAGAAAAGATCTTGCAATTATTATGATTACAAATTATTGATTTTTATTGAATAACTAAAAAAAATATAAATAAATTATAATGCAGGTTTAAAAAATGCAAAAAATAAACCAAGTAATGCTACCGAAAAAAAAAGTTCGGAAGCAAGGTAGAAAAGTGGGAAGGCCAGAGAAGGGACATTAAAAAAACCTTGAACAAAATGGACAGAGAAGAGAAAAATGAATACATGAAGAAAAGATGACGTCAGAATGCTTTGAATGATCCTCCTGGGTACATTCATAATCAACAATAAATTATTTATATATATATATATATATATATATATATATATATATTTATTTATCTAATAAATACAGCTTTGAGTAGTGATGAGTTACGTACCATTAATATTTTGACATAAGTGACAATAAATCCACTTTTTCAAACCATGAAAACAAAACCATTCCTCTGGCAATCAAACCTTTATTGAGTAAAATAAATCAATGAGATTTTGTGTTTCCTGAAAATACCTCAAACCGTTTTTCTGCCTCCGAATGATATTTATTTTTAAAAAATTCTTTTGATAACTTTGATGAATTCTTTTTTTGTAAAAACCAAATCTATATTATAGGCCTAGGTTTTATCATTCGTACAGTAGAAGAAGAAAGCCAAACTAAAATAATTAAATAAATAAATTTTAAATAAGTTAAATAACAATACTTAAATTTTTGTAGTGTTAAATTACAAAAATGTATACATAATATAATAAGAATATTATATCATGGTAAAGTTAATGTAAAATAACAGGGACCTAATAAATCAATAATTAAGAACTTCAATTGGAGGAGCTGAAACACATTTTCACTTCCTTTCTGGACAACTCGATTAGCGCGGTGGCTTTCTCCCTCATCAGTTCTTGATCAGTTTGTCAAAGTCCTAATAGTCAATGGACTTTATAAAGTTGTGATTGAAGTCGGAATATAAGGCCCATTCAGCGCCGATTCACAATTTTCTCCCTTCAAAGTTTCATCACTAATGAACAAACATAATTCTATTCCCTAAAGTTCATACACACATGTGTACGAGCATGTATATATATAAGATAGTTTATAAAGTGGTAGGTTATAAAGGAGTAATAAGGTGTGAAGTAAGAAGATTCAACATATGTTACATAGTCTGTTGTTTGAATTCCCAAATCATTATATTGCAATATAAGTTTATGTTTATCCTATAGGGTGACTAAGAAATAACCTCAGTTTAAACCTTCAATGGTCTGATAATTTATTATACGAAAAATAAAAAGCTCCTAACAAATAAAATAAATTATTACAACAATAAAATAAGGAAAAAATACATGAATGAACTGAATTTATGATTTTTCTTTAGACTATTGCAATATAATGATGTGGGATTTCAAACAATAGACTATGCAGCATATGTTAAAACTTCTAACTTCACTAATAGGTGTAGGTTTACATAATCACTCCTACATAACCCATTTATTTATAAACTATTTTTCTTTATATTCCCCCAATCCCCATTTTAATTTTATAAATTATACAGCTGTTTAATTGTACTACTCGTTGCTAAAAATGACTGTAATTTACATATATTTTGTAGTACAGATAGTATTGTATTTTTCCAATATTGTGCAAGCAGAAAACAAAAATTCAAGTCTTTATCCCGAAATTTTAAATTTTACTTCAATTTGGTGCCTCTTTTTCGCAATTACATACAGGTAATATTTTTTGTCGTTCTCAAAAATATCACATTTATATGAATTTACTTCTCTTTATCTCCAACAGATAGTGCCACTGCTTTCATACCTTAATTTTTTATTGTTTATTATTATTATTTTTATTATTAAATTATTTTATAATAATTTATTATTTTAATTACCTTAACATTTTGTTTTTATTATTTAAGTTATTCCTACGTTATCTGTTTTAATCCAACAGTTTCATTTCTATATATTATTTTATTTTGTATAGTTTTTCAATTATTTCATTTTAAATGTGCTAGACTTAAGGTAGTGTATCCTTGGCCCTATCCTTTATACAGTTTATAAAGCTGACATCCCTTCCTTACCACGTATGCTGATGATACATGTGTATTATCAGTCAAAATCAATCCAGTTATTGCATCCCAAAGGCTCCAATCCCATATCACTGATCTTGAAAAATGGTGTTAAAACTGGAGAATTAAAATAAATTCTCAAAAATCGCATCAAATCACTTTTACCTTACATCGTAAACCAATGACTTCCTGCCCCTCAGTATCCTTTAATAATATCCCTCTAGTGCCTGTAGAACAGATCCGATACTTAGGGTTGCATCTCGACAAACGATTAACCTGGAATCCTCATACAAGACTGAAAAGACAAGAAACCGCACGACGTTTCAGGCTACTTCAACACTTACTAGACAAACGCTGTAAGCTCCCAATTAACTACAAAAGACTCATCTACATGACCATCATACGACCTATTTGGACTTACGGAGTAGAGCTTTGGGGCTCCACTAAGCCATCGAATTCCTCTCGTATCCAATCCTTACAATCTAAAATCCTTCGTAAAATCCTCAATGATCCTTATTGTGTTAAGAATAAAGTCTTACATAACGACCTTAATGTCCCTTTTGTTACTGATTTGGCCCTAACCCGGTATCTATCCTTTCATAACAAACTTCATTACCACTCAAACCCTCTAGTTTCAAACCTAGCTTCCTCTTCATTTCCCGATAATCCTCCGTGGCGTCTGCAAAGATGGCCACGTGACCTTTTTAGTTGAACTTTGATTTGAGTACTACCAGTGGGTAGTTTCTCTACTTGTCATTCTCATGTCATTATGTATCACATATCCTATTTACTTGTTGTATTATTGTAATACAGTTATAAATATCAATAAATAATTTTTTTTTAAAAATGTGCTAGTATCTTCTATACAGCCCTGAAGAAGGAAGACTTGCAACGGGAGTCGATAGTTTATCACTATTTAAAGAATTATTTCCTCCCGGACTATTTAAGTCAATATATTTTATATATAACGCTCATCAGTTTTATATCTTTTACGACCCGTTTTTATTATTTTACTTATATTTACTCGTAAAATAAACCACCAGGTGCAGTTAAAGAGATTCTTAATCAATTATTTGTGGATAATAAATTTGTGTAAGTTTCAGAAAATAAAAATACAGAGGAAAAAAGACATGGTGATCATGATCACGAAAATATTTTTTTATTTAATAGAATAGAAATATTTTTTTATTTTATTTATAATAAAAGGTATATATTGTAAATAATTCTCGGTGTTAAATGACGGTGTTAAAATTTGGAAGAACAGAAATTTTATTATTTTTAAGGTACTATTAAAAACAGTCATCAATAAATATGTGAGCGTGTGTGTGTTTAGGTATATTTATACCTATAGATATACAGGGTGTCCCATTTCAAGTGGATCAACCATTTTTAGCTTTTAAATGAAACAAAATTCAGAAAAACTATTCATGTAAAAGTTGTAGTTATTCAGGCCTAGATTGAAGAAATAAAAATCGTTTTTTGGATTTTCACTTTAAGTGGTCAATATCGACCTTCAAAAAATGTAGTTTCCTCTTGATCCCCATTTATTTTTATGTTTCTGAAATGTTTAATACAAAACTTGGAAAAAATGTATGTAACATTTTTTTCTATCTTTTATAGGTCAAGTAGAAAGAGTATCTGAAGCTCACTACTTCTGTATGCTGTCATCACAGCAGGTTTTTAAATGCCCAGACATTTTCTGAAAGATTCAAAATACCTTGATTAGTAAGTTATTTCGAATAAAAACTCTTAAATGAAATAACTTAATGCTACATTACTTTTCCTCGTAAAGGAGGTATACCAAAGTAGTCAACTTTGAATGCATTTTTTACTTAAACTATGAAAAATAGAAAAAAATGATACATACATTTTTTCCATGTTTTGGATTGTGCATTTCAGAATATAAAAATAAATGGAGGTCAAGAGAAAACTACTTTTTTCGAAGGTCGATATTGACCATTTAAAGTGAAAAACCAACAAATGTTTTTTTTTATTTCTTCAAACTAGACCTGAATAACTACAACTTTTACCTGAATCGTTTTTCTGAATTTTGTTTCGTTTAAAAGTTAAAAACATTTGATCCACTTGAAATGGGACACTCTGTTTATGAAAATATATAATTAATTAAAATACAATTAATAAGTTTTTTTTAACTCTATTAACACATTTAAATAGTGTTAACTCCGTAACACAGCCTAACGCATCACATGTGGTATAATGATTAGCACAACAGTTGAGTCGCGGGTACACAGCCCAGTAGTTGACACTGGGATTTTTTAAAGGATGTAAAAATCATTGGTTGTGCCTTTAAATGGGGGTCCCCAGCTTATACCTATATTAATTATACCTAAATAGGCAAAATTTAAGACTCGCATTGTAGCATCTTCCGATTAGCCATAACAGTATAAAGTGACGTTAAATTAATAAACAACTTAGACTAACCTGGTTTTAGCTGACAGAAGCGTTTACATCATTCATAGATTTAATTACTGTTCAAACGTAAACCTGACAGTTGTACACTAATACAGTTACTGTTCACTGATTCACTTCGTGCAGTGTGATCGATGACAAAGACGAACTAATATCATAGTATTATTTTTTTAAAAATGTAATTTCAACTCTGTAGGTATTGAAGAGAAAGTTTGGCATTGCAACTGCTATATACCAATAATAATGCATATATAACAAAAGTTATATACCAATTGATCCAGCTGGAAGTCTTCTACTCCCACCCACGAATACAAAGATTCTCCTTGAAGATACTAGAAATAGGTTATTGATTAGATTTGTTCTTTTTTTTTTAACTTTGTTTTCCGAAGTACTTTCTTCGGTTTAGGAATAACAATCCTTCTTTATGAAGTTTTTCTTGGCAGGAGCTCTATCAACTCGCGATACATAGACTTGAGAGTACTTTCTCCTCTTCCTTCGATATATCTTTGTTAGTGTATACCCTTGTCTCTCTTTTACTTCAGTTATTCTATACTCATGTAAGGTCGACGTGTGAACTGTAAGCATACTTCTCGAAGAATTACAAGTTCAAGTTTCAGCCATCTCGCGTATAGTTCACCTAGTAATTGTATTAATAAAACAGCCTTTTATTATTGATTCGTTTCATATTAAATATCCGTTTTCAAAGGAAAGGTTTTTTTTAGTTCAAATATCTTTATGAAATCAAATAATTTGTATTCGAAATATTTACCCTCATTTTCTATGTATTTCCTATATCCTGTTTAGGCGTGATTAGACTGAATAATTTAATAGGAAGCAAATGGAAGTACCACGGGAATTGAATGAAAGCTCAGATATTAACAAAGCGTTTGATTTATTAATTTAAATAACATGCGAGATTTCTTAAATACTATTAAATATGCATGTAAAAGAAAATACAAATTAGTAATAGCGTCTACAAAATTAACTTAAAACTAAACATGTAACTTAGCGATCTAATGAACAAATTAATTTTAAACAAAAAAAGAAGAACAAATGATTAATATGAATGGGAGCGATAATTAAGAATAACAGAAATGCTCCATGCTAGCATAATGGCCAAAGATATAAACAACAAAATGAACGTTATACTGAAGAGTTCAATAAGGCGCGAAGATGTGCGAATTATTATTATCTTCGCCAGTGATCACGGCATGAAGGAGCAATGAGTATGATATCATGAATTAACTTGAACTGTCCGGTTGGTACCATGTAATACGTTAATCATCCGGAGAAAAATTAGTTGACAATTTGAGGCCTTATGGTAATGAAAGGTGACTTACAATTTGTGTGATGTATACACAATTATCATCATCTCAGTATTGCTTCTGGCGAGTAACAAACTTCAAGACCTCTGGACGTTCTCATATGAAGAGCGGCTTGAAAGTGGAGTGTGCGATGGTCTTAGCTGCGAATAGTGCGAATGCGATGGTGGTATAACTGCTCCGCTCGGTGATCTGATGATAAGTAAGCGAAGTGACTCAATAGCGTCGCTCCCCCTCTCCTTGGTTTTGGCGGTACAGTACATTTTTCGATTTTAAAGGCAATGATCTGTCCGTTCCATCTAGCGGTAGTCCAGGTTCGCGACTAAACATATCCAATCCCAAAACTGAAAAATTCAGGGTTTTGTGATGAAATAAATTCCGACAATGCATTTTTGAGTTGAGAATTATTTTCTAAAACCTTACCCTACAGGATGTTTTACAAATTTCTGAACAGATGGAAATCTATTGGAGATAAATCTGAATACCTGACAAAAAATCATGATTACTACATAAAATTTTACGCTAGGACTGTCCCTCAAATATGCATAGCTGTGCACATATATCTGTTATGTGATATTTGATCTCCAAAATCCACTGTGGCGGTAGATTTTTAGAATTATAGTTCAAAATGCCATTATTCCAGTGTCTTGTAATAAATATAAAAACTATTAAAGAAGAGTAGAATACAAAAATAGTGTGGCCTACGAAGCAGTCTCTGATTGGTATGTTGATGTGAGATGTGTTGCATTCATCTTTAATTATGTTAATTTTGGTGTATGTCCTAATGATATCGGAATTCGGACTGTTGACAGGTTATTTATTTTCCAGTAATTTAGTGACTTCAGGTATTTCTATATACCTTTATTGTTTCTTCTTTAGTTGTCTGGAACTCAGGTACTCCTATTTAACTCCTATGCTAGATGATATTTTTCCGATTTTTGAGAACGATGACCTGATAAACATGTTACATAATTTTTAATATAATAATAAAATTTATACTTGATTGTGTCTTATTCATTCTAGATATTTTTAATACGTATTATAGTAGACGCATGGATGTATTTAGTTTCTGGGTTCGCAATATAATTCTGAGGTTACGAACCGCTTTGTTAGACTCTAATAAAAGAGATGGTAACGGTATTAAAAAAAAAGAAGGGAGATGATTTTTATTTTTGGAATCATAATACCTACAATAATCCATCATCAGTTATACATTTTTTAATAACCTTTAGGGGGTGAAGGGTAGCTACAAAGCACCCAGGGAGATAGGCATCTCTCAGTCCTATTGGTCTTGGCTTCTGAGAAATTTTTATTAGTACCAGAACCCATGCGAGGTGAAGAGCCTCGTCCTGCACGTGGTACCCCTGCACAGTGGGGAGTTCCTCCTCACTGACGAAACCCATCGGAACTAGACTGGGAAGTCGATAAACATCCCCCAATCCAGGCGGAACTGCATAGGCTATTGGATGAATGGCTGAGGGTGATTCAGTCCTACTATGCGAACTCCGGACACCTGGGCGACCTCCGGTTTCAATAAATGCCTTCCTACAGTAACGAGGCTCTGCTATAGGTGACCTTTTATTACCTTTGCTACTCGTGGGAACAAAATGAACCCAAATTACACAAACATTAAAATAAATGAGGACTCCATGGAGTCAAATACGACTGACTCGTCAGTAATTAGCCAATCGGTCTCTGAACTGATGGCTAACCTAGAACAAGAGGTCTCAGACCTCGCAGAGGAAAGGGAACCACCTGCACAGCAGCTGGCAACCACCTCTGAGATCAATATAAACAAACTTCCAGACGAAGTCTGGAAGAACATGACGCATAGCCAGAGGAAGAACTTTCTACGGCAAAAGAAAAAGGCGACTCCCACCGAAACTCAACCCTCAACATCCAAGGATGAGAGGAAGAGAGGTAGGGAGAAGCAGGAGACTCCTTCACCTTACAAAACGGTGAAGAAACCAAAAATGGACTATAGTGGAGCAGCCGCAAGCATCAAGGTTGCAGTTGCCCACACAGATTATCCTCATCAGAAACTGAAGGATGAAGATTTTCAGGGCCTTATGCTCAAGCTCCTGAAAAGAATGAGGGAGAGGAAGGTTGAACAAACCCCCGTCGGCTTCAACGGCTACTCCCTGAGAGACGGAGCACTCGTGGTGAACTGCAAGGACGAGTCCACCAGGGAGTGGTTCGTTAGTAATATTGCGGAGCTCTCCCCATGGGAGGGAGCACCGCTGAAAACCTGCGACCCCAAAGAACTTGAGGGTTTCAGGAAGATAGGCACCTTCATACCAAACCCAGTGGAAGGTATTAAGGAATGCCTACAGAATCTGCAGGTACAGAATACGGGTCTGCAGACTGAAAGATGGAAGATTCTTGGTAACAAGACCCATAAACATGGGATGTACTTTGTGGCATCCATTCCCGAATCTGTGGCCAAAGCCATTGAGGAGAAGAATGGAAGAATCTACCACGGGTTCCACAACCTACAGGTAAAATTCTTTCCAGGAAAAGACGCACCCACACCGGAAACAGCTGTGGATGATATGAAGACTGGTGAAGAGGTGGGAAAAACAACGGGTGGTGAGGGTGCGGCTGTCTCGGCGGCTGGCGTCACCGTGCCCGGATCCACTTCGGGCCAAAGTGTATCTGTCTTGGTACAAGCTTGGTACCAGGCGGCAACGAACGGAGCACGGAGGCAGGAGGGATTACGGGGTGGGGCGTCAGGCCGTCGGCGCGGCCGGGCCCGTATGCCGCAAACCGTCCCCGGGCAGTGGAAAGGAGGAAACTCCACCACATCCCGGGGGTGATCCCCCCTCATCACTATGATCAAGCTGCTGCAGATAAATCTCCATCACTGCAGGGCAGCCAGTGGAACTCTGCAGCAATATGTGGTAAGTCATGGCATCGATATTATTCTTATACAAGAACCATGGATTAACAAAAATAGCAGGATCGCGGGACTGGGCCTGAAGGGATATGTACTTATCCAAGCAAACTGCCCAAGGCCCAGAGCCTGCATCCTTGCAAAAATAGAATTAAATTGTTTTCCAATGTGGTCATTATGTTCCAGAGATTCTGTGGCAGTAATGATCAATTTAGGGGGCCAGGAAGTCATCCTGGCCTCATTGTATCTCCCATTTGAGGAACAAGTCCCAACGACCTGCCTTGAGAGTATAGTTGACTATCTCAAAAGACAGGAAACGATGGGAATTATTGGGGCGGACGCCAATGCCCATCATAACATCTGGGGCAGCAGTAACACTAACCGTAGAGGTGAGTCCCTTTTGGAATATTTGCTAGTTAATAATCTAGATATAGTTAACAAAGGTAACACACCAACTTTTGAAATTTCTAACAGACAGGAGGTCATAGACCTCACTCTGAGCTTTAAATCAACTAGAATGATAAATATTACAAACTGGCATGTCTCTAAAGACTTTTCCAGTTCTGATCATAAATATATTAGGTGGGAGCTTGAGGCTACAATCTCAAAGCCTGAAACCTATAGAAATCCCAGAAATACAAATTGGGAAGGCTTTAGGACAAATCTTAAAGACTTAATTAAAGAATGTCCCCGTTTGGCTTCTAATACCTACCAGCTGGAGTTCTTAAATGGACTACTGACTAAGGCACTTATCACTGCATTCAAGGATAACTGTAGAACAACCACTAAAGGGTCAAACTGCAATGTACCCTGGTGGAATATGCAGTTAGAGAAGTCAAGATCTAGAACCAGAATACTTTTCAATAAAGCAAAAAGGACTGGTGAATGGATCGAATACAGACACGCTCTAACTGAATATCATAACCTCATTAGGAAAGCCAAACGGAACTCATGGAGACAGTTCTGTGAAGAAATTAATAATACGAATACATGCGCTCGCATGAATAAAATACTTTCTAAGAGCAACTACTGTAATACAGTGGGCTCCTTAAAGAAACCAAATGGAGATCCCATGAACATTACAGAATCTATAACTGCTATGCTGGAATCGCACTTCCCGGGGAGCAAGCTCACAACCTCGGATACGAAGGTTTACCTCCCTGAGGATAGGTGCAAACCGGACTGGACATCAGTCCGTGAAATCTTCAATACCAGCGCCATAAAATGGGCAGTTAAAAACCTCAAGCCGTACAAAACACCAGGCTTTGACGGAATTTATCCTGCCATGCTAAAAGAGGGTCTTGAAATCATCTTAGGCAGGCTCTCCACTCTATTCCAGGGCTGTTTGGCCTATAATTATATCCCAACAGCTTGGAGAGAAGTTAGGGTCACATTTATTCCCAAACCAGGGAAAGAAACATATGATGAACCCAAATCATATCGCCCCATTTGTCTTTCCTCATTCTTGCTGAAGACAATGGAGAAAATTCTTGATAGATATATCAGGAACAAACATCTCAGTGATGGATTAGTAATGTTGCATCAAGATGCATACAGAGAGGGAAAATCTTGCGACACTGCGCTGCATGCAGTGGTGGACCAGATAGAAGATGCTCTGCAGTGGAAACAAATCGCGCTCGGAGCATTTCTAGATATAGAGGGAGCATTTGACAATACCCCTACTCATATATTAACTAATGCCCTACTAAGGCACGGCACTAGACCAAACATTGCTAATTGGGTCATTGCCATGCTAAAGAATAGGGTCATTCAAGCCAATATGGGCAATTATCACCTAAAGGTTAAAGCAGCCGCAGGCTGCCCCCAAGGAGGTGTCCTTTCCCCACTCCTATGGAACCTGGTAGTGGACGAACTACTACACCTCCTAAATGAGGCGGGTTTCCAAGCGATAGGCTATGCAGATGACATAGCAATTATAATCAAGGGCTTTGACCAACAAACTATTTCAGAGTTGATGACAATGGCACTAAGAATGGTGGTGAGATGGTGCACGAGAGTAGGATTGAACATCAATCCTAATAAAACGGTAATTGTACCTTTTACAAACAAAAGGATATTGAGGGAACTCAACCCCCCTAGGATGAAAGGGATGAGTATTCCATTCAGCAAGAAGGTTAAATACCTCGGTGTTATTATGGACAGTAAATTAAACTGGAATGAACATATCGACTATGTTACCAAGAAAGCCACAAGAATTCTGTGGACTTGTAAGAGCCTATGTGGCAACAAGTGGGGAATTAGCCCCAAGATGGCCCGTTGGATGTACACAGCAATAGTTAGACCTGTGCTAACCTATGGCTCAATAGCCTGGTGGCACAAAGCTGGTATCCAACAAAATAGATCAAGGTTGGAGAAGGTGCAGCGGCTTGGGTGCATCATGATCACTGCGGCCATGAGAACCACCCCTACCGCTTCACTGGAAACTATACTTGATTTAACTCCTCTTGACATTCTAATTGAATCAGAGGCATTGAAGACAGCCTACAGGCTAGTAAAAATAGGAGGGGTCAAAAAACCCACCAACGATTTTGGACACAGAAGTGTCTTTGATATAATCGAGCAAAATGCAGATCTATAAAAGCATTCTGATTCAATGCTGAATAAGTATAACTTTGAAAAAAGATTTCACGTCAATATACAGGCGATTTGCAAAAGCAAGAATGATTGCTTTAATCCACCCAATGGTCTAAATGTGTATACGGATGGATCCAAAGGGGAGTTTGGTGCCGGCTCGGGATTCTGGTTTAGGGGTTGTCAGGGCATGGGTCATTACTTAGCTCTGGGCACGACACCCACTGTATTCCAAGCGGAAATATGGGCAATACTTGCAGGTGCCTTCGCTATGAAGGACCACAAGAATAAGGTAATTAACTTTCTCACTGACAGTCAGGCAGCATGCAATGCATTACAAAATGCAGTAACAAACTCCAGACTAGTGGAGGAATGCTGTCTAAGACTAGATGAACTAGCTGTACATAACAGAGTTAACATATTTTGGATCCCTGGGCACAGTAATATTCCAGGAAATGAAAGGGCCGACAAATTGGCGAAGAAAGGAGCAGTTACTGCTCCTATTGGACCAGAACCATGGTGCGGGGTCCCCCTTCCCCTGGCTAAGGATACAATTAATAAACTAGCCAAGAGGAAGATAAAAACACGTTGGGATAGAGCCAAGATAAGGCATACAAAACTTTTCATAAAGGATCCCAACGATAATCTTTCTGATAAAATCAAGAAAGAAGCTGCTCACTCGTCGAGAACCGACCTCAAAAGTATGGTTGAAACCATCACTGGGCACTGTAAACTCAGGAAACACATGCATCTCCTAGGCATTGAACAAGAAGCTAGGTGCAGATGGTGCAAAGAGGAGGACGAAACCCCTTGGCACATCCTCTTTGAATGTATAGCACTAAGTCGAAAGAGGACATTTGACCTTGGCCCCGGTGGATACAAGGAACTTCAAGAACTGAGGTTTAAAGACTATTTAAAATTTCTCAGAAGTCTAGACCTATGTTAGGGATTTTTTTTTAGGACTCAAGCACAATGGGCCTCTTTAGGCCGAAGTGCATAGTAATAAGGGTCATACTTAAATAATAATAATAACCTTTATGCAAAAAGAATCTAAGATAAACTTCAATAATTTCTAAGCCTGTTTATCTTTTTTAATTAGGTAAATATTGTTAACAAATGTAAGAACAACACCAATAAAAATTAAAATTTTCAACCACAACGATACATACTTTTTAAATGCACGTTTTAACAAGTAGCGTCTGTTTAAACTGCGGAAATGGTACAGTAAATTCTACTGCTTAAGACTTGTAACTTGTAACTTAATGAAGAGGAAAAGTTTTACGCAGATAGTTTTCTGGAGAATTCCAGAGTCTAACTAACTAAGAAGGCCCAATAAATAAATGACGCCTAATTGTACACAATAATCTAAACTGTTGTTGAAAGAAATATTTACGGCTGCTACAACCAACATTTTCAATTCAATTATGTGTTTATTAGCCATTATTAGAAAAAATATAAACTATAGTTTACAAATAACTTGTCCTACTTCAAGTTACACTACAAAAGGAATTTTATCATTTAATGTCAATAGGCTTTACTATTTACAATTATACACATATTCACATATTAAAAAAAAAGAATTGAAGAGAGTTGGCGTTAAATGGCATTGTACGACCCATTTTTGGGAAATATCAATGTAGGAATGTTTTATTAAAAACACAAAAATTTGTGAATAAAAAAATAATTATTAAAATTTACAATTTTCAAACTAATTGCAATTTACAATTTATCACCGCATAAACATTACTTTCCCACTATCACACCGAAACCTTTTCTTAAGTTCTTATCAACCGGTTAGTCAGAATCGATTCATCGATTCCAATGAGAACATTGATTATTTTAAATAAAAAAAACAAACAATACCAATCAATATTTTCAGTATACTCAACTTTATCTCGATGATATGCTATAATGATATTTTTCGAATGTGGGATACACTAAATATTCAAATTATGATTATTTTTATTTTTTTATAATTAATGGTCAACTTTTTTGAGTTTTAAATATTTTATTTTAAAGAGAAAAGACAGGCCCTCGGCCGAGAAAAGATTCGAACCCGTATCCTCTGTATTTTCTCTTTAAAATAAAAATATTTAAAAATCAAAAAAGTTGACCATTAATTATAAAAAATAATCATAATTTGAATATTTAGTTTATCCCACATTCGAAAAATACCTTTATAGCATATCATCGAGATAAAATTGAGTTTTACTGAAAATATTGATTGGTATTGTTTAATTTAAGGATGAAAAGTCATGATTTGAAATTAGGAATAGAGTATTAATTAAAAAAAATATATATTGTGTAGAAATAATTTTGTTTTGTCATTTTCCTACATATTTTAATTATAATTTCCTGCAGTAAAAAAAACATTAATGCAGTTTATAATATATTAAACAAATTCTACTACTACAATCCATGATGGACCTTGGGATCAGTCTATGGCAGTGACTGTGCTGTTTATTGGAAAAAGGTTGTGCAGAGAGATCAGTCCTAACTAAGAGGTATTTCCCCGATTAAGAGTATACACTTTATAGAGGCTGGGTGATCCCAAGGAGGTTTACAGATCCTAGAGGGTCCATCCGTTGCTGTTAACAGAATAAATATTTTTTCTGCCACTGCCAGATTTTTACCAGGGACCTTCAGCACAGCTACTCAGCCCTCTACCACTGAGTTACCCCACTTCCTATTTTTTAGAAATTCATATGGTAAATGTGATTTTAAACAATTATAAATCTTAACAATAATCGTTACTAAATAGTTCACCATGTCAAAAAATATTTTTTTTAAATTTAGATTGTTTTCTAATCTAAGCGAAGAAAACTCACGGTTTGAAATAAACTGAGTATTTATAAAGTATAGAATATTAATTAGAAAAAAAAAAGTATTTTTAAGAATTATCGATACCTGTACCACAGCAACCCATGAGGGATTTTGGGTTCAGTACATGGTAGAGACTACTGTTTCTAGGACAAAGATTGTGCAAGGAGGTTATTTATCCGAGATTACGCCTAAACATCAGGAATTTCCCAAATAAGGGAACCCAGTTTATAGAGGCTGGATGAGTCCAAGGATGGTCTCTACAAGCCACAGGGTCCATCCTAGGGTAGGGCGGTAGCTAGCACTATCTATTGGCCGAATAGCTAGTTAAACATTTATGAATTGTAGAAAAAGATCCCTAATTAAAGAGGAAGTTAAGGTTATAAAAACTAGAAGAGCTAATGCTCAATACCGCGAATTTGGTTTGTTTGCACAAGCGTGAGGCTACTTTTACTACCCAACATAATGTAATTAGTAATTTCGGAGAATTAAATAATGACACGTCCGGTGTGGCATCAAAGTAATATTGTAGAGAACCCTTGAGCTCGAGGAATTCCGAGTTCAATTTCAAAAGAACTCGACACTGGACAGCAGTCCAGGCAACGAAGACCAAAAAATACCAAATAACGGAAATAATTCATGTAGAATTAAATTTTGGCACACTTGTAGGGGAAGGTTTCCAGAACAACATACTAAAAGTACTGAGGGGTGGGGGTGAAGCTAAGGGTAGGGGGTCTATAAAGGTCCCTTTTTTCAGTTTTTTGTTAATAGCTCGAAAAATACTGCCTTTAGTGAAAAAGTGTTTATATACTACATTAATCTACATAAAATTTTCTATAATAAAAGTTCTATACACCTTTTTGCTAGGATCAATGCTTAAGGAGATATGGAAAAAAAGTTTTTATTTTTAAAAATAAAATGTTTATTGTTCAATTAATTAGCCTCTTAGGTACCGCTCTTTGTTCCAAATATGGAACATAGCGAAAACAGGTTAAACATGTATATATATATATATATATTACTGTATTTGAATATTTATTATTTAAGTACATTTAAAAACATGCGCAGAATAAAAAAATTAAATAATTAATTTTTCAACAATAACAATACGATACAATAACATTACAAAAATTCAAAATTTGTTTGTTAGTTGCAAAATATTGTTCATGAATAAATCAATGCTTGTGTGAACGACAGCGATGTAGCAGAGCTTTTGGCATACGAATTAACTCCATACCCCTTGGCTCTGTTCAGCGAAGGCGGAGTGCGAAAAGGAAAAAAATCAGCCCTCTACAATATTTTGCCAGCAGAGGACTACGCAACTCTCGATCTCACCCAGAGCCCCGTGTAGATGGCGGATTCCTTCTCCACCGCATGTTGTGGAAACAGTCCTTTAACATTTCATCAATTCGCCATCAGTACATCTCTCGCGTAATCTCGGATAAATAACCTCCTTGCACAATCTTTGTCCTAGAAACAGTAGTCTCTACCATGTACTGAACCCAAAATCCCTCATGGGTTGCTGTGGTACAGGTATAGATAATTCTTAAAAATACTTTTTTTTTTCTAATTAATATTCTATACTTTATAAATACAGCCTATGTACAGAAACGTTACAGTGAAAATTGTATGGTGGTTTTTGATGGTTATAGTGATGTCGACAGCGCAAAACGAGCGGAGCAGAAGCGAAGAGGGAACACCAAACCTTCTGTTGGCATCAAATTTCATAAAAGCACGGCCATCACAGTTCAACAAGAGCATTTTCTTGCTAATGAAAGGAACAAAACAAGACTGATTCACATGCTCAGCGAGAAAATGGCAGCAGCCGGGATTGAAACAACTGTTGCTACAGGGGATGCTGACGGCACTATTGTGAGGTGCGGGTTGGATAAAGCTGCTGTACAACCAACTGTAGTAATAGTTGGGGAGGATGTGGACTTGATAGTTCTCCTCATTGGACTGGCACCACAATTAATCAATATGTACTTCATGAAGCCAGGGCGTGGGAGTGTGGAGACCAAATTGTTTTCAGTGCGGCAACTTCAACAACTTCCAATCGCCAAAACGATCTCCTTCTCCATAGCTTCTACGGATATGACACCACCTCGGCGATACATGGAAAGAGTAAACTGGGAATCGCTAAGCTCTTTACAGAAAATCCTAGCCTTACTCAAGACATTTCAGCAATATTCAAGGATCCCTCAGTATCACCTGAGGATATTGAACAGCCTGGCGAGAAGCATTTTTGGCTGTATACAAAGCGCCTGCTCGTCAAGACAACCTGAACGAAAATCGGTACTCGGAATTTTTGAAAGCGTCAACGAAGCCCAAATCAGACATGGCCACTCTTCCTCCTACCTTCAGGTCGAGCGAGTGAGGAGCTTCAAAGCAACATTCGCTCAGAGTATATCTACAGGTAAATCCATTTACATGTAGCTTTAAATACCTACCGCTTTCTTTAAATAACAAATATTAATTTGTGATGAATTCTTACGTTGGTCTCATTACTTTCTTACAAATACAACAGTGGCTCGGCAACCCCCTACCACCTATCCAATGGGGTTGGGTCAAGGGAGAAGAAAGAATCCTTAACCCAGTTAACAAGAACGACCCTGTGACACCCAACTTCGTTTTGAAAATGATCTTTTGCCGATGCACGACTGGGTGTGGGGTGGGCTGCGGTTGTCGCAAAGCAGGGATTGTCTGCTCCGGTGCCTGTGGATGTCTCAGCTCATGTATGAACGGAGCCCCCGTCGAAGACAACATCGATGAAGATGAAAGTTTAGATTTCGACGAAATTTTATGTTCAAGATACATCATTAAACACTAATTACTTCATTTTCAACAACAAAAATATTATTTTTAACTACAAACATTTCATTTTTAACAATAAACATTTCATTTTTAAAAATAAAAACTTTTATTTTTAATTTTCCATCTTTCCCCTCCATATCTCCTTAAGCATTGATCCTAGCAAAAAAGTGTATAGATTCTTTTTTATAGAAAATTTTATGTAGATTAATGTAGTATATGAACATTTTTTCGCTAGAGGCAGTATTGTTCAAGTTATTAACAAATAACTGAAAAAAGGGACCTTTAGAGACCACCCACCGATAGCTTCACCCCCACCCCTCAGTACTTTTAGTATGTTGTTAAGAACACCTTTCCCTACAAGTGTGCCAAAATTGGCTTCTACATGAATTATTTCCGCTATTTTTCCTTCGTTGCCTGGACTACAGAGACAGATCAGCATAATTCCGAGAGTTTCAAAACATGAGGGTAAAAAAGATCCATCGATAGTTAACGCTATCGATAGTGGCCATCGATAGGTATGGTCTACCAATATATCGATACTATAGCCCAACCCTAGTCCATCCATTCCTGTTAACTAAATAAATAATATATCCGCCATAGCCGAATTTCAGCTTGCAACTAAGCTCTCTACCACTGAGCTACCCTGCTATTTTTAAAAAATATAAATATATTAAATGTGAATAAAAAATCCTAAATAATTTTAATAATTCGTAAGTAAATAGTTCACCACGTTAAAAAATAATTTGTTAAAATAAACCGCCTGATTCTAATATCGACATTTCTGCTTATTTGTGGTATTATGTCCGTATTAAGCCATGGATATAGTATATTTAGCAAAGCATTCAAAAGGCTGGAGTGTTTTAGTAATAATACATTTTAGAATTGAACATACATTCATATAGCGAAGTTAAGACAAACTTTATGCAACGAGCCCTGAGGAGAATTTCATTTCAGCGAAATTTCATTTCAAAGTATAATAATTTATTTACCGAAATCCTCTCACGAACAATACTCATCAGCTTCTGACGTATTAGTTATTTTTAAAGTTCGCTTACGAGATAGCTTAGAGCTTATTGCTTTTTGCCAACGAATATTCACAATATATAAATAGAGAAGAAAAAAAGGATTAGGAAGTAGTAATGTAGTTAATCTCTTTACTTGTATCCTCTGTGGAGAAGCCTTAAAAATAATATGTTAATAAAGTTATATGTATAATATGTTTAAAATAATAATAATAATATGGTATTTAAGAAAAATAGCAGATCATGCGGATATAGAATAGAATAGACAAATAATTTTATTCCATAAGAATAATAGAATAAGTATCTGGGGCTAAGAGACTACATTATAAGAGTCATACAGTACTTACATAAGTACTTGAAAATAAATATAAACTAAAAGGTATGTTCTGGTCAGGAAAAAATAAAAATCTAACTGGTATAGCTGATAAAGCATATAAGATTTATAAAAAATAATATTAAATGAAGAAAATTGAAAGTTTTATCCATCAAGAGTACTTCTGATGGATATAAGCTATTAGTTATAAGTTATTAAAGAGCATCTTTTTGGGAATTGAGGAGATGTAGGAAAAGCATGGGTTTGAATAAGAATAGGGAAGAATTGTGGCGGATATCAGGTAGAAGTGAGTTCCTAAATGTGTGGTGGCTATTTATATATACACCTTGAAAAGGTAATGAGAACAAAATTAAGAGAGAATGGCGGGGTGCACGTCGGAATCTAACAGTTCTTGCATACGCCGATGATATAGCACTCCTCGGAAGTAAAGAAAGTAATCGAGAGACTCGCTAAGACGCTGATGAGAGAAGCGGACCAAATATGCTTACAGGTAAATGAGGAATAAACCAAATATATGATATTAAGTCATAAAGTCCATCCCAGAAAAATCATCTGCGTGGATCGCAAATCGTTCCCGAAAGTAGATAACTTCAAGTACGTTGGCTCCACAATAACCTCAATGAGTTACCAATTAACTGAGGTAGACCAGCGTATAACAAACGCAAACAGAGCATTATTCGCTCTTTCAAGAATATTAAAATCCCGAAGCATCTCAAGAAATTTAAAATTAAGGGTATATAATTCTGTAATAATGTCGATACTGATGTACGGCTGTGAGATGTGGGCCCTCACCGGCACCGTGGAAAGCAGAATCGAGAGATGTGAAAGGAAAATACTTCGCACGATAACCAGAGTGGTATGGGATGAGAGTCTACACTCTTGGAGGAGAAGGGCCAATAAGGGACTGCTCATGGAAACTCGACAGGCGATATCTCAGGATATGAAAGCAAGAAGGTTAAGATGGGTGAGGCATGAAGCTCGAAGTAATCCGTCAGGACGCCTCTACACAACTATGAATGCCACAATAGTTAGCAAGAGACCACGTTGGAGGCCAAAGACCTGATGGATAGACAGGGTCAACAAAGATGCTTCGGAGCTACATGTGTCAGACTGGAAATCAGGGGCCCAGGATAGACAGAGGTGGGGAATGCTGGGTATAGGCGGCCAAAGATCTACAAGGTCTGTAGATCCAATCGATAAAATAGTTTAGTAGGAATTAAATTAATTTTAATTATTTGAAATATGATGAATGTTAATATAAATAAATAAGCGATTTACCTATCGGAGAGAGTTATCAGTCAAGGTTTAGGTGTTATATATATATATATATATATATATATATATATATATATATATATATATATATATATATTTATATATATAATTGACTTAATGATTATTTATTGAATTGAGACATGAATGGAAAAACTCCAAGCAAAAAGCATTAAATCTTTTAAATTAAAACCAGGAAACATAAATACCTGTGTATATTTCGTCTAATCAGACATCTTCATGACAGCATGGGAATATTAGCAAAGTAAAAATTATAATGCATATCTCAACCTCAAAATACAGCCAGACACCAACAACAGGAGACATCCCACCACCCCCAAGGGCCAAATGCAACCGATGAATTATGAGGAAGTTTTCAGGACAAAAAATGGAAAAGGTTAAATAAAAATCTGATCAAATAATCAATAGAAAATGCAAAATACACTCAACAAACCTAAAAAAGCACAAAGAGAAGTAAAACTAAAACACAATATCAAAAGAAGAGGGATCTAATTAAATAGGAAATTAAAAGAAAGGGCGTTATCAAGAACTCAGTTAACATACGGGCTATTCAAATAATATATTAATATACAAGAGCAAAATTTAATTATCCAGACAATTAAAAAAAATGATTGCGTTTTTATCTGCAGTTAATTATATTTATTTTGTTAATTAAAAGGTCTGTCCATTACTGCTGAAATAAATATTATTTATTTTACTTACTCGAGGAAATCAAATATATATATTTTTAAATATCTTCTGATTTCACTTCTCACAAATCCAGTTACATATTTTTTTAAATAAGTTAATATAGTTGTTTGTTTTCTGTTTGTTCATCCTTCCATTTTTTTTGGTTGGGGGATTGTTTTTCATGAAATTTGTATTGTTTTCTTTCTTTACAATTATCGTTATCTTATTTATATTTTATTTATATCTTTTAATTTGTTATTGCGAGCTATCTGGTAATTTGTTTTCATTTATTAATTACATTTTAATTTTATTCTAACCTAAGACATTACAGTTCATATTTTATTATTATTATTCTAAATGTGCTTGCCCCAGAATAAATACAGACTATTATATGTTATTATTAAAATTAGCTTCAATGATTCCTCAAATATAAGATATAATTTCAATTGGTTCGAACCATTCAGACAGATTTAGACTCGAGTTGAGGAAGAGACAAGTGGCTAAGATATTTTTTCAAAAGGGGTAGATAAAGCAGGCCCACCTTCACTGCTTCCCAATTAAGTTCATCTTAAAATTAGTCAAGTTAGCTTACGCAAGTCAAGTAGTAATTAATTTTTTTTCGACAACACTTAAACGTATTTTTACAGGGATTTCTCCTTTTTAAACCATACAGTCAGACGTATGTATTTAAAGTATTTAAAATATTTATGTTTTTTAACAAGTTGGTAAAAAAACATAAATATTTTAAATACTTTAAATACATACGTCTGACTGTATGGTTTAAAAAGGAGAAATCCCTGTAAAAATACGTTTAAGTGTTGTCGAAAAAAAATTAATTACTACTTGACTTGCGTAAGCTAACTTGACTAATTTTAAGATGAACTTAATTGGGAAGCAGTGAAGGTGGGCCTGCTTTATCTACCCCTTTTGAAAAAATATCTTAGCCCCTTGTCTCTTCCTCAACTCGAGTCTAAATCTGTCTGAATGGTTCGAACCAATTGAAATTATATCTTATATTTGAGGAATCATTGAAGCTAATTTTAATAATAACATATAATAGTCTGTATTTATTCTGGGGCAAGCACATTTAGAATAATAATAATAAAATATGAACTGTAATGTCTTAGGTTAGAATAAAATTAAAATGTAATTAATAAATGAAAACAAATTACCAGATAGCTCGCAATAACAAATTAAAAGATATAAATAAAATATAAATAAGATAACGATAATTGTAAAGAAAGAAAACAATACAAATTTCATGAAAAACAATCCCCCAACCAAAAAAAATGGAAGGATGAACAAACAGAAAACAAACAACTATATTAACTTATTTAAAAAAATATGTAACTGGATTTGTGAGAAGTGAAATCAGAAGATATTTAAAAATATATATATTTGATTTCCTCGAGTAAGTAAAATAAATAATATTTATTTCAGCAGCAATGGACAGACCTTTTAATTAACAAAATAAATATAATTAACTGCAGATAAAAACGCAATCATTTTTTTTAATTGTCTGGATAATTAAATTTTGCTCTTGTATATTAATATATTATTTGAATAGCCCGTATGTTAACTGAGTTCTTGATAACGCCCTTTCTTTTAATTTCCTATTTAATTAGATCCCTCTTCTTTTGATATTGTGTTTTAGTTTTACTTCTCTTTGTGCTTTTTTAGGTTTGTTGAGTGTATTTTGCATTTTCTATTGATTATTTGATCAGATTTTTATTTAACCTTTTCCATTTTTTGTCCTGAAAACTTCCTCATAATTCATCGGTTGCATTTGGCCCTTGGGGGTGGTGGGATGTCTCCTGTTGTTGGTGTCTGGCTGTATTTTGAGGTTGAGATATGCATTATAATTTTTACTTTGCTAATATTCCCATGCTGTCATGAAGATGTCTGATTAGACGAAATATACACAGGTATTTATGTTTCCTGGTTTTAATTTAAAAGATTTAATGCTTTTTGCTTGGAGTTTTTCCATTCATGTCTCAATTCAATAAATAATCATTAAGTCAATTATATATATAAATATATATATATATATATATATATATATATATATATATATATATATATATATAACACCTAAACCTTGACTGATAACTCTCTCCGATAGGTAAATCGCTTATTTATTTATATTAACATTCATCATATTTCAAATAATTAAAATTAATTTAATTCCTACTAAACTATTTTATCGATTGGATCTACAGACCTTGTAGATCTTTGGCCGCCTATACCCAGCATTCCCCACCTCTGTCTATCCTGGGCCCCTGATTTCCAGTCTGACACATGTAGCTCCGAAGCATCTTTGTTGACCCGTATACTTATAATTAAGAAAGAAAAAACAATATCCAGTCATACTTCATTATTTATTATTTCTTCATCGTTTCGACATTAGTCATTATCAATTTTTAAAATATAGGCTTTCAATGTATATAAAGTTATAAGTCAATTTATCTGCAAAGACAATATAACAATTAAATTAATTTAAATTTAAATTTTTTTTGTCTAAACAATTATCGAAATAAAGCATAGATACCTTTAAAATTCATTGCTATATTAGTAATTTAAAATTGTCACCATCTAGGGAATACTTATCCCCTATGGTCAACTACAAGTTTAAGGAATGATTCGAGACTTTGAACTATGAGATAAGAAGTTAATAATAGTTAGTTAATAGTTAATATAATTTTTACTATTGTTTAAAATCCTTATGCCTTAAATTATAGATGTATAAATTAACAATAATAATTCTATAATTTTTTATTTAATTTGTATTGTCATTATATGATATATATTCTTACTTAATTATATTTAAAGGATTGCAGTCCAGTGAAATATATTGAATTGAAAGTATACTCTCTTAAATCTAAGTACGTGTTATTTTTTATTACCTGGAATCCATTTCTTAAGGCACATTTCGACGCATAGTTCGAAGATAGGAGGCGTTCTTAACCCATAAATGCATTCTGTAACTCACTTTCTTCAAAGTACTACTATCGACATCTCTTGGCATTTTGTAAGACTATTTTCGTTAATCTAGTTCTATTAAGAACGCTAGATGGCTCAGAAAATGCATTCACGCGTCGTTTTGTTCATTAGAAGGAGATTGAAGGCAGTTTTAATAGGAGAATCTTGACAATCGGACTATCTGTTACCAAACTATTTTGAATTTTGACGTTTTCTAGTTTTTGTTCAGTTGTTAGCCAAATAAAAAGTCCCAGTGAATGAAGAAAAACGCAGGAACACGTCAAAGCAAGAAGGTTTTTTTTTTTTGTATTCATGCAAATAATTCAGTGGAAACCCAATGTAACCCAAGTCTAGTCATCATGCATTTAGGAACTGTATATTCTTTTCAACTACTTGACTTCTGTAATCACCTTTTTTATAACAGTTTTTATATTCTCCGTAGAAAAAATGAGTCTGGATGGAAGAATAGGGATTGTTTTGAGAGAAGATACTAGTGAGAAAGAAATCTCACCAGACGACGTCGCGAAGTTGTTACAAAGTGAGAAAAAACTAACTTAGGAGTTTAGAATAGAGTTGGGGGAAACCTCTAGTAGTACTAACCTCCCCCAACTTACATAAGTCTATGTAAGTTGGGGAGGTTAGTAAGCCCTTGCGGGGAAGACCATCCTCAGCAGAAACAACAAAACGATCCCCAAGGGCACCAAAAATCCCAGCTCAAGCAACAAAAGATAAAGTTGATCACAAAAAGGAATAGGTGTAAAAACAATCATTGCAAAGGAAATACAAACGTTAAATGTATTAAGTGCTGTGTAAATTTGTGTTTTCATGCTAAAAAAAAAATTTTTGGAATCCCATTTATAAAATTTACCATTTGTAAGAGATAATTGTGATTTTTCTAATTAAATAACGTATTGTTTTTTCAAGTAGCAGAAAAAGTAACTAAGTCATAGTTTTTATTTTTTTGTTACTTTCCTTGTTTATTAAACTATTTATGTTCATACATTTTTTTGGAAAAAAAGGCCTTTTTATTTTGTTTCTTTACTGATAAAATCTAGAAAAACTATTCGTTTAGTAGGTTTGTGGCGGGGAACCGCTAATGCTTGATGTAACTCAGGAGTAACAGAAATAAAATTTCTGAATGAAATAGGATGAAATGATTTTTTTTTTATTATTTTTACCTTTGACATTGAACCTTAAGCCACCTAAAAAAATTTTTTTTTAAGAAGAGTCAAAATTCATGCATTTAAGTGTTATGCAGTTGAAGAAAGAGGCTGGTATACTTTATTTAAGCAAATCCTCTCTGGACCATCACAATGTTGACATCACATTGTGTCCCCACCACACAAGCTTCTCTTCTTCATTATTTCCCCAAACTTTATAATTTAATTTAAAATATGTAATGGAGCGAAATAGCAAAAAAAAAAAAATGAAAAACATAATTATGCCATTACATATACTAGATGTAAGAGACACTAACAATTCAAATTATATGGATCATATAACATGTCCATTTTTATTTTTGGAAGAAAGTGGCCGGGTAGAGGTCACAATGAATTTCTCGTAGAATTTGAGAAAATCTTTATTGATTAGCCAACGTTTCGACCTACTTTGTAGGTCTTCTTCAGGGCTATATGCAAAATACAGACAATATAAGAATACAAATGGTACAAATATATTAAAATATATTTTATTTTTATTTGGGCTATATTTTGCATATAGCCCTGAAGAAGACCTACTAACGTTGGCTAATCAATAAAGTTTTTCTCAAATTCTACGAGAAATTCATTGCTACCTCTACCCGGACCACTTTCTTCCACATATATCATCAAGGTCAACAATTATCATTCAAAATGTCCATTTTTATTATTTCTAAAATTCAAATAGGAATTATTGGAGTTCCATTTGTAATATGTTTATGTCTTTAGATTGTAATTAGCTGTTATTAATCCTTACTTTTTGGGTTTACTCTCACTACAACTGAACGAACATGGTCTAGTATGCCATAAAATAAGACCATGGAAACACGCGATTTTGGAATAGTTTTTTTGATGATTTTAAACTTGTATACTTGGCTGCAAGAAACATTACAACCACGTTAGGGGAATGTTTTTGCAACGAACGGACCACGGATACAACCAACTTTGCTAGAAATCCATGCAGGAATAACTTATTTTTCGTTTCTGCCCAGAGTTGAAACCATCACATCCACATCCTATTGCAGGGATACAGGCATTAAACAGCAACAACTTATAAAAAAAACTACATTAATTAATCAAAAAGAACCTTTACTCCTGCACGACAACGCTACACCGTTTCATGACAGACATTAAAGAAATAAACGAGCTGGATAGCGAAGTCCTCATACACCCACCTTATTCGCCAGTCTTATCTCCAACAGATATCCATGTTCAGGAATGTGAACTACTTCCTTAGGGGAAATTTTTTTAAAAAATGACTTTCAAAAACGCATTTCCAAACTTGATTACACAAAACTCTGAATTTTTCAGTTCTGGGACCGATAATTTGATAACACGTTTGGAAAAAAGTATAGAAAATGAGGGTAAATATTTTGAATAAAAATATTTTTGATTTCATAAAGTCGTTTTACTAAATAACCATTCCTTTGGGAACTGAAATTTTATATGAATCGACGCAATAATTATTTTTATTCAACATCACTGTTCTGAATCGATTCGATGTATTGCTTATCCTAAACCAATTGATAAGAAGGTCTCAATTGTTCGTAAAATGAGTAAGTTGGAGTAAGTTTGTAAATTTTATTAAATGTTTTTTTAATCTCAAATCATCGTGTTACTGATAAAAATTCCAATGCTAGTTTTCCGAAGAACGTAAACCTTAGTTGAGAGTATGAAAGAATTTTATATAAATTGAAACAACCTTTTTCCTAAATCGATTTGATTGATCCTTACGTTCCAAGATGACGTTTTAAAATAGATTTGGGAAATGATTAATATTTAATTAACTCAGTTTCTGATTACAAAGAAATCGTTAGGATTAAATATTAATGGCACACAGACGCTTCTTATTATATTGTATTTGAATTATGTATAGCAATTATGAGTGTCAACATTGAAAAATTATAATTGGATGTGACTAAAGTGTGATTTCGCTTACATACTCAGTTAATCAGCAATTAAAAAAAATAATAGTAACAATAAAAAATATCAAGAATACTTAAAATATGAGACAAATCAGCTCAAGTTTAGTAATTAATGATTTTTTAAAAACACCTTTTATTGTTATTTTTATTAATGTTAGTGTTATACATACAGCTCATTATTGCCATTAAATATTTTCCTTTATGATATCAAATATATAAAAGCGACCTTTAAAAGGTGAAAAAATAAAAAAAAGTTTTATTCAGATACTATTTACTGTCAGCTAAAACAAAAAAGTAATTCATAAGACCATGACATTCTCCCTAAATTAAAACCATTATTGGGGTAGACTTCAACGGATAATGGAAGTTGGTTGAATTATGAGTTGCTTGCCAAAGGTTCTGGGTTCAAATCAGGCTGGGGTAGGTAAATTATTTAATCTGTAACCAGCCGTGATTGGACCCCGTGGGATCTGACAGCTTCTTGTGGCTCACCCAGCCCCTGTAAAATGAGCCCCCTTAATTGGGGAAAAACTCGTTGGCTTAGAAACAAGACTATTTACTATTTTAATATGTTGAACTGACGAAAGGTGCTGAGCTCTTCATTATCTCAAATATTTATTTGAACAGCAAAAAATAAAATGTTTGAGCCTAAATATTTTTAATAAATTAGAAGTAGAAATATATTCAAAATATAATATGACGAGCAACAAAATGTAATCAATCTGAATGAGCAATAAAAAACAATAACGTTCACTCTCTGAAATAATGGAAAATAAAAATCACCAAAGGTTCCAACAATATACATTTGGACATAAAAGAAAAAATACATCAATGAAGATCAAATGCCGTACAACTCTAATCAACAGCCGAAACAGAAACATTACCTTCCTTTAATATGCACTGACAGGCACACACTCACACACCTTTAATATGCAAGACCCACTTGATTTTTTCATGTTTTCATCTAAAAATATTTCTGCTTTGGATCGGTCTATTTTTTTTAATGAATAAATGTGTATTTTTTTTTTCAATTAGGAATGTCAATATAGAGGATAACCCTTAATCCTTAATTCAATGAAAGGACTGTAGATTCTAATGTTCACTTTCTATGGAATTAAAATGTTTATTCAGTGTCATTTGTTCAGTGCCGTTTCTTGCAGCAAATTTCTTAGTTTCCGGCTTTTAATTTTTTCAAGTTCAAGTTTAAAAATGCCTCTTCGTGCTGAGGATTTTGCGCGTGGTGTGGCACTTATTGATGATGGACGTTCCATTAAAAAATAGACCAATCCAAAGCAGAAATATTTTAGATGAAAACATAAAAAAATCAAGTGGGTGGAATTTTTCGCCTGTCAGTGTAGTAGAAGATTGAAAAGTTGCTATCCCTAAATAATAAGCTTAATTGGATAGCTGATGTGATTTTTTGTTAATTATGTATATAAAACTGTTGAAACACATTAGTGTGTTTTCTCCGAAAAACTTTGTGCCCAATCAACTAAATTAGGGGTATTTTTCTTCCTCTGTTATTTTGAATGTTTAATTTATTTTTATGGAAAGTACGAGTTTTTGTTGGAGTTTACGCCTAACTTTTTTTTTTTTTTACTTTTAAGGCAGTTTTTAAAATTTTCCCACGACACAGAGCAAGCCCTTATGACCTATAAAGCTAATGATGAGAGCCCTTTAGAGTTGCACGTCATCTAGCCTGTAATTATTGTCCAAGCGGGCCCTGAAATGAAGACATTTCCCCTCTTTGATAATTCATTACGCCATGCATAGTTTATGCCAGCTCTATTCACCTAGCATTCAAGAGGATATAGCGTTTTTTAAATACTTCCCTTTGCGCCTTGCGATTTTTACGTGGATTCCAAAGAATTCCAAATATGAAGCTTTGAAAATTTTGGAAAAAAAAAGAAGAAATATACTTTACTACACGAGAAGGAAAAAAAAACTGTATCACTACGACCCATAAAGGATCTCGGGTTCAGAACTTGGTAGAGACTATATTGTTTCTAGGACAAAGCTTGTGTAGCGAGATGATTAATCTTAGATCATACTCAATTTTTCCCTCATCCTCATTAGATTCACGATAGTATCTATAGATATATATAAATTCAAATATTTATATAATTATTGGTATGAAAAAAAATCGCATTGAAGAAAATTTGCGTTAATTGGCGCCGTGTTGAGGGAAAATTTCAATGTAGGGATGTTTTAACTAAAACAAGATGATTTGTAATTGAAAACAATTCATTCAAATTTACAATCTAAATCCGTATAAAAATTAATTATTTTACAACCACATTGAAACCTCGTCCTAGGTTCTTATAAACCAAATCGTATACACAAAGATACATCTCATCCAATTAGAACATTGATGTTGTTTGAAATAAAATAATAATAATTTATTTTATTTTTATATGACATAATTTTTTAAATATTTTATTTGAAAAGAAATGATAGCCAGGACCGGGACTCAAATCCGGCCGTGAAGCGAGCCGGGATGGCACAGATGGTTGAGGCAAAGGAGAGGTGAAGGTCCCGGGTTCGAGTCCCGGTCCTGGCCATATTTTTTCTTTTCAAATAAAATATTTAAAAAATAATAATATTTTGAATATTAAGTGATTTGGTTATTCAAACAAAAAATTATTATGGTAGCATATCATGGACACCAAGTGGATTTGGCTCTATACACTGAGGTACCCCGCTTCCAGTGAACTTTAAAAATCCTAAAAAATCATTTAAAAAACACTTGACTTTTTTTCCAGGATAATGAATTTCAGGGAATATGTTGTATAAGCTCCAAAGGGCATCATAGTAGAATTGTTTTATTTTTTGATGTGACAGGATCTTTTGGTAGGATTGAGCCAAAATACTTGGCATGTACGAAAAATCATGTTCGAATATCATCATTTAAAAAGAAATTGAATTACACCAACGAAATGAAGATGGAAAAGTATTTAAAAAATCCGAAGATATATTTGAAGGTTTACGGTGAGATATGCCGTTAAACTGCCAAGGCTAATAGAATTAAGTGATGGGGGACCAAGAGGAAATTAATGTTATAGATTTTAAATAAAAAAATCGCTATAAAAACTTTACGAATATTTAATTTCGTATAAATGAAGCAACGAATTTATTATTGAGTATAGGTCTGGATTTGGTACACGATTCTCCAAAACATATGTGAATGTATCGAATAATTTTGGCCCAAAACACATTTTAACAACTTCTAACGTGATGTACAAACCATAGAAAGAAATATGCAAATGCATACAAATCCGGGCCTTAATTATAATTTGGGATGATGAAGATTATAACATACATTTCTTCTGAGCTATAAGTACTAGATAAGATAGGATTAATTTCTATGCATAATATAAGATGATTCATACTAGCATGTAGCATCATATACAATGCTACAGAGTTCAATTGCCTGTACTATACACCAAAATATCATAACATAAAAAAACGTTTAAAAAATTGTTATAATCCTCCACAAATTATATTTCACGAAAATAATAACGTTTTTTTTTATTACACTTTATTTTTTTATATCTTCGCATTTATTTTGTTGTTTTTTATACCGCATGTATATACTTTTCCGCATGTATATATTTTTATTACATTGATTTATTTTAATTTTGTTTTGTTTTTTATGGAGGAGGCGAGAACATGATACGGCCAGTTAACAGTTCTATTTAATTAACATCTCGTTGAAGTGGTTTACGCTTTGTAATTACTGAATATTCAATATTCATGCAATTATTCGAATAAATATATCAGAGTATTTTATATCCCGCTAAGCATTAAATTGACTGATTTTGTATCTCACCCTTCCCGATGATATCATCATGTTTACATAGTTAAAATTACATTTTATATTTAAAATCACACAATTACACGCTACAGATCGTTCTAGGAAATTTAATTAATTTTTAGATGAAAAACTACAAACGTTTACCTGTACCACTACAACTCATGAAAGGTCTTGCGTTTAGTAAATGATAGATACTGTTCTGCCTCAAGGACATCCACTGTCCAGTTAGATTTGTCCGAGATCATGCTCGACCGCCAGATGCCTCTCCTTTGTTATGAAGGTGATTGCGCTGTTGTGGAAGTTTATCATGACCGCGATAGACTTGGTCGTTCATAACTTGGTAGAGACATGACTCCTGCAAAAGGATTACACTAGTCACGTAATACATAAGGTCTCAGCGATTACCGCTTCCAGTATATGAAAGGTAATGATGGCGGGGACTGTATTATCATGTTACTGGATAAGTTGTGATGAAAAGTCGAAAAATTATATAGATATATAGATATGTAATTCCATATACAATAATAAAATGTTTATGTATAATAAAATATAATATTTTGGAAAGAATATTAATCTTATTCGTTGAGTAATGTTGTATGGGTAAGCAAGCGGGGTTGCTCAGTGGTAGAGCATTGAGTTGCCATGCCGAAAATCCTGGTTCATATCCCGCTGCAGGCAAGACTTGTATTTAGTCTGTTACCAGCCGGAGATGGATCATATAGGATCTAGGACTCTCCTGGGGCTCACCCAGCCTCTAAAAGTGGGTACCAAAAATAAGGTGAAAATCTGACGGTTGAGCGTGTTCTAGGACAAATCACCTCACCGCACAACCGTTGTCCATGAAACAGTATTGTCTCTACCATGCACTGAACCCAGACTCTTCACGGATTGTAGTGGTACATGTTTTATTTTTTATTGTTGTATGTGTAGTGTGGGTTATAATATGTATACCGTTAATATATACGTTCAAAGATTTTCTAATTGAAAGTATATTATTACTTAATATATATGCAGTTTATATTTAAGGTTCTCGAGATTCATTAAATTCTTTCATCTTCTTTTTGGCGTAATTTCGCGACAGTGTCTCATAATCAGACACACACGCACACACAATCGCACACTATTCATCTTTTCAAAGTCAGGTGAAATTAATTATTCATTTTTTGTTTGTTAATTTTTTGGGATAATCAAAGTTAAATACTTTTAACTTCATTGTTTTTGCATATTTAAATTGATATTGTGGTGACTGTGGCGCAGGTTGTCGCTTCGAGTTGGGTTACAACAAGTTTTAACTGTTTATTCGTCTAATTTTTAAATATTTTCCAAAAATGCAAGTTATCGTGTGCTTTGTATGTATTTGCATATGAAGATATATGTTTCTAGTGTTTGTATGTTTTACTGTGTTGTAGAATAGTTTTTCCTTTTATATCTTTTAGGTTTTACTATTGTAGAAACATACTGACATTTAAAATTGATTATAGTTAAATCGAAATAGATAAGATACCGTAACTGGACGATAAAAATACACTTAAGGTTATGTTTATGTGTGAGTGTACTAAAGTACCTTTAGGAGTATTGCTACTATAAACCTGTTTGCCAACTTTGAGCCATGGCTAGCAACTGGAGAACCGGAGAACTGAGAACTAGGTTAAGCTCGACTGGAGTTAGAATTTTAGCTGTAGTTAAGCAAGTTGATCAACTGACACCGCCCTCGCACCCTCATCATCTTGGACTTCTGTCAGAGGTTTTGTGTTGGCAATTTAACGATGCATATTGCCGTTCATCAAATCACTTCTCTGCACAACCGTTGCCCAAGAAACAGTACATTCTCCACCATGTACTGAACCTCAGACCCTCCACGGGTTGTAGTGGTACAGGTAAACTCTCTCTTGGAACATTTTTTCACAATATTTCATTGAATATGATAATATAAAAATGATTGAATATGATAAACAAATATAATTGAAATATTTTATCAAATTTCAATATAAATTACTCTAACACGATTTATTGAAATAGTTACTGTAGCCTGGGTACTAAAAATACAATTATCGACATCAACTCATTATGTATGTATGAACGATAAGTATATACCCATTTTCATAAGGAATTAATGATGGTATCACATTTAGGAATACCAATTTGAATATCGATGTACTTATTTTAAAATACCCATGTTTTATCAACGTTCTTATTAATTTATTTTTTGATAGTAAATACAAGTAAATAGGCCAAGTGATACATAATGACACGCAGAGAAACTACCCGATGGTAATACTCAAATCTCAAGTTCCTACACACCTACCCCATTCCAATATTCGATTTAGCCACCATTAAAATTCATACATGGGCATATCTGAGCAAAGAATTCATGCTCAGAAAATCAAGTGTGGGGAATCCCACATCGCGCAATACAGCATTTATTGCAAGAGGGTGTCTTGTTTTCACACGATAACCTTATTTTTCTAGAATCGAATTTTCAGCCTAATTCGATATGATGCATTTTACTTTTTTTTTTTAACCACACAGCGGATAAGGAGGGGGAATGAAGGGATGAAAAAACATGTAGCCAACAATATATATATATATATATATATATATATATATATATATATATATATATATATAGGTTAATTTTAAATAACTGTTGTTAATGCTAAGATTAACAAAACACGTGCACCATATCTTAATATCAATATTTTCCAAAACTGAGAAACTCATAAACAAAAGTATGGACTTAAACACTACTATTACAAATATTAATATGATTAAAATACATTAATTTGTATGTTACGACTATGTATACACACACACACACACAATTATAAATAAGCGTGTGTGTGTGTTTATGTGTATATATATTTAATTTATTCAAATTTACAACTGTATTATTATAGCACCCCAAGTGAATATGTTGAATGATACATAATGTCATGGGATAAAGGCAAGTAAACAAAATACCCCCTCACGCTCAACCACCAGGTTTTTTTCCCAATTAAGAATAAGAATTAATTAAGAATAACCCTGTATATAGAATACAGATTGGCTGAGCCCCAGTAAGGTCTCCAGGTCCCACAGGGTCCATCCGAGGCAATAAAAAAATTGAATAATTTGTCTGCCACAGCTAGATCCAATGTCCTATAGTTCCATCAATGGAGTTGAAAATATAATCTTAAATCGGATTGGTGAACAAATGAAACTGAATCAAGATTTCCATTATGGTTGTGATTTGGGATTCATTATGATTATTTTGTCTGTGCGATTAATTTGGAGTGTATTTTGTGATTAATAAAATTATTACTTACTTGCGATTACGTTAGTTTAATTCTTCTGTACTTAACACAAAATGCGTTATTTATTTTTTTACCGTTTGGAAAGTTGGATAAATGGAGTGTTAAACAGAAGCGGTGTGTAAAAGTAACAAACATGAACAGAAAAAGAAACATAATAATTATCTGGCCAGAAGGCTAAATATTGCAAATCAGAATGTGTGTAAAAAGTGACAGAAAACAATTTAAAAATAAATATTTAAACAAAAAATAATAATAGGTAAATAAACAGTATGAATCCTGACAAGATATTAAGCAATTAAATAGAATATATAAATCCATAACTATTGATAAATGCATGAGCTAGCATGCAATAATTTCTTTATACGACGTACATCTGAAAAAAGAAAATTAAAACTAATTAAAATTAAAATTAAAATAATTCGTTGTGTTATGTAGTTCATAAAACAACGAATTATTCTATATATTACATTCTAAGCAAATGACTAACTCGCTTAGAGAGCATCTTTTTGGGATGCGAGGAGATGTTGGAAAAGCAAGGATTTAAATGACGATAGTGAGGGACTATGACGGATGTTAGGAGGGATTCAGTTCCACAGTGTGGTGGAGCGGACGAGCAAGGAACGTTCGAATGCTTTGTTTCTGTGGAAACGTATATAGAGATCGGAAAGGCGGGATCTCGTTTTGAAACTGAGGATTTGAATTGGAGAAAACTGTAGATATATGGAGGATGTTGAGAGTGAATGGATTGGTATAAGAATGAACAGAGGAAATATATTGTCTTTGGAAGGGAGGGAAGAGCCACTTTAACTCATCGTAAATGTGGGGAACGCGCGATCGCCTCGGTGTACCAAGCACAAATCTTAGAGAGCAATTCATTATTCTCTTCAATCTATCTTCGAGCATTTTAGAAAGGTCTCCATATAGCACACTACAATAGTCAAAGTGGGGGAGAAGATACGAAGAGATGAGAGAAGATACGATTTAGGAGGTGGCATTTGTAGATTGCAACCCATAAACAAATAATGCACCCGGTGAATATAATTGAAGTGACAGCGTTGGTGGTTTGTAAGGCATATTATTAATTAGTTTTATATGTAATGAGTAATTTTATTATTTCTGAATTCAAAGGTAAATTAGTGGACATCTATGGTTTACTATGTTTATGTTAACAGATTGTAATGTGCAGTTATTATTCATATCTTTGACAATGTTCAATATTATTGCAATTGAGCGAACATTGTTTTGTATGCTATCAAATATGATCATGGAAACACGCGATTTTCTTCTAATTCTTTTAAAGAATTTAATCTAGGACACTCGGGAGCCCAAGCTGCAAGATACATTACCACCGCGTTCGGGAAAGGGTATTGTAACGAACGTACATTTCGCCGATGGTTTGAAAAATTTTCAGTTGGAGACGCAGATAAATTCATAAATAGGTCATTTCTCCTTTCTACCCAGAGGTGAAACCAACACAACGGCATCTTACAGCAGGGATATTGATATAATGCAACAAAAACAATCTGCATTGGTTAATCGGAAGGGGCCTATGCCATAACACGACAACGCTAAACTTCTTGTTTTACGGCAGATGTCGAAGAAACTAAACGAGCTGGGTTACGAAGTCTTTCCACATCCATCTCATTCCCCAGATTTATATCCAACATATTTCTATCAGTTCAAAAATTTGGACAACTTCGTAAAAGGTAGAATTTTTTAAAAATATTCTCAAATCAAAAACGCATTTTCCAGACTTAATTTCATAAAAAAAAAAGAAAAACTGTACTTTTCAGTTCTGGGATTGAAAATTTGACAACACATTTGAAAAATATGTAGAAAATGAGGGTAAACATTTTGAACAAAAAGGTACAAAAATGGTAACATTTTGGACATCATTTCATATCAAATGATCCTTCTTGTTCTTCTAGCGTTAAGGCCATCAATATCAACTGCTTTTTCTGTTGAACTTTTACATTAGCACAGAACCGTTGTATGAATTCTCGATGTTCTCGTCTCCTTTCTTTAGTCCACTTCTTGCCAATTTTATGTTTAGGCTTTTCTTGGAAGCTCTAGTGAGCTTGCCCCTTCACTTTCAGGGGTTTGGCCTCCCGAATATGGTCCGGTGAAACTCCCACTTCTTGCAAATCTTTGTCTAATTCAGTGAACCATACCCATTGGTTTTCTTTACATGGAAGTAAGTAAAGATCTTGTTTGTCAATCTTGTTGAGTTCTTTCGTGTTACATGGCGATAAAAATGTAATTCTTCTTTTCCTCATCACGTCAGTTATTTTTTCAGTGTGGGTGTATAACTCGTGGTTATGTCGTCTTCTGTATTCCCCGTTTTCTTTAACCGGACCAAAGATCCATATCAAGCGATCCGATTTTATTAATGCTATTAAGGTCATATCGATGTTTTACAATCACGTAATAAAGAAACTGTTATTGAAACTTATCAAATCCTTGGATATAATAAAAAAGAATTGTAAGTAAAATAAAAAATATATAAATAAAAAAAAAAACCTGAATAAAATAATTTACTTAAGGGGCTGGTATAAGAATATCCATTTCATCCACGTAGTTGGGACAAACAATTGCCTGGCTATGAACAAAGCTTTGATTAGTCAACAACCTCCCTCCTGCAGCCGCCTTGATATTTTAGTCATGCTCCAACTTGGAAATGTTCTTGCTTCAGTTTTGGTTCCGGAATATAAACAGTCAAAACGATTCTGCTCCGATTATATTCGTGTAGTTTAATATTTTTCTTGAATAATATTAGTTAAACTTTTATATATATATATATATATATATATATATATATATATATATATATATGAAATATTTATTTTAAACCGTCGTTTCCACCCACATCGCAGCTCTTCTTTATGGCTGGATATAAAATATACAAACAAATTAAATTGATATACACAAAGTTGTAAAGAATAAAAGTAGAGGAAATAAAATATAGATTTGGTTTTAACTAGATACCGAACAGAGATGATGTAAAATATAAAATAAAATAAAGTATTTATAATTTTTTATGATTATTGGTCAATTTTTTGATGTTTAAATATTTTTATTTTTAAAGAGAAAATATAGACCCTAAAATAATATAAGATAATATAAAATAAAAATATAATATAATAATATAAAATAAGATAAGATCCTAAAATTAATTAATGTTCAAAGAACTTCGTTCTAGTGTATTCATCGCAAAAATTGCGAGAACACGAGAACATGGGATCGGATAAGAGAAAAGATTTGTCCTCCGCCGGCAGGTGGCCTTGGTGGCTCAAATGGTAGAGCGCTGTCACGGAAAGACAAAGGTTCCGGGTTCGAATCCCGGCCGAGGGCCTTTCTTTTCTCTTTAAAAATAAAAAAATAAAGTATTGTTTGAAATATAAAAAAAAAAAATGGGATATATATCTATTGTTACACACATTCCAAACAATCCATAAACACCCATTTTTTGGTTCAAATATTTCAAATAATACCTTTATTTATAAAATTATTCAATTTTATAGTTTAAATCATCCATATTTTGTATATATAAAATACTGAGCAAAATTGAATAGGGATATTGTTAATATTGTAATATATACTTTACCCAGCATTTATATTATTATATATTTAATAACTAAAATAAAATTTCTAATAAATATTAATGATTTTTATAGTAAAAATAATATTAAAATGCTAGGCAAAGTAAATACCTACTACAAAAGTAGTTGTATCCCTATCCATTTTTGCGCATTTTATATTAATTTAACCCAATAGCATCATTTCTATATTTTGTCTCTGTTTTTATTATTTACAACTTTGTAGATATTAATTTAATATGTTTTCTTGTTGCCTATCCAACCCTGAAGAAGACCTGCAATGTGGGTCGAAACGTTTGCTTCAAATAGATAGTTCATTATTTAAGAAATTATTTACCTCGCCTCTACCCGAACCATTTTTTTCCCCTTATATATTTTTCATTAATCTAATTTCTTCTCTGTTCTTCAATTTCAAATATATTTAAAAAAAATAATCAATAAATCACCCCTGTTCGATGTAAATTTAAAATATGAATTAAACGCAGTATCAGTAAAAGAAAATTACATATTTAATTCCATCCTTGAGGATCCTTTTCTTCTTAATTTTTAATAACTACGTATTGACAATAACTATTGTACTTCTATGAGTTGCTATGTTTAAAAAAACATTAATAAAATAAATGTGACTTAACTGAAGCATGTAGCTTTGCAAATTAAATGGTATTTTAAAAAGCTTGAAATGATAGAAAACCAATTAGATAAAATATTTGTATATATTTTATAAACATATAAGGTTAAAATTTATATACATATAAAGTTTTATTTATTTATCTTCTTTTTCTTTTCTTTTTTATGCACGGAAACTACATAGTTCTGTTAGAAAAGTTTAAGAGATGCTTAACACTATGTTTTGTCTAACTTTCCTTTCTCTTAAAATATGATTTATAAACCAGTAGTCTGTGAAATATTGCTTTTTAAAGTTTTGCTTGCCACTGCCTTAAATAGGTGTAGTGTTTTAAGTGTTAAAAAGAAAAAAATTCGATAGAAAACACAATAAATTTGTAGAATGTTGATACTCTCTTCTTTTATTTAAGTCTGGAAATGTTTTATATAAGATTATACGGCCTTAATAGTAATTGTAACTTAATACTTTTTCTCGCATTTATGCTTATTATGGGGTGTAAAAAATAAAAATAATCGTCTGGAGTGCTAGAAAAAGTACTAAGTTACAATCTTAATTAATACTAGAAAAAAAAATATTGGAAGGATTGATGCCGATATTATCTGCTTACTTACATCCGTCAACAGAACATTTACCAAACCTAAAACTGCCAGATCACTCTTAACACAATCCTCCCTCCTACACCTCGATCTGCCTCTCAGACGTTTACCAGACAGCGCAGCGTTTATTAACTTTTTAGGAATTCGTTCGTTACCAAGCCAATCTTAATCTCGGCGAACTATCACTTTAATATTAATAGCCGTGTGGTTACTCTGCAATTCAAAATCATGTGATCTCCTAAATTCTAAATTGTCTCATCTTATTCGGACCGAATGTTCTACGCAACACATTATTTCTTAATACCTTGAGACGTTGTCCATCCTTAAGCGTTAAAGGCAACATTTAACATCCGTTAAGAACAATTGGGAGGGTGTTAGTTTTATAAATCCTGATATTTAGATTTTATATCCGTAATTAAAATATGTATAGGAAACGAGAGCGGAATGACTCAGTGGTAGAGCGCTGAGTTGTTGTTATGAAAGTGTTTGGTTCAAATCCCGCTCGCTGGCAGAATGTTATTTAATATGATAGCTGCTGGAGATGGGTCCTCTGGGACCATCCTGCGGCTCGCCCAGCCTCTATAAATTGGATAACTAAAATAAGGAGGAAAATCTGGCGGTTGAGCGTGATTCAGGACAATTCACCTCCCTGCACAAACGTTGTCCAAGAAACAGTACAGTCTCCATGTTCTGAACCCCAGTGGTATTTAGTGGTACTATTTTTTTTTGTTACTTTTAATATATATATCAAATCATATCGTTTTAAGACTTTGAATACAAACATACAAACTATTAACCATTGTTATATGTAATTCCTACGCTCTATGTAAAAGAATGTTACCTACCGCCCTCCATTACTTTATCTTCATATATGATCCAATCCCAACCAAAATCTTCATCCCTGCCATTGTAATCATATCGTATAATTGTTACTATTTATTCGTGTGGTGAATAATATGAGAACTACCTGTTAAGGGACTTCAAAAATTAACGCCGAAAACTTTGTGTGCAGGTATACGCAGATATTATTTAACGTTGATAAACCTAAGTTAAAAAAAAAATCGCTTACCTCCTGAGCTAAAAACTTTTCTATATCTGAACTTTATCCGACCTGGAAGGCTGTCTAGATGGCCTCCATGAAAGAGCCTCCGACCTGGTTAGAAGTTGAAGATCCGCTTATCATTGAATAAAGGCAAAACTTGGATAACCCATCTACTGCAAGTTTATCATCCCCTAACTTATCTACTTAATAACATAACTCATTAGCAGATCACGATAATTTTGATAACGTTACTGCCAGTAAGTGTTAATTAAAAAAAATGGTACATTAAGCCAGAATTATGCGGTTCTTGATTAACTTGGAAATTTGACATAATCCATAATACATAAATAAACGAAAAGATTATTGTACATATTTTAATACATACATAAGTTAAACCAATAAATTCGATAGAAGCGAAATATTTTCTTTATATCAAAGCAACAATTATATTCACAAGCGTGGCTTATTGTGATGCTATATGCCATTAGAAAGCAATATTGCCAACTTCTATATCATAATATATATATATATATATATATATATATATATATTTTTTTTTTTTTTGTCATGTTTCTTAAACAAATAAACTTAGCAAAATACATAAATCAATACCATTTTAAATAATTAATTAATTAATATCTTTTTAATATAAGCTTTGATTAAAATAAATTAAAAAATAAAGAAGCAATTAATAAAGGCTATCAAATACGACATGATGGAACCCGTTGACTACGTTTAATTTAATGTATCACCTTTCATGGCTTTGACTACATTTTATCGTCGCGTTGACTGATGTTGAATCCGATACTTTTTAATTTGTTTTGTTCACTTCTTTTCTTTTTTGTAAATTCACAGATTTAGCTTTTTCCACTTTACTTCAATGTTTTATCATAAATATCATTAAATATCTTTAAATATCATAAAGGTGTTTCGAAGGTTCGGGGTTCAAATCCGGATGGACCTTGTGGTATTTGGAGACACTTATGGGGCACAATCAGCCTCAATTGAGCGGGTACACTTAATTGGGAAAACCAGACAGTTGTACTAGAAATATTACAGACACTATCATGTACTGAACCCAAGACCCTTCAAGGGTTGTAGTGGTACAGGTAATTAATATTTATATGAGGAAGAAAATGGTCAGGGTGGAGGTCAGAAAAATGCTCTTAAATAAGGAGAACCATTTATTGTAAAGCCAACGTTTTTACCCACATCGTAGGTCTTCTTCAGGGCTTAATATACGAGATACATACAAATTAAAATGATACATATTAAAAAAATAAAAATGGGGAATCCTTTAGGTAAATATAAATACATAGAGAATAGTTGTACAGTATTATATAAATAGGTAATAAAGAGTAATACAAACAAATGGTATTCGAAAAAGTAGTATAATAATGCGATAATGATGATAGTGATATATTAACACAAATCCACTAATGAATGATATTGGTAAGGGAAAAAAATAATGGAAATGCTATTGGAGATTTTAGATTAAGGAGAAGTTGAATTGAAAAGTTGCAGGAGAAGTGATTAAATTATATGAATTGAATTCTATTGATATTTATACAAAATTTAAATTGTATGAGGAAATAGACAACTTTGTTTGGTGTATAAAGTATTTTAATAAACAAGGTTATTTAGTTTATTTTTATAACTCTGTAAAGGTAACATGAGTGCAAAAAAAAAGGGAAAAAATGAGGAGGTGAGGTGTACGTTAGCAAATGGGAAGAATGGCTCATTGTCAAGTCGAACAAAGCCCGTTCCAAGTTTTAGCTGATTAACTTTCTCTGACAGCCGAAGGAGGTTGTCTAGATGAAGACTTTGGTATGAAAGTTCTTGAGACAATCAAACCCCAAAAATGTTTACCTAATGTTAGCCTATTATCGTGGGATATTTAGACTAACTGGAGTTTCGAATTTTCTATCAAATTCTATCATAAAGATTACCGTTACACAAGTAGACTCTCATACAAAATATCGAGTATGGAATCAAATGACGTTTTAAATAAAGGACAAGGTCAAATGGACCTAGATCCATGGGTTGTGGCTGTGGTCAAGAGTTGTACCATATTTCTGTTTTCTTTCCCCTACATAATTCTGGTGCTGAGAACGCTGAAGAATAGTGTTAAGAAAGGTAGCTTCTTAATGAGTTATACTTTTGGTCCTTAGTGAGTGACGAAACATATGTGCATATTTATATATGTAGACATTTGAATTTTTTTATTGTCAAGAGAATAAATTACCAAAAGTTGAAATATTTTCATGCATTAAACGTAAATCCATAACTTGCAGGTACATCACATTTATCGATCAAAACGTCAGACCAATAGTGTTAGTGATTATTAAATAGATTGTGCTGAAAGGGTTAACATCATTACATAGGTTATTATATACAGTTAACATGCATCAACACATTTCAAGGTCAGCTGTAAAACAAAATGACTGATCTGGGTCAGAGGGTCATTTGATAGGATAGTTATTGATTTTTAAAAAAATGCTTATAAAATAAAATTTGTATATTGTTAATTATATTTTCTAATGAACATCAAAGAAGGATGAGAAACTTGGTTAAATATCGCTACATATTTAATTTTTTCTCCGGGAAATGAAATCAAATTTTCTTTCTGATATTTTAGTTGAAATGCAAAAACAATTTTTTTCAATAACATTTCTAATAATTATTGATTATTATAATCAGTTATTTTCATGGTTTTATCATTTTTTTCACTTCCGTGATTTTTTTTAAAATGTTGTTCCTTGAAAATCAATATGTGATTCACTTGAATTATGTCTTGCTAACACCAGTAGTTTGTAACCATGACAATAGATATTATTTGTGACGTCATTGAAACATATTTCCATGAGAGAGAATTTATTTAATTTAAAATATTTTTTTTTCAGTTTCAATAAAGAATCATTTATTTGAATCGAATAAAACCGACCAGTCTTAGTTGAGGATAAAATAACCGAAATAATCAATGAACATCTTTGTTTATTCGTTTAACGCCACTTTTTACTGCTATGGATAATCGGACGATGCTACTCTAGGAGCCATAAATTTTTCAAATAATTAGGTATAATTAAGATAGGGATCGTTAACGAGTATCTGGTATCGGTTTGGTGCCTCCATTTTACGGCCCTTCCGAAAGATGGCATAACAAAGGTTTTTTTTTTTACTCCTTTTAAAGATCAGGCACCTGCTGAGCTGCGAACCCGCAAGCTTGAACATAGTAGATTGTCATGCTTACCAATACACCACAGAAGCTATCTTTAACTTTTTTTCTCATACAAAAGCCGATACCTCAACTATAAACCATTATTAACGAATGAGGAAACATAATCATTAACAATTAAATTAGTTTAATTCTCTAGAGAGGTTGACGAAAAAAACAAACCTGTACACGGTAGAGACTGAACTGTTTCATGGACAACGGTTGTGCAGGGAGGTGATTTGTCCTAGATCACGCTCAACCACCAAATTTTCCCCCTTATTTTGGGTAACCACTTTCTTGGGTGAGTCCATGGAGGGTCTTAGATACCATATGATCCATCTCCGGCCGCTAGCAGATTAAATAAAATCTTGCCAGCAGCAGGATTTGACCCAACCGATTTATTTATTAACAATTGACGAAATGTAATTATTAACAATTAAATTAACTACAAAAAAACTGTTTTCATTAATAACTGAAGGAAGAAGTGTCTTAGATTTAACTAACCTTCTCCAATTTGGCAAGGCGACTGAAGGTCACTTAGAGACTCGAGACCTCTCACACTTCTTGGCATGCCCTATTTCATAATTATTCTCTTTTCTTCTCCTCAAGCGAACATTTTTTTGTTTTTATTACACTATATCATATTATTTGGGAAGTGGGGAAGGCTGTATATTTTTTTAATGATAAATTTATGGTGTGACCAAATTATAGGATATTTTATTCATTTTTTTTTCTTTTTGAAATAAATCTTTTCATTGCATGAAAATATGTACAATTTGCCACACTTAAGGGAAATAAGTTTTAGTCACCTATAAACAAACAATGTACATTATGTATAATATCTAATGAATGCACGATGTAGAAAAAAAAAAATCTTATAGTCTGTAATAAAATTAAATCAACATTATAAAATAATATCAATTGAGGTAGAATAAAATTGAACAATTTAATTTAAGAAAGAAAGTTTTGAAATTTATGTGGAAAATCATATTGACTGAATAATTAAGTTCATTATGCTTTTAAATGTTCAATAATGAATAACATTAAATTATATGATTTTTAATTCTTAAAAATATTCTTTTTTAAAGTATTAATGTAAATAATCAGTGTAAAAATAAGCAAAAAAAAATAATAATCGTATATTCAAAATTAAAAAAAAGGGGGCATCACTAAGCACTTAATCAATAATATAATATTGTTTACGCAATATTATATTATTAGGTAAATGGAGAAGGTAACTTATTTTTTTATAATTTATTTTATTTTATTTTGTTGTTTATAGTATAACTTTGTTAATACTTTTAAATATTTTATTTGAAAAGAAAAGATATGACCAGGACCGGGACTCGAACACGGATCTCCTACCTATCCGTGGTGGTGCTTAGCCATCTCAGCCATCCTTGTTCGTTTCTCAGTCAGTCATATCCCTTCTTTTCACTGATCAATTAACATTCTCCCCGTGTATACATCGCAAATTGCGAGAACACGGAGATATAGGATCAGTGAAAAGACGGGATATGACTGATCGAGAAGCACTCCCGGTCCTGATCATATCTTTTCATTTCAAATAACTTATTTTTTTAATAATAAGTTTAGAGTGAGACCCGATTGTAGCCTATTAAATCATTAAATATTAGATTTAATGAATGCACGATGTATAAAAGAAAACCTATAAGTCATTAATAAAATTAAATCATAGCATAATAAAACTATTTAATTCCAGGAGATAAGAAATAAAAATGAACAATTGGTTCAAGTACAATACGAAAACTATATGAACGTCTTTTGTTCATAGCTGTAACAACATTACTATTATATTTCAAATGTTGGTAAAAAAAAAACGTTACATTAAACGCATTAATGTTTTTTTGAACCTTAAAGTAGGATCGTGAGCCCAATGTGTACCTCATATAACACAAATGATTTTTAGTTATTTATTTTTATATATTTACTCCTGATTTTGTTCTCTGTCAGGCATATAAGGAAATTTGGGGAAGTGTAATTGAGTGTGTAGAACGGTGAGATGCTGTGCCGAATGTCCTGGGTTCAAATCCAGCCGTGGCAAATTTTCTTTAATTTATTAACCGACGGGGATGGATCGTTTGGTATTAAAGGTTCTCCAAGGGCTCACCTAGCCTCTATAAAGTGGGTAACCAAAATAGTGGAAACATTGTAGCGTGAGGACAAATCTAGGACAAATCACCTCCCCGCATAACCGTTGTCCGAGAAATAATACAGTCTCTGATAAGTACTGAGCCCAACACTCTTCATGAGATGAAGTGGTACAGGATTTTAAAAAAATATATTGATGTAATTATTGTTATGATATAATAATATAGTTAGTTATGATAAAGCAATCTAGTTAGAAATTTTATATAATATAATAATATAGTTAGTTACTTTGTTTAATATATTAATATATAATATAATAATATAGCTTGTTAAGATAATTATTATTAAACATACTTTCATAGTTTTCTATAGTTAAATTATTGTTATTATTAAAATAATAGTAATAATGTTATTGTATAATATGATGTATTATATTACTAAAAGGCAATTTTGGGTTCATCTTGGACTGGGGCATTCGCCAGCCATCTGCCGCTAGCCAGTTGCTATTTGCGATTCTTTGTCCCTTTCAGACCTGATAAAAATAACCATTTTCAGTTTAATTTTGTAACAATGAATCAAAGCGTATTTTTGAAAATACATTTTTCCATTAATTTATTGTCTATATGTTACGAAATAAATACAATGAACGTCTCTCCAGAATGTCCGATTAAAATTGGACACCCAAAAATAATTTTTAATGTATTATGAAAACGAAGCTATTTACAAACATTTTTGTTAGTAGCTTAATCGAAGTACATATTGTATCTATTATTTATAAGACGAAAAGTTAAAAATTCAGGATTAAAATGTCTGAATCATGCTGTTACGAAAGTTGTGTGAGGTATGAATCGAACAGTGATTTTTAAACTTATAAGTTATACATATATAAAAGAAAAAGCTTAAAAGAGACCATAAAATACTTATTAGTGAGGGTACTGAACAAATTCTAAACAATAAGTCTTAAGTTTCTCAAATAAATACATTTATTCATTCGATTATCCGAAATATCATTAAAATTCTGTGCGAAATTTCATTAAAATCGGTCCAGTAGTTTCGGCAAACATCGTGACAGTAGATTTATATATATGTAAAATAATTTATGAGCATTGGAGTGATAATGTAGGCTTTGGTGTAACCTACCGCTGATAGTGAAGCACATGTTTTATTAAGATTGAGTCTTTTATATTTTTATATGATTTTAACTTCATTTAATTCTGATATTCTAATGAAATATCATCAATTCAGTTTATTCAGGTATTATTATTTTTTCTAATTGTATTTCTAGTTTAATTTTTGTTATTTGTTACTGATTTTTTGTTTTGTTTGATAAAATTTCAGACATTGGACTGTTTAAACTTTGATTACCTTTTATATATAGAATACAGAATTACATATATATATATATATATATATATATATATATATATATATATATATATATATATATAAGATTCCGGTTATTTGATACATGATAGGACTGAACTCAGATTCTATTAGACCTACAGAGCTGCGGCTGGGCTCAAATTGTAGCAAATCTAATCGGATTTTAAAATGGTGTATTAAGTTTTTTTCCCAAAACTCACTGATTAGGAGAAGAAGGTCAAAAACTGAAATAATTCTGAAAATTTCTCGTTTTTTTTTGGCCGCCAAAAGTTTTACCATTCGTTTTTCAAGAAGCTAATTTGGATTTACACTATTCAGACATGCCCTTACAACATATAAAGGATACATCAGGTTAGAAAAAAATATAATTTTGAAAAAAAATATCGCGGTCGTTAATCGAAAAAAATATAGCCTATATTTAAAGTTGGACATTGTTACGTATCTGAGCGAAATTTCATTATAATCGAATTAAAAGTATCAGTAAGTAATATTGTTAACATTTGATAAATAAAGAACCCTAGAAATTTCTTGATATCAGAAAACAACATAGCCAAATAAAGATATATATGTATATATATATATATATATATATATATATATATATATATATATACACATATAAATAGATCGGAATGGCTCAGTGGTAGAACAACATTGAGTCGCCATGCCGAAATTCCTGGTTCAAATACCGATGCCGGCATTATTTTTATTTAATTTAATATTTTATAAATATAAATGTTATGTATGAGAGGCGATAATGCAACCTACACTTATTAGTTAAATAAAAAACGTTTAATAGTCTTTATAATTGTTAAATCATTAATATTAATTGTCATATTATATAGAAGGATATTAAATTCAGTCTGTTCAGGTAAACTTTTCCTTTGTATTTTAGTAGTAATTCATGTTAATTGTTTGATTTTATACATTAGAAGATTTTTTTAATTGATTTATTTAAATTTACAATTGTGTTGTAACAATTAAATTTAATGAATGTTATATAATGGCATGGAAGAACGCGTATAGAGAAACTATCCAGTGGTAGTACTAATTGGAGCATTTAAACCGGGATTCTTTCTTAATCACTTAATAAAATATAGTGGTATATGTAATAGCATAAAATACATAAAATAGCATATACATTGTCATGGTTCTTTTACAAAGTCAATAGACAGGACCACATATTCAGCTTATGTGGTATTTTATGAAAATATGTTTATCTGATATTATTCTAATATTTCATAAATCCTGAAGCGGAGGGTTCGAGTTAATGGGAAATTGATTACGGTGCTTAAACTCGAATTTCGATTTTCTAATCGAGCATCTTTTAAATCGATTCTTAAAACATGAATTTTTCAATATTCTCCCTAAATTTAACGATAAGATACCTAAGAATTTCCTAATACATCTTAATATTCAGACCATTTTAATAATTTTAAAGAGTTTGTTTCTACTATTGAAGATGACGCAGTATCTGTAAAAAAATTAAACACTGTTTTAAATTTAACATCTGTTGCACCAGATCTAGCATTTATAAGATCCCATTTATCGCTTCTACCTTCGCAAATAAAAAAGCTTGAAGAGCAAAACATAACGTTGACATCACAGATTAATATTTTAGAGAAAAATGGAGATGAATTAGAAAAAATCGAAAACGAAAAGGGAAAAACAATTTTTGACAAATTTAAATTAGTTATAGAAAATAAACACGGGTTACAAAATTTTACAAATTTACAACAAAGCTCTCAACAGAGAATACACAGATGTGGAGTTGGATCCAGTAATATTAAGTAAGTACAATAGATGTCCCATCACAAGTGTTAATGAGGAGCGCATGTTTTCACAGTTGAAACACATATTAGATGACCGACGATATAACTTTACGGAACATAATCTGGAAATTTGCATGATTGTAAATGTTAATAAAATTTTAGAAATTTATATTTGATAAATTAATATAGTTAGTAGAAAATTTATGTTTTACTATCTATATATTTTATTAATTTGTTTAATTATTATACCTAGCAAACAAATTATTTGTAGTTTTTGTAAGCACATAAGTATATTATAATATTTATATAAAAATGTTAACTTAATATTTGATTTTTTTAATTAGACATCACCTCTTCACACAGTAGAAGGTTGAATCGCGCGTTTGTCAGTGTATTTTATTTTTATTGCACGTTTGGCTAATTGTTATTGCACGTTTTTTAAATTTTTACTGCACGAAATCCGGCCTTTAGTTATAACATAAATTAATTAAATGTTAAATTATTTTTATTTTTGAGAATATTAAAAGGGAAACGACTGAAAAGTTAGAACTTGTTGTGACTTAACTTAAAAGCGACAACCTGCGAAACTTTTTCCAATTATTGTATTTAACAATCGAAAAAATTAAAACATTTTTCTCAGATGTAGAAAGGAGATAATAATGCCTTAAATTATTAATATTTCGAGTTTGATAAATCAAATTTTGATCTACACAACGCCAATCGACACAACACCAATAAATAAAGACTTTATTATTAATATTACCCGTACCACTACAGATATTACACTGAACTACAGAATGCATGTAAACTACCATTATATGTTTTTGAGCAATGAGCAGTATAATTATTTGAAATGTTATATAATCCGGTAAATTGTCCACAGGGTACCCCTAGTGAAAGTTTGAAAAAAAGCCATAAAAAAAGTCAAAGTTTAATGGGATCGATTCGGTGATGAAGTATCACATTAAACATTACGCAATTTTCGGTCTAGTTTTGGGGACATGAGATGTTTAGAATCCACTTAGAGAAGCCAAAATGACAGAGTCGAATTTCAGTCCCGTAGAGGGGAGACAAATTAATCCCCCTTTTTTTCCAGCAGAAGCCATACGACACAAAAAGGATTTCGGTAGAATTTTCTTTCTCTTTTTTTTCCGGTCTAAACCGGACAGCTTAAGCAACTCATCCGTAATTTTATTATTTGTTCAAATAATATTTCATTCTGGAGTTCTACCCGAATATTATATAATTAATATTTCCTATTGTATTCTTCAAAGTTCATAATATTTAATGATATAACTTAATATTTTGAACCGTATTGACTACTATAACATTATACAATATTAAAGTAAATCATTTTATGTGTGATGGAGTAGGAAAATACAAGCATTTAAAGGTTTTTAAATGTCCAGACATTTTCTGAAAGATTAAAAATACCTTGATTAGTAAGTTATTTCGACTAAAAACTCTTAAATAAAATAACTTAATGCTACATTACGTTTCCTCGTAAAGGAAGAATACTAAAGTAGTCAAATTTGAATGCTTTTAATACTTAAACTATGAAAGATAGACAAAAATGTTACATATATTTTTTCCATGTTTTGGATTGTACATTTCAGAAAAATAAAAATAAATGGGGGTCAAGAGGAAACTACATTGTTTGAAGGTCGATATTGACCATTTAAAGTGAAAAAATAAAAAAATTTTTTTTTTTTTATTTCTTCAAGGGGGTGAAGGGTAGCTACAAGCACCCAGGGAGATAGGCATCTCTCAGTCCGATTGGTCTTGGCTTCTGAGAAATTTTTATTAGTACCAGAACCCATGCGAGGTGAAGAGCCTCGTCCTGCACGTGGTACCCCTGCACAGTGGGGAGTTTCTCCTCACTGACGAAACCCATCGGAACTAGACTGGGAAGTCGATAAACATCCCCCAATCCAGGCGGAACTGCATAGGCTATTGGATGAATGGCTGAGGGTGATTCAGTCCTACTATGCCAACTCCGGACACCTGGGCGACCTCCGGTTTCATATAAATGCCTTCCTATAGTAACAAGGCTCTGCTAGGTGACCTTTTATTACCTTTGTTACTCGTGGGAACAAAATGAACCCAAATTATATTAACTCTAAAATAAATGAGGACTCCATGGAGTCCAATACGACTGACTCGTCAGTAATTAGCCAATCGGTCTCTGAACTGATGGCTAACCTAGAACAAGAGGTCTCAGACCTCGCAGAGGAAAGGGAACCACCACCTGCACAGCAGCTGGCAACCACCTCTGAGATCAATATAAACAAACTTCCAGACGAAGTCTGGAAGAATATGACGCATAGCCAAAGGAAGAACTTTCTACGGCAAAAGAAGAAGGCGACTCCCACCGAAACTCAACCCTCAACATCCTAGGATGAGAGGAAGAGAGGTAGGGAGAAGCAGGAGACTCCTTCACCTTACAAAACGGCGAAGAAACCAAAAATGGATTATAGTGGAGCAGCCGCAAGCATCAAACTTACAGTTGCCCACACAGATTACCCTCATCAGAAACTGAAGGATGAAGATTTTCAGGGCCTTATGCTCAAGCTCCTGAAAAGAATGAGGGAGAGGAAGGTTGAACAAACCCCCATTGGCTTTAACGGCTACTCCCTGAGAGACGGAGCAGTCGTGGTGAACTGCAAGGACGAGTCCACCAGGGAGTGGTTCGTTAGCAATATTGCGGAGCTCTCCCCATGGGAGAGAGCACCGCTGAAAACCCAAAGAACTTGAGGGTTTCAGGAAGATAGGCACCTTCATACCAAACCCTGTGGAAGGTATTAAGGAATGCCTACAGAATCTGCAGGTACAGAATACGGGCCTGCAGACTGAAAGATGGAAGATTCTTGGTAACAAGACCCATAAACTCAAGGAAGAAATAGTTGGGGGTGCAGTCAATGAAAACATCAAAATAAGGATAACTTATTTATTATGTGCCGACGTTTCGGCCTACAATGTAGGCCATCTTCAGGGCTAAGAGAAACAAAACAGAAATATATAAAAACGTAGCAGCAACAAGAATATATAAAGTGGTACAGGATTGGAAATAAATTATATTATTGAAATAAAATTAGATATGATGAAATAGTGAATAGAAGATATAAGATAAATAAGAATGCATATAAGACAGGTTACAGAATAATAAACTTAAAAAGTGATGGATAAAAATAAAATGTAGATGATGAACAGAAATTCTAATAGTGACAGATAAAATAATACAAGAATAAGAATATAAAATAGGAAAAATACATATCAAAAAGGGATAAAATGTAAACAATAATATAAAGGGAAAGAAAAATGAGGAGGTAAAAGGAAAGATACAAAATAAGAAGATAAAATATAGAAAAAGGGGGGAATAAAGTGTAATAATACAAGCATAAATAGAAAGAAAGGCTTGATAAATTTCAAAAATTAAACATTGAAAAAAAGGGGTATATATCTATGAACTATGAAGAATGAAAAGAAAAGGAAAAAAAGTGAGGAAAGTTAATATGTAACTGTATACAATTAGAAAGAAGTGGCATAAATGCAAAATAAGATGAGAATTTAATATAAACATATAGAAAGTAGGTGAAGAAATACAGTAGATGAAAAATATGAGGCTAAATAAGAATGAACTCTATACTATTAACATATGATGGATGCCAAAAGTAGGTGTGAGAACAGGTGCGAAGAAAGGTGAATGTGAAAAGGAAGGAGATAAGATAAAAGTGTACTAACCGAATAAAACAACTTGCAGGTTAGGCCGCTCAGAGACAAGTAAGCAAGAAAACCGTTACACCGGGCAGGCGGAGGCGATAAAGGCGAACTCTGACGGCCAAAAAATAATGACACAGGAGGGGGAAGGAGAAAGGTAGAATCGGTGGATGTAAGAGACCGTAAATAATGTAAAAGGCGTGAAAAATTAAAAATTAAAAATTAAATAAAATTAAAAAGGAAAATTGCAGATGCAGTGGATATAAGTGACCGTAAAAAATGTAAATTGAGAGAAAAATAAAAATTAAAAGTGGTATTATATCTATGAACTATGAAGAATGAAAAGAAAAAGAAAATAAGTGAGGAAAGTTAATATGTAACTGTATACAATTAGAAAGAAGTGGCATAAATGCCAAAATAAGATGAGAATATAATATAGGCGATCTAATATAATATAGGCGATCTCGAGAAAAATAAAAAGTAAAAGTCAAATGGTCAAAATGTAATTTAAAAAAGGCATAATAAATTAAGAATGTAAGGTTATTTTAGTAAATTAAAAATATGGGCGTAGGTTAGGGATAGGTGATGGGAGTCGGTCTTGGCATTAACGGTAGAGGAATCTAAATTGATGTGAATGGTTTCTGAGAGGATGCGTTTATTATAATTAGGAACGGAGGCTAGGATCGACGTGTTTTCGAAGTCAAAAATGTGGTTAAAGGATAGGGCGTGTTCAGAGAGTTTAGAAGCGGTTGGGTTGTGGGAGGAAATGGAGTATTTGTGTTGGGTAATGCGGTCTTTAAGTAGGTTTTTGGTTTCGCCGATGTAGGAAGAGTTGCAGTTGGGAGTAGAACAAGGAATGCGATAGACGACCTGAGAACGATGTTTTAGTGGAATGGGATCTTTAACACGGGTATAAATATTGGAGAGTTTGTTGTGGGATTTAAAGGCGATGCGTAAATTGGGGATAGCGGAACTTAGGGATTTTTGAATGTTATTAGAGAGGGAGGGTATATATGGCAAGGATCTGTATATAGGGATAGAAGGCGGATGTGGAGAACGGGTGCGGGTGGGTGGGTTATAATGGTGATGGATGAGTTTATTGATAACATGGGGAGGAAAATTGTTTTTTAATAGGATTGCTTTGATGCGTTGGGTGTTGGTGTTATGGAAGCAAGCGTCGGAGAGGGATAGGCCACGGTGGATGATATTTTTGGCGACATTGATTATTTGGTGGTGCGGATGTTGGGAGTAATAATTGAGGAGTCTGCCAGAATAGGTGGGTTTCGTATACCAATCAGTGGATAAGGTGTGATCGGGATTTCTAATGATACGGAGGTCAAGGAAAGGTAGGGATTTGTTATGTTCAAGTTCAACAGTGAAATGTAGGCGGGGATGGTATGCATTGAAGGATGATAATAAACCTGGAATGATGTTAGGATTTAGGATAAGGAGGAGGTCGTCCACATATTTTTTAATGAAAATGACATCGTCACGGAACTGGGGTAGGATGGAGTCTAGAAGGTCATTTAGGACAATATTGGAGAGGTCAGGAGCGAGGGGATTTCCCATGGCCAGTCCAGAAATTTGGTTAAAGAACTGTCCATGGAAAGTGAGATAGCCGGATTCGCAGCAGAGTTTAAGGGATTGGAGATATGAGGACCGGTTGAGAGAGGTATGGGGTTCTATGAGTGACCAGTTGTTATCTATAATGACAAGGGCTTTATCTAAGGGTATGTTGGTAAAAAGACTTTCGACATCGAAGGAAGTGAGGATGTAATGATCAGGAATGGTGAGGGATGTTAAAAGATCACGTAGATGATCTTTTAACATCCCTCACCATTCCTGATCATTACATCCTCACTTCCTTCGATGTCGAAAGTCTTTTTACCAACATACCCTTAGATAAAGCCCTTGTCATTATAGATAACAACTGGTCACTCATAGAACCCCATACCTCTCTCAACCGGTCCTCATATCTCCAATCCCTTAAACTCTGCTGCGAATCCGGCTATCTCACTTTCCATGGACAGTTCTTTAACCAAATTTCTGGACTGGCCATGGGAAATCCCCTCGCTCCTGACCTCTCCAATATTGTCCTAAATGACCTTCTAGACTCCATCCTACCCCAGTTCCGTGACGATGTCATTTTCATTAAAAAATATGTGGACGACCTCCTCCTTATCCTAAATCCTAACATCATTCCAGGTTTATTATCATCCTTCAATGCATACCATCCCCGCCTACATTTCACTGTTGAACTTGAACATAACAAATCCCTACCTTTCCTTGACCTCCGTATCATTAGAAATCCCGATCACACCTTATCCACTGATTGGTATACGAAACCCACCTATTCTGGCAGACTCCTCAATTATTACTCCCAACATCCGCACCACCAAATAATCAATGTCGCCAAAAATATCATCCACCGTGGCCTATCCCTCTCCGACGCTTGCTTCCATAACACCAACACCCAACGCATCAAAGCAATCCTATTAAAAAACAATTTTCCTCCCCATGTTATCAATAAACTCATCCATCACCATTATAACCCACCCACCCGCACCCGTTCTCCACATCCGCCTTCTATCCCTATATACAGATCCTTGCCATATATACCCTCCCTCTCTAATAACATTCAAAAATCCCTAAGTTCCGCTATCCCCAATTTACGCATCGCCTTTAAATCCCACAACAAACTCTCCAATATTTATACCCGTGTTAAAGATCCCATTCCACTAAAACATCGTTCTCAGGTCGTCTATCGCATTCCTTGTTCTACTCCCAACTGCAACTCTTCCTACATCGGCGAAACCAAAAACCTACTTAAAGACCGCATTACCCAACACAAATACTCCATTTCCTCCCACAACCCAACCGCTTCTAAACTCTCTGAACACGCCCTATCCTTTAACCACATTTTTGACTTCGAAAACACGTCGATCCTAGCCTCCGTTCCTAATTATAATAAACGCATCCTCTCAGAAACCATTCACATCAATTTAGATTCCTCTACCGTTAATGCCAAGACCGACTCCCATCACCTATCCCTAACCTACGCCCATATTTTTAATTTACTAAAATAACCTTACATTCTTAATTTATTATGCCTTTTTTAAATTACATTTTGACCATTTGACTTTTACTTTTTATTTTTCTCGAGATCGCCTATATTATATTAGATCGCCTATATTATATTCTCATCTTATTTTGGCATTTATGCCACTTCTTTCTAATTGTATACAGTTACATATTAACTTTCCTCACTTATTTTCTTTTTCTTTTCATTCTTCATAGTTCATAGATATAATACCACTTTTAATTTTTATTTTTCTCTCAATTTACATTTTTTACGGTCACTTATATCCACTGCATCTGCAATTTTCCTTTTTAATTTTATTTAATTTTTAATTTTTAATTTTTCACGCCTTTTACATTATTTACGGTCTCTTACATCCACCGATTCTACCTTTCTCCTTCCCCCTCCTGTGTCATTATTTTTTGGCCGTCAGAGTTCGCCTTTATCGCCTCCGCCTGCCCGGTGTAACGGTTTTCTTGCTTACTTGTCTCTGAGCGGCCTAACCTGCAAGTTGTTTTATTCGGTTAGTACACTTTTATCTTATCTCCTTCCTTTTCACATTCACCTTTCTTCGCACCTGTTCTCACACCTACTTTTGGCATCCATCATATGTTAATAGTATAGAGTTCATTCTTATTTAGCCTCATATTTTTCATCTACTGTATTTCTTCACCTACTTTCTATATGTTTATATTAAATTCTCATCTTATTTTGCATTTATGCCACTTCTTTCTAATTGTATACAGTTACATATTAACTTTCCTCACTTTTTTTCCTTTTCTTTTCATTCTTCATAGTTCATAGATATATACCCCTTTTTTTCAATGTTTAATTTTTGAAATTTATCAAGCCTTTCTTTCTATTTATGCTTGTATTATTACACTTTATTCCCCCCTTTTTCTATATTTTATCTTCTTATTTTGTATCTTTCCTTTTACCTCCTCATTTTTCTTTCCCTTTATATTATTGTTTACATTTTATCCCTTTTTGATATGTATTTTTCCTATTTTATATTCTTATTCTTGTATTATTTTATCTGTCACTATTAGAATTTCTGTTCATCATCTACATTTTATTTTTATCCATCACTTTTTAAGTTTATTATTCTGTAACCTGTCTTATATGCATTCTTATTTATCTTATATCTTCTATTCACTATTTCATCATATCTAATTTTATTTCAATAATATAATTTATTTCCAATCCTGTACCACTTTATATATTCTTGTTGCTGCTACGTTTTTATATATTTCTGTTTTGTTTCTCTTAGCCCTGAAGATGGCCTACATTGTAGGCCGAAACGTCGGCACATAATAAATAAGTTATCCTTATTTTGATGTTTTCATTGACTGCACCCCCAACTATTTCTTCCTTGAATTAGAAGATACAGTCGACCAACTCTTCTCTAACAAGACCCATAAACATGGGATGTACTTTGTGGCATCCATTCCTGAATCTGTGGCTAAAGCCATTGAGGAGAAGAATGGAAGAATCTACCACGGGTTCCACAACCTACAGGTAAAATTTTTTCCAGGAAAAGACGCACCCACACCGGAAGCAGCTGTGGATGATATGAAGACTGGTGAAGAGGTGGGAAAAACAACGGGCGGTGAGGGTGCGGCTGTGTCGGCGGCTGGCGTCACTGTGCCCGGATCCACTTCGGGCCAAAGTGCATCTGTCACTGCCAAGCTTGGTACCAGGCGGCAGCGAACGGAGCACGGAGGCAGGAGGGATTGCGGGGTGGGGCGTCAGGCCGTGGGCGCGGCCGGGCCCGTATGCCGCAAACCGTCCCCGGGCAGTGGAAAGGAGGAAACTCCACCACATCCCGGGGGTGATCCCCCCTCATCACTATGATCAAGCTGCTGCAGATAAATCTCCATCACTGCAGGGCAGCCAGTGGAACTCTCCAGCAATATGTGGTAAGTCATGGCATTGATATTATACTTATACAAGAGCCGTGGATTAACAAAAATAGCAGGATTGCGGGACTGGTCCTGAAGGGATATAGACTTATCCAAGCAAACTGCCCAAGGCCCAGAGCCTGCATCCTTGCAAAAATAGAATTAAATTGTTTTCCAATGTGGTCATTATGTTCCAGAGATTCTGTAGCAGTAATGATCAATTTAGGGGGCCAGGAAGTCATCCTGGCCTCATTGTATCTCCCATTTGAGGAACAAGTCCCAACGACCTGCCTTGAGAGTATAGTTGACTATCTCAAAAGACAGGAAACAATGGGAATTATTGGGGCGGACGCCAATGCCCATCATAACATCTGGGGCAGCAGTAATACTAACCGTAAAGGTGAGTCCCTTTTGGAATATTTGCTAGTTAATAATCTAGACATAGTTAACAAAGGTAACACACCAACTTTTGAAATTTCTAACAGACAGGAGGTCATAGACCTCACTCTGAGCTTTAAATCAACTAGAATGATAAATATTACAAACTGGCATGTCTCTAAAGACTTTTCCAGTTCTGATCATAAATATATTAGGTGGGAACTTGAGGCCACAATCTCAAAGCCTGAAACCTATAGAAATCCCAGAAATACAAATTGGGAAGGCTTTAGGACAAATCTTAAAGACTTAATTAAAGAATGTCCCCGTTTGGCTTCTAATACCTACCAGCTGGAGTTCTTAAACGAACTACTGACTAAGGCACTTATCACTGCATTCAAGGATAACTGTAGAACAACCACTAAAGGGTCAAACTGCAATGCACCCTGGTGGAATATGCAGTTAGAGAAGTCAAGATCTAGAACCAGAATACTTTTCAATAAAGCAAAAAGGACTGGTGAATGGATCGAATACAGACATGCTCTAACTGAATATCAAAACCTCATAAGGAAAGCCAAACGGAACTCATGGAGACAGTTCTGTGAGGAAATTAATAATACGAATACATGCGCCCGCATGAATAAAATACTCTCTAAGAGCAACTACTGTAATACCGTGGGCTCCCTAAAGAAACCAAATGGAGATCCCATGAACATTACAGAATCTATAACTGCTATGCTGGAATCGCACTTCCCGGGGAGCAAGCTTACAACCTCGGATACGAAGGTCTACCTCCCTGAGGATAGGTGCAAACCGGACTGGACATCAGTCCGTGAAATCTTCAACACCAGCGCCAAAAAATGGGCAGTTAAAAACCTCAAGCCGTACAAAACACCAGGCTTTGACGGAATTTATCCTGCCATGCTAAAAGAGGGTCTTGAAATCATCTTAGGCAGGCTCTCCACTCTATTCCAGGGCTGTTTGGCCTATAATTATATCCCAACAGCTTGGAGAGAAGTTAGGGTCACATTTATTCCCAAACCAGGGAAAGAAACATATGATGAACCCAAATCATATCGCCCCATTTGTCTTTCCTCATTCTTGCTGAAGACAATGGAGAAAATTCTTGATAGATATATCAGGGAAAAACATCTCAGTGATGGATTAGTAATGCTGCATCAACATGCATACAGAGAGGGCAAATCTTGCGACACTGCGCTGCATGCAGTGGTGGACCAAATAGAAGATGCTCTGCAGTGGAAACAAATCGCGCTCGGAGCATTTCTAGATATAGAGGGGGCATTTGATAATACCCCTACTCATATATTAACTAATGCCCTACTAAGGCACGGCACTAGACCAAACATTGCTAATTGGGTTATTGCCATGCTAAAGAACAGGGTCATACAAGCCAATATGGGCAATTATCACCTAAAGGTTAAAGCAGCCGCAGGCTGCCCCCAAGGAGGTGTCCTTCCCCCACTCCTATGGAACCTGGTAGTGGACGAACTACTACACCTCCTAAATGAGGCGGGTTTCCAAGCGATAGGCTATGCAGATGACATAGCAATTATCATCAAGGGCTTTGACCAACAAACTATTTCAGAGTTGATGACAATGGCACTAAGAATGGTGGTGAGATGGTGCACAAGAGTAGGATTGAACATCAATCCTAATAAAACGGTAATTGTACCTTTTACCAACAAAAGGATATTGAGGGAACTCAACCCCCCTAGGATGAAAGGGATGAGTATTCAATTCAGCAAGAAGGTTAAATACCTCGGTGTTATTATGGACAGTAAATTAAACTGGAATGGACATATCGACTATATTACCAAGAAAGCCACAAGAATTCTGTGGACTTGTAAGAGCCTCTGTGGCAACATGTGGGGAATTAGCCCCAAAATGGCTCGTTGGATGTACACAGCAATAGTTAGACCTGTGCTAGCCTATGGCTCAACAGCCTGGTGGCACAAAGCTGGTATCCAACAAAATAGATCAAGGTTGGAGAAGGTGCAGCGGCTAGGGTGCATCATGATCACTGCGGCCATGAGAACCACCCCTACCGCTTCACTGGAAACTATACTTGATTTAACTCCTCTTGACATTCTAATTGAATCAGAGGCATTGAAGGCCGCCTACAGGCTATTAAAAATAGGAGGGGTCAAAAACCCACCAACGATTTTGGACACAGAAGTGTCTTTGTTATAATCGAGCAAAATGCAGATCTAAAAAAGCATTCTGATTCCATGCTGAACAAATATAACTTTGACAAAAGATTTCACGTTAATATACAGGCGATTTGCAAAAGCAAGAATGATTGCTTTAATCCACCCAATGGTCTAAATGTGTATACGGATGGATCCAAAGGGGAGTTTGGTGCCGGCTCGGGATTCTGGTTTAGGGGTTGTCAGGGCATGGGTCATTACTTAGCTCTGGGCACGACACCCACTGTATTCCAAGCGGAAATATGGGCAATACTTGCAGGTGCCTTCGCTATGAAGGACCACAAGAATAAGGTAATTAACTTTCTCACTGACAGTCAGGCAGCATGCAATGCATTACAAAATGCAGTAACAAACTCCAGACTAGTGGAGGGATGCTGTGTAAGACTAGATGAACTAGCTGTACATAACAGAGTTAACATATTTTGGATCCCTGGGCACAGTAATATTCCAGGAAATGAAAGGGCCGACAAATTGGCGAAGAAAGGAGCGGTTACTGCTCCTATTGGACCGGAACCATGGTGCGGGGTCCCCCTTCCCCTGGCTAAGGATACAATTAATAAACTAGCCAAGAGGAAGATAAAAACACGTTGGGATAGAGCCAAGATAAGGCATACAAAACTTTTCATAAAGGATCCCAATGATAATCTTTCTGATAAAATCAAAAAAGAAGCTGATCACTTGTCGAGAACCGACCTCAAAAGTATGGTTGAAACCATCACTGGGCACTGTAAATTCAGGAAACACATGCATCGTCTGGGTATTGAACAAGAACCTAGGTGCAGATGTTGCAAAGAGGTGGACGAAACCCCTTGGCACGTCCTCTTTGAATGTATAGCACTAAGTCGAAAGAGGACATTTGACCTTGGCCCCGGTGGATACAAGGAACTTCAAGAACTGAGGTTTAAAGACTATTTAAAATTTCTCAGAAGTCTAGACCTATGTTAGGGATTTTTAGGACTCAAGCACAATGGGCCTTTTTAGGCCGAAGTGCATAGTAATAAGGGTCACACATAGATAATAAAATATTTCTTCAAACTAGGCCTGAATTAACCTGAACCGTTTTTCTGAATTTAGTTTCGTTTAAAAGTTAAAAACATTTGATCCACTTGATATGGGACACCCTGTATATATATGTAGAAAGGATTTCGGTAGAATTTTTTAAATCTTTTTTTCTGGTCTAAACTGGACAGCTTAAGCAACTAATTCCTATTTTCTTATTTCTTCAATTAATATTTCTTTCTAGAGTTTTTGTCCGAATATTATTTAATTAATATTTCCTATTGTATTCTTCAAAGTAAATATTAATCCTAACATTTCATAACACAACTTGATACTTTGAACCGTAGTGACTACTATTTATGCAGTATTAAAGCAAATAATTTTATATACAAAGAAGTAAGGGAATATTTGACGACAAAATCCTAGCAAAATTTATAGAGCTATATACATCTTTTTATTTAATGTAATATTTACTCATTCACAGTTTTCTTATTTGTTGAAATAATATTTTGTCTAGCGTTTTTATGCTAATGTACCCTATTATTATTTTCTGTCCTACTCTGCAAAGTATATAATACTTTATAATATAATTTAATATTTTAAATTAAAAGTATTGACTAGAATAATGCAAATCATTTTATTTCTGATAAATTAAGAAGACTTTTTGCTACAAAATCTTTACACAAATTATATCTGTATATTTAATGTAAATACTGCTAAACATCACTAGCAACTCCTTCGCAATTATCTCATTTGTTTAAATAATCTTTCTGGCGTTTTTATTCCAGTGTACCAGAGCGATTTTCTTTAGAAAATATTTATTTAATATTTAATGTTTTATCACACAAAAAAGACATCCCATGAGGAGTTTATCGTTCAGTTTATACTAGATACTCTACTGTTTTAGGACAACGGTTGTGCAGGGCGGTGATTTCTTACAAATCACGCTCAACCGCCAGGTTCTTCCCCAAATTAGGGTATACAATGGATGTTGTAATATTAGGTAGCTTCAACCTTGACTAACTCTTCATGTCAGCTAAGTCTCAGACTATTTTACGTGTAGTAGAGTAAGTTCTAGAAAATTAATTAAATAATTAATAATAATTAAATAATTAAAAGTTCTAGAAAATTAAATTTTAGATGAAATACTGCAAACTTATTTCAAAAATACTTTTAACTCGTTTTATTCGAATTACAATGTCAACCCCTCCTTGCATATTTCCTTACCAAGAAGCCAGTTCTGATAATTGAACATTCGGACAATCGATGTTCTACTGCATATCGATATTTTTAATTGTATATACCAATCGCTGTATTATTAATAAATTTTGGGTTTTTGGGTTGGGAAATAATTTAAAAATTAATGAAAATAAAAATAAAATGTCTGCAAGATCTATCTATTGGTTTGGTAGACAGTCATTAATAAATCAATTTCTTCGTTTATCGTTCAATTTTCTAGTCTTTAGAAATGTAATTAATTTTTTCCTAATCGTTAGTAATACGTATTTTTCATTTTATTAGATACTTTGTTAGATCTTTCGGGTAATTCCTTCAATACTGATTTTTACCGTGCCTTTTAATTTTTTTTAATGTTCTAAAATCTTAATTACTTATGCTCTAGCTTAGATTTTTAGTGGCAGATTTTATTGAATTATTAATTTTTTCATGATAAGCTATTTCTGAATATTTAATCATTGCTATTAAAATTTTAAAAATATTAGGCTTGCTAATCCGAAAAAAACTGATCTTCAATTCCATTTAATGACACTCTCTTTTTTTTCAGAGAAATTCTATATTTTTATCGAATCACTGTTTCGGTTATTTTAAAGCTATATAAGGTATACAATATATTGATATTTTTTAATAATCATCCATTTTAAATAGTTACACATATACATAATACTACAAGATTTTTTAGTTGTTCGTTAGAATTACCAACAAGTTCATATATATATATATATATATAGTTCTTCAATTAAAAATATAAATTTCCGATAGTCAGGTTATAGTATAAATATAATGGTATATCGAATAATAACTTATTTATTAATTTTAGGTTGATTTAGGGCATTTTACTTTTTTTACTAATTGAAATTATGAAGATTAATAAAAAATAACCTGAAAATGTTAAGATCTATTTTGATTTATTTATCCCATTCAATGTTTTATGCTTAACCTTTGGCGTAACCATTTCTGTATATGCATAGCAGAAATGGTTCTGCTCGAGAACGAACGGTAGTTAAAATGGAACTAATGTTTTTCACCCACGTTCATGAACTCAAGGGACCAATGTATGTAAATCAAATGAAATAGAATTTATACCATTCCATTTTAAACGAATGGATATATTCATTGTTTACTCACATATATTTCGACATTTGGTCTCTAACTATTTAATATGGTGTGAAATACATTCTGGAGAATGGAGATAGTTGGGGGTTGCAGTCAATAAAACACCAAATAAGTACTAGACTTATATTTAGTAAGTGCCGATGTTTCGACCTACAGTGTAGGTCATCTTCAGGGCGATTTGGAGAGAGAGTTGGGTGCACCGGCTAACTAACAATGAAAAATGCATTCGTGAAATACATTCGTTCGAAGCGATTCAATTATTTTCTAAGGAAATGACGCTGTGGGATCTACAGACATTCCTTGGTCCCACCCAGTCTATATAAAGTGGGCACCCACATAGATCCCATAGGATCCGTCTATAGCAGATTAAATAATTTATCTCTTACAGCTGGATTCCAACCCGAAACCTTCAGCATAGCAACTCAAGCACTCTACTTACAACTCCTTAGATTCCTAGAAATAAAAACTAATGTTTTAATTGTCCAAGGTAGCAGGCATGATCTACTGGGATAAATGATATCTATGTGGAAATGATTTTTCGAAATCAAATAATTTTTTATTAAACATTAAATGAAACCATGAATTATATTACTCGAAATTTGATAAATGCGAGCACTTCTGCTAAGTCGAATTTTGGGAAACAATTGCTGTTAAATTACATTTACTAACTATAAATGCATAATTTCAATAACAGATATTTTTTTTTAGAGATTGATTTTCCACAGAGCCACATGCCACGTACACAGATGTTTTAGTTAGGTAGGAGAAAAATTAAATGTACGATAACTTAAATGTAAAAAGTATTAAGATCATAGAGGAATTATTTTATTGTTTAGATATTTGTCTTTCCAAGAAAGAAAGAAAAAAAAAGGATGTCTAAGAACATTCACTATTAGTAATAATATTTATTTACATAACAAAAGGTGAACTGAAAGGTGAAACTGAAATTTTATAAATATAATCTGTATTGGACTATCATCAACTGAATTCAATGCTTTATACAAAGATGATATGTTTAACAAATATAACTGACGATATTGAAGAAATTTCTTCATAATAATTTATAATAACATATCAAATAATTAATATCTAATCGCTAATAATATACCAGGATTTTGTAGTTCAGGTTTTTCGTCCATTGGTGGCTCTGGGCATCGTGCCCTATGTCTCCGCAAGTCGATCTGTTTGTTATTGTGGAAGGAGGTTGGGTGGATCTTTATTTCACAATGCACAGAATCGATTATTTTTTTTTTAATTTTCAATAGCAGCTGGTGACTGCTTGAAATTTATTTATTTGTTGCGACTTACAATCCAGTAATTAAATAATGATTATAACCAGATCGGATCAACATGTGCATTAATCATACCTTGATAGCATTCAAATAACAGTCGTCTTAGAAACATTGAGTATATTATCATGAATTATTAATCCGGGAAATATTTCTTGGTGTTTCATGGCCTTATAATTCAACTTGGTGTCCAAAGTTTCCCATTATATGTAGATATGAGCATGAGTTACTTGTTATAAATTTTATGTTAAAACATTTTTAAATAAACTTTATAAAAATTGGAATGAAGGGATCAATGCTTAATTAAATATCTATCGTTTCAGACTTGGGGATTCCCCCAAAAAAAATATATATATACCACTATAACACATGAAGGGTCTTGGGCTCAGTACCTGGTAGAGACTGTTCTGTTCTAAAGCTATGTGTGTATGCTTTTATTTATTTATTTTTAATCTTTAGATCGGGTGAATAAAACCTACCTCTATATTACGAAGGCAATATAGAATATGAATTATTGATACGGCTATCCTTATTGAAAGTTAATTTATGGAATATTTTCACGTGCGAAAATATTTCTCCTTTTGTTTCCTGGAATCAATTTTTGAATTCCAATTTATATATTTTATTACCACCTATTATGAAAGGTTGTTTGATATTTTAAATAAATAAAAGTAAAAGTATTTAAGAGGAAGACATTTTTAAAAATCGAGAATTTAAAACCTGTCAAATTTCATGGTGTATAATACCACTCTGGCTCAGTGGCAGAGCGCTGAGTTACCGTGCCGAAGGTTCCGGGTTCAAATCTTCGCAACCTCAGCCTGTATAAAATGGGTACCCAAAATAGGGGAAAAATTTGTCGGTTGAGCATGATCTAGGACAAACCACTTCCCTGCCCAACCGTTGTTTATAAAACAGTACAGTCTCTACCATGTAAAGACAACCCAAGACCATAGGTAGTAGTAGTATAGATTTTTTTTTTCTTATAAGACACTGTATTACTATATAGAGGTACCAGGCCCGTTCGCGGGTTGTAGAGGTACAGGAATGATGATGAACGTAATTATTTATTTACGATAATATTTTTATTATCATTTACATTAACCAAAAATAAAATTTCAATGAAAAATAATTATAAAATTATTTCAAGTAGCGTGGTAATTAAAAATAATATAATTTTGGCGTTTCACATTAAAAAAATTTTATTTACTGATTTTCTGTTTGGATTTTTCCAACTTAATGCTCCTACGTTGACTCGTTGACTCATACGGTGTTGTTTATTGTGTATAGTTTTTGTGTTTATAAATCATTACTATTGATTTTCATCAATATATTGCTATCCAATAAAAAAAATTAATTTATTAAAATTCACAACTGTCAAATGATAATGCAACATGTAAATATAATGAATGCAATACGTAATAGAATACGTAATGCTACGAGATAAAGACAAGTAGCCGCAGTACTCAACATTTTTTAAAATTATTATAATTTAATTAAATAGTCGATCATATTTTATTGAGAAAATTTTTCGTTTTGTTAGTACTACTTCAGCTTTGTAATTAATATTTTTTTATTATTTTTGAACCCCTGGGTGTGTCTCTCCTCTTTCCTCAGCAAGAGGAGTGGCACAACCAGGGCCTGATACACCGAGGGCCATCCCCCACCCTCCGTCCGGAGAGTACTCCTCCAATAACCTCTGTCCTAACAGATGCCCCACTTGGACGAGTGATCGATTTCCTGGATGGACCCAGTCGGCATTTTCCAAATGCTTGACATGGTTCGGTGTGAATGATGTTCTTTATTTGGTCGCTAACAGGATGTCTTCCCCCCCCCCACTAACCCCCTTCCATCTTATTCTGTGACGAATCCCTTACCTTGGCCGCTAATCGTATTGTCAGTCTTCGAGCTCGGGACTACCTCTCAGTTACCGGCTTGAATAGACTCAACAACTTCCTGAAATCTCAATTTATATGACTATAATTAACGAATTTATCAAGGATTTAATGCTTCCAATTACTTCTTAATATCTTTTGACATCTAACTTGTTCCTGCATGGACCATTACACTCCATGAAGGGTCTTGGATGTAATGTGTGGTTGAGAATGTACTGCTCCAAAGCTAGTGACTGTGTTCGGAGGTAATTGAAGATCACGTTAAACTCTCAGGTTTTATACCCCAATTAAGGATACCCAATTTGTAAAAGTGTGCCGTAGAAAAGTAGCTGGATGGCTCTTTTTTAGAGAGCTGAGCTGTTGAGCTGAGGATCCCTGGTTTAGGTTAAAATCTAGCTGTGGCGTATAGTATGTTTAATCCGTTAACAGCCACGGATGGATTCTGTGGGATATACAGACCCTGCTAGTGCTCACACAGCCTCTATAAAGTGGGTAACCTTAAACTGGGGATAAACCTTGCGGTTGAGCGATAGATGTTGTTTTTCTTTCAAAATATGATTAAATTATTTTAATTACCACATTTATATATTTTTCCACATGTATATATTTATTTATACATTTATTTATTTTATTTTTTTTATATCATTGTTTTGTTATGGAATGATTGTAAGCTACTTAGCCCCATTACTTGTTGCCCACAAGTGTCAGATTGTAATGTTTCAATAAGGAGTTTAATAAAAAAATATTAATAAATTAGTATTTCAATTTAAAAAGACATTTTAATTTATTAGTTATAGCATTTGAGCATTAATTTGAGAAAAAAATGCCTTTCACTATTTAATGTTGATCGGTATTCGGATCCCTTTATAAAGTGAAATCGTCTATTTGCAGGATTACTTCTATAAACATATAGACATGTTTCTAAAAACATCCTTATGTTTTTCAGTTGTTTCTCGTATTTGATTTCAGCTCTGATGATGGTCCAAAAGTGTGGGTCTTAATGGCGGTTATAGCAATTAACAAATAAATTGACTGAATTCTATATAATTATTACTCTGGAATATTAAATTTTAATTTTATAACCCCAATACAGAACATTTTTTCCTCAGTGGAATTGTTAAAACGGCCTACTTTAAAGCCTGAATGATTCGAATTATTCCGGTTTCAAAACCACGAGTTTTCCACCTGATGTACAATTCTTATTTCTGCTTATATACGGTCGAATTATTTTTAAATGTTGGTTAATTTTATCGTTACCAGAAGTAAAAAATAAAATATTTTCAATGTAAATATAAATTAAAAGACTACAACGTGGGTGGATTTTCTGTGTGTATGAATGTAATACTTGGATCTCAAGTGTGTGAAATGTCCTATTTATTTTTTTATGTGATGCAATCATGTGTGAAAAAAAAATAAAATGTTCATACACGTACCTAAAAGTAAAATATTACCTAAATATGGGAAAATCGAAGATATCTATGTTATTTGTTTAATCAGCGGGATAGCTTAGATTGTAGAGCGCTGAGTTGATGTGCTCAGGATCCCGGGTTCGAATCAAGCTTTGGAAACTAGTTTATTTAATCTTTTAACAGCCATAGATGCACCTGGATTTGCAGACCCTCCTGGTGAGCCCACCTTCTGTAAATTGGGCACCCTTAATTGGGGATAAACCTAGCAGTTGTGTGCGAACTCGGACAAATTACTTCCCTGCTCAACCGTTTTCATAGAAAAAGTACAGTCTCTATCATGTTCTGAGCCCAAGTCTTTTCATCGGTTATAGCGGTACATAGTTTCAGTACTTACTTTACAGCATAATTTCAAATTTTATGTTTATATTTTTTCTGTATACATGATCAGAAACACTTAGCGTTGCACATGTGAGCATTGCCATCAAAACTACTTTTACGTGACAGTATATAAATATAATAAAATATAGAAATAATAACCTCGAACTATCGTACTGCCGAACTTCAGACTCTTGGATAGGTCAGGACTTGACAGTATGGATGCGCCAGGAAAATCCCAATCTATTCCTTCAAAGCAGCAGTCGACTGCCAGCAGTCTTTGCCAGGGTCTTCAGTGGGAAGTACAGTAGTGCTTCGATTATCCGAATCGATGTGCTTCGGACAACAGAAATTCACTCAAAGGAAAATGCCTAAAAATCACCTATACTTTTTTAAAAATATTTTTTATTGCATAAAAGACAAGCTAAAAAAATAAACTTGAATATAACATGTTCACACATAGCGAGATTTAGCTAGGTTGTAACAAAAATAAATTGTTAGTTAGTCTTTATTTCTTCTTCACGGCAGTCAAATCTCTAATTCTTTTTAGCATAGTAATAATTATTAAATAATAGTTCCACGAACTCATTATTTAAATAAAATATTTAAATACGAATGGTATACGACTGCGAATGGTAAGGAAAATCCTCCTTGAATAATTTCCGGGAAATTCAATTCCTGTTCGGATAATTGAACTTTCGTATAATTGGCGTTCGGATAATCGACGCTTTACAGTACCAGTGAAGGTATACCTTTTAGGGCCGTTCTAACAGTCCTAAAAGAATAATAATAAAAAAAACAACTTAAGGCTTTACGTCGAAATATTAGTTCACTAAAATTATATCAGAAACAACAGCCTATTAGGCGTAGAGAGGTGGCGGCCCCATAGTACCGCCGTTACCCACTGGTCTTCCAGATTGGGGGAACAGTACACTGAAGCTCATACATTCACACAGATTACCGCACACTACACTCACCCCCACAATACTGATCAAGGTCAATAACATTACACACCTTAGGGTCACCTCTCCTAGATAGCCACTCCGGGTGGTGAAGCTTGTCGGGAAGCTATGAGGAGGCAATCCCTCCATCTGAATCGGGGGAGTAGGCCAATAACAAATTCACCTTAAACCAAATTATTACAAAGAACGGAACGAAAAGATCTGGAATGTCTTTACGAAACTCGACACGGCGTGGAAAAAGTTTTTTACATGGAATGTTCGCGGACTGAACGGGAAGGAGTGTGAACCTGTGGATGATATTAGGAGGGCCAAAGTAGATCTACTGGCAATGAAAAAAACTAAGAGGAAAGGAATGGGAGAAGTTAAGATACATACTTCTATATTCTGGTGTAAATAACAACGAGAGAGCAGCCGACGGAGTGGGTTTCTTGTTCCATGAAGACCTGGCTTCTGTAATAAAAGGAAATTCGTGAGTGGCTGAATATGGTTCTAGACATACTGGAAGGAGAGAGGGTTCAATCAGTGATGGTAGCCTATGGGCCTGGATGATTGTGAAGTTTTAGGGGATATGAATGGTCGGGTAGGTTTTAGCTACAGGAGGTGGCCCGGAACCTTTGGAAGATATGGCGAAGAGTTCCTCAACGACAACGGGAAAAGGATCTTAAACTTCTGGGTGTCAAACGACCTGGTTATAACAAATACCATCTTTTCGCATAAAGAATTTCATAAATATACCAGTGAAGAGCAAAGAAGGAATGAGAAATCTATTATAGATTATATTCTGGTTAAAAGAGAGGAATTGTAGGAAATAAAGGATGCCAGAATCAAAAAGGGATTTGAGATCGGAAGTGATCATTATCTTCTAACAGCAAACATAATATGCAAAGATGGGAAGCCAAGGAAAAGACGCAATCGCCTCAAAAAAAAAGTCATCAAATCGTACCGCTTAAAGCAGGATGAAATGGCAACCTATTTCCAAGAAAAGGTAGAAATAATGAATGGCCTTAGACCATAGTATACCTTGGGATGGCGATGAAATTGACACGAGCTGGACAGCTTTTAGAAGGGTCCTCATTGATGCCTCGAAATTGGTCTGTGGCGATAAGAGCGTAAGATCTGGTCCCAGAAGAACTGCCAGGTGGACAGAAGATGTTAAAAAGGCGATCCAAGAAAAGAAGTCAGCTTGGAAGAATCATCTGAGCCTGAAAACTCCCGCTGCTTATCAAGTGTACAAGGATCGGAAGAAAGAAATCAAGATAAAAGTGCTGGAAGCAAAAAATAAATCATAGGAAGATTTTGGCCGGAAGCTCGAGGAAAACTCTAAAGGAAACCAGAAGGCCTTCTACAAAGTTCTCAAAGGAATGAGAAGGATCGACTGACTTCTCTCAAGGGAATTAAGGATAAAAAGAAGATATTATCTGGCGTGATGAACTCATCATGGAAAGATGGAGGTAGTACTTCAAATATCTAAACCATGTAAGGCTAGGAATAGCCGATCTGCAAATAAAGGATATAAAAAAAGGAAAAAGATCTACTAGAGGGGAGAGATGTAGAGCTCTGTGAGACCCAGAGGGATGCAGAGGTTTGGGTCGAAGACGACTACATCAGTGAAGAAAAACTGCAAGAAGCCATCAACAAAGTCAAACTAGGCAAAGCAGCAGGTCTTGACGAAATTACTCCCGAAATGATTAAGTACATGGGTAGTAAAGGCCAAGAGAAGTTCCTCCATCTTCTGAACCTCATTTGGAATGAAAAGAGAATTCCTAAGGACTGGGAAGTTGCAGTGATCGTTCCTATTTATAAGAAAGGGGACAATCGAGAGTGTGGTAACCACCGGGGAATAAACCTTCTCAGTATACCCAGCAAAGTGTACTCTAGAATACAGGAGACAAGAATAAAAACAGTGGTCGATAGTCATTTCATGGACAACAGCTGTGCATGGAGGTGACTTGTCCTAGATCACGCTCGGCCGCCAGATTATTACCCCTTCGTTTGGATATCCACTTTTAGAAGCTGGGTGAGCCCCAGGAGGGTCCTAGATCCTAGATCCATCTCCGGCTACTAACAGGCTAAATAAAAGTCCTGCCTGCAGTGAGATTTGAACCAGGATTTTCGGCATGGCAACCCAGTGTTCTGCCACTGAGCCACTCCGCTCCCTAAGATTTAATTTAACATTTCTAAAAAAATGCATGCCATCTACTGAAAGCTATATTAACAAATGATATTTTTTATTATATTATGGAATATTCTTTCTAATACAGCTAGGGCTTTTCTTTGGAAAATATATAATTATTGTTTTGGCATTCTTATATAAGCAGGATGAGCTCCAGAAGGGTCTGCAGATTTGAACCCGAAACCATCAACAGACCAAATCAGTTATCCTGCTGCTCTATCTTTCCGAATTATATCGTTAAAATTTCCTCGGGTACACTTATGACGGTTTAGATTAAAGTAGTTCTTACAGGGTATAAATACGGAATTCCCAAACTATTTTCCACTAGAGTAGCTCATGCATACAGGATACATTAAGAGAGTAGACTGAAAAAAGGAAAACCCCAAGAAGTGAAGCCTCGAGAAGAAGAGTTAGGTTGAGGGTGTGAGAATAAAGTATAGATACTCATCACTTATTCTCGCGATAGGAAAGGGCGGCGTGAAAAGTTGAGCAGGCCAAGGATTGCTTTATGCGCTGTTGGTCCGATAATCTCATCTATAGTACCTTTATTGGTCTGTATTTAAAACAATTAACCATTCTTCGCTATAAATAGTAATAAAAATATATAAATATACTAACAGTTTTTCGTTGTTAATAGCAATAAAAATAGATAAATATTTTAACTCTTTCTCGTCTTTAATAGTAACAAAAAAACGGATAAATATAGTAACCGTTTCTCGATATTATAATCGATATTCCTACTAAAGCGTGCTTTGTAGTTTTTTGAACTGTTATTAACTTTTTACTTTTTAAGTTCGGCTGGCTATAAACACTTGTTATTTAGTATTTTTTAAAACTAATATTCATTCTTTACTTGTTGGTTCGTTACTACAATAGCGTGTTTTTTTTTTTGTAAACTATTATTTTAGTTGCAAAATGTACTAAATTCCCGGAGTCGATCCTGCCAGTAGTCATAACCTTGTCTGAGACATTAAACATCCTATGACTTACTACTACTCGGCAACTAGTAGTTTGGCAACCGTGTCTTCCGATATGAAAAATTTAATCCTATGTTATGAAACGGCCAAAAATTGTATTCAAACATTCCTTTACATACATATGTGCATAGATACAGACGAAGCTAATAAAAGCGTATTAAAAAACGAATAAGATAATTAACTGAAGTAGAAATATTTACCAAAATATGAACAAAAACTATTTCTTAAAATTTCTTTCTAAGGAAACGATGATTTATACGTATATGTTCAAAGCGTTGTTCTCTTCGAAATTGTTCTTCAATTTCGAATAACATGCTCGTATTAACCACCAAAACCAATGATTTTTTCCCCGGATTTTAGTGAACTGGATCTTATTTTTTGGCAGTTCTAATAATTACTTTATGCCTCCCTTTTAATTTTTTCTTTAATTTTATTTATTTTAATATGAGTAAAAAATGTATGGAAATCAATGATAAATCGCGATGAAATAAATACAAAAAATTCACTCTAGATCGTTATTATTAATATATATTCACTCATATTTATTTGCTAATCATTTCAGCATTATTGAAATTATTAATTATTAATGAAATGAAAATTAATTTTTTTTAAATTATTCATAAAAGTTCCAAATTAACCAAATTACGACTCTTTGTTGATCTAAAGCCTTTTTGGCCCTACATATCCCTTTTAAATTATCTATAATATGCCAGTAAGGTTGTGGATGAGCGATCAAAACGATATTTAGCTTCGTAAATCTGGCAAGTTCAGAACAAGCGAAATTTAATACCTTAAATCTTGTTTGTAAATATTTCCCCAGTCAGCCCAAGGAAGATATTATGGATTGAGAAAGATGAAGTTATTTTTATTTCCGATATAATATAAATATAACGATGTAAATATGTCTCCTTTCATGTAACATCCATGGTATCAACTCCACATGCCTCATACCGTTTTCACCATTTTCAAAGCCATTAAGCTAAAACTTTTTTTTCAGTTTTTCCTTACGAACCTGATCTTTTATTTTTATTTTCGTTTTATTTATTGCAGCAGTTAAAAAAGTATAATATATTTAATGAGAAAACAGAGGTGTCTTCACGTTTTATAAGGAAAAGATAATTCCTTTTTATATTATTATAATTCGAAAGAGAAATGTAAAAAGAGACCTTACATAAATGCTAAGACCGTAGAAAAATTCTACCGAAAAGCCCTTAAGTCTCCAAACTAAAACATAAATTGAAAATATCTATCCAATATTTCGCCAATTCAGGCATCCTCCGGGTAGAAAGAGAATAACAGCAAAACAAAACATAAATAATGCACCCAAGAAGCATCCCACCACCTCCAAGGCTCAAATGCAACTCCATGAGCTTGAGATAGATGATAGATTAGATATATATATATATATATATATATATATATATATATATATATATATATATATATATATAATGAAAATATATTACTTATATATTACTTAATGGGGCGAGAATTTCAGGGTTGAGACAATACTGAAATAATCTCAATTATAAATCTTGAGTTGAAATTAGACATCGAAGGGTAAAATATTTTAAATCTCAAATCCGCTTTCTCTCACCCGAATCATTTATCATCCGTCATATTATAAAAGCTCTCAACTTCTGTTACCACTGTGGGATGAAATTATTGTTCCACTTCATTTATATTAAGAACTGCAGATATAAAATATTATAACATTAGAAATTCTCCAGCAATGGTTAAAATACATTATACCAATTATCCTGAGATAGGTATATAATTCTTAAAAAACGCCAAAGAATTATGTTTTTTGTATATAACTGTTTTATTACATTATTTACTTAAATTAAGGACTGCATATATAAATATGAAATTAATAAGAATTTTTCCAGGAATGTTTAAAATACATAAAACCAATGGCTCTTAGTGGTATAGATGAATAAATAACTCTTGAAAAATCATCAATGGATAATGATTTTAACATATAACTGTTTCCTTTTATTAAATTATTTATTAAAATTAAGGACTTGAAATATAAAAATGAAATATTGTCGTTTTAGAATTTTCCAGTAAAGTTTATAATACATAATACCGATAAACCTTAGGATGTTATAAATAATGTTTAAAAATCATTAAGTTTAATTATTTTTATATATTATTGTTTATTTTTATTAAGTTGTTTATTTTAATTAAGGACTGTAAATAAAAAATGTTACTAAGTGAAAAAGTCGAATTTAGTCCTGAGATATGAGGGAGGCGTAATCGTGTCATTCTGGAAGTTTTTGGTATAAAATGAAGTTGTATGTAAGTAATAACTCTATTTAAAGCTAATGCCTGACTTAGCCACATCTGACCTACATGAATAACACGATTCCGCATCCTTCAGTTAGAAACTCATTTTTGATATAATTCCCGGGGCAGTAAATATAAACTATATTCTATGCTGATACATTAATTATGTAAATATTAAATACTCTAATATTTTCCTTTCCAACTTTTATTCGAAGAATACTATTTTCCTCACGTAAATATAATAACATTCTTTACATTAGAATTATCATTGTAAAGGCCATATCTTTTGAAAAAAAATACCTTGATAGTTAAAATTACTCAAATGATAGTTGGACGTTTGATAGCTTATGTAAAACTAATCATTTTTTTTCTCAAATCTAAAGTTTACTGAAAAAAAAATTTTATTTATTATTCATTTATTTATAAATATTTTATATTTATTTATTAGATATATATGAATAGAAATGTTGAAAATGGTTGGGGGTGCATTCAATAAATTGTATATACAATGAGCATTTATATATATAATGAAAATATATTACTTATATATTACTTAATGGGGCGAGAATTTCAGGGTTGAGACAATACTGAAATAATCTCAATTATAAATCTTGAGTTGAAATTAGACATCGAAGGGTAAAATATTTTAAATCTCAAATCCGCTTTCTCTCACCCGAATCATTTATCATCCGTCATATTATAAAAGCTCTCAACTTCTGTTACCACTGTGGGATGAAATTATTGTTCCACTTCATTTATATTAAGAACTGCAGATATAAAATATTATAACATTAGAAATTCTCCAGCAATGGTTAAAATACATTATACCAATTATCCTGAGATAGGTATATAATTCTTAAAAAACGCCAAAGAATTATGTTTTTTGTATATAACTGTTTTATTACATTATTTACTTAAATTAAGGACTGCATATATAAATATGAAATTAATAAGAATTTTTCCAGGAATGTTTAAAATACATAAAACCAATGGCTCTTAGTGGTATAGATGAATAAATAACTCTTGAAAAATCATCAATGGATAATGATTTTAACATATAACTGTTTCCTTTTATTAAATTATTTATTAAAATTAAGGACTTGAAATATAAAAATGAAATATTGTCGTTTTAGAATTTTCCAGTAAAGTTTATAATACATAATACCGATAAACCTTAGGATGTTATAAATAATGTTTAAAAATCATTAAGTTTAATTATTTTTATATATTATTGTTTATTTTTATTAAGTTGTTTATTTTAATTAAGGACTGTAAATAAAAAATGTTACTAAGTGAAAAAGTCGAATTTAGTCCTGAGATATGAGGGAGGCGTAATCGTGTCATTCTGGAAGTTTTTGGTATAAAATGAAGTTGTATGTAAGTAATAACTCTATTTAAAGCTAATGCCTGACTTAGCCACATCTGACCTACATGAATAACACGATTCCGCATCCTTCAGTTAGAAACTCATTTTTGATATAATTCCCGGGGCAGTAAATATAAACTATATTCTATGCTGATACATTAATTATGTAAATATTAAATACTCTAATATTTTCCTTTCCAACTTTTATTCGAAGAATACTATTTTCCTCACGTAAATATAATAACATTCTTTACATTAGAATTATCATTGTAAAGGCCATATCTTTTGAAAAAAAATACCTTGATAGTTAAAATTACTCAAATGATAGTTGGACGTTTGATAGCTTATGTAAAACTAATCATTTTTTTTCTCAAATCTAAAGTTTACTGAAAAAAAAATTTTATTTATTATTCATTTATTTATAAATATTTTATATTTATTTATTAGATATATATGAATAGAAATGTTGAAAATGGTGGGGGGTGCATTCAATAAATTGTATATACAATGAGCATTTATATATATAATGAAAATATATTACTTATATATTACTTAATGGGGCGAGAATTTCAGGGTTGAGACAATACTGAAATAATCTCAATTATAAATCTTGAGTTGAAATTAGACATCGAAGGGTAAAATATTTTAAATCTCAAATCCGCTTTCTCTCACCCGAATCATTTATCATCCGTCATATTATAAAAGCTCTCAACTTCTGTTACCACTGTGGGATGAAATTATTGTTCCACTTCATTTATATTAAGAACTGCAGATATAAAATATTATAACATTAGAAATTCTCCAGCAATGGTTAAAATACATTATACCAATTATCCTGAGATAGGTATATAATTCTTAAAAAACGCCAAAGAATTATGTTTTTTGTATATAACTGTTTTATTACATTATTTACTTAAATTAAGGACTGCATATATAAATATGAAATTAATAAGAATTTTTCCAGGAATGTTTAAAATACATAAAACCAATGGCTCTTAGTGGTATAGATGAATAAATAACTCTTGAAAAATCATCAATGGATAATGATTTTAACATATAACTGTTTCCTTTTATTAAATTATTTATTAAAATTAAGGACTTGAAATATAAAAATGAAATATTGTCGTTTTAGAATTTTCCAGTAAAATAACATAATTCTCACTTGAGGTAAGTCGACTTTAGTGAGGTAATATCTTTTTTCCGTAAAAAGTCCTATCCAAAGTTATTCATGATCAAAAGTTTCTCTTAAATTGTTATTATATATATATATAAGTGCAGATGCTTCTGGTTTCAAATCCGGCTGTGGAAGTAAATTGTTTATTCTGTTAACAGCGGGGATGGATCCTTTGGGATTTGGGGCTCTCCTTGGGCCACCCAGCCTCTATAAAGTGGGTAACCAAAATAGGCAGAAAACCTGGCGGCTGTGCGTGATCTTGGACAAATCACACCCGTTGTACAAGAAACAGTATAGTCTCTATCACGTACTGCACCCAAGGCACTTCATGAGTTGTAGTGGTAAAGTTTTATATATATACTAGCTGACCCGGCCACGCGGTGCTGTGGCTGTTGTCATAGTTTTAAAAAAGTATTTGGATGCAGTTCTCCTTCAGCGATTCCAATATCCAGTAGTAGTTTTCAAAATATTTGTGCCGATGGATCATTTTGTAATTGTACTCGCATGTTTATGTTCAATCGAAATGTTTCGACCTTTCTTCACAAAAACGATTTAAACATGCGTTAATCTCATCGACAAAAGTAGAGCAAGGTATGACTGGCTATGTCTGTCGGATAGTGATACAACAGCACCACCGAATAGCTTATCGTTGTTGTTCAAATTTATCATAGTGCGTTTTTTGTCCACCAAAAGTTTTCCCATCCGTTTTTTCGGTTGCGAACTTGCACTTACACTACTCAGACATGCCCTTACAACATATCAAATATGCAGCATAATCAAGCGTCACTGCTACGACCGACGCATAATCAATAATAATGGCCGACCAATATCACTGAGGGGTATGAAAAACTGTTTACGTCCTATTCTCAGACCTACTGTATATACACACAGGGGGAGAGGTAAAAAATTTTGATTTTCTTGCTTAAACCTTAGATTCCTAACCCCCCCCCTATATTTCCGAAATTTACAATACAACGCTGAGTTTAACTTACTTTTCCCTGAACCAGACCGCAAGTACTTTCTTGTGCCATCATGTATCATGTTACCAAATCCCACCTACTTTATTCCCTATTACAACTTCAATTCAATCCGAAATTTACTCCCACATATATCTGCCTTTCCTATCTCCACATTTCCAATTAAATTTTCCTACATAAATCATCTTCTTAAACTTTCCTATTACAAATTATTCGACAAATCGTTTATTGCTGCCGTAAAAAATATTTCTTTCATCGTATTTATATGAAAATTAGCTCAACATTTATGATTTATTACATTTTTAAGAAAAACGTGTAAAATTTAATACATAGATACATATGAGGTACGCATTGTTCTAATGTGTTGGTTAATTTGTATAACATCACATCACGCTACTACGACTAAACGGATCATGCCACAATGTGAGAATTCTAAATCCATGCTTAATTAGAATGCCTGACATTGCACCGCTATTTTGCGTTCCCTCCGAACTACCTGGAATCATTTACTTCCTAGAAATAATGAATCCATTAATTCACTACTAATATAAATAAATAAAAAAATTTTAAGATAAACTTCTTTTATTCATTAATTTATATATTTTTTAATTTTTGGTTTTCCAGAAACCATTAAATCCTCCCTTATGACTTTAGGTGTGAAAAAGATTTCTTGAAGGTTCCGGGTTCTAATCCAGTTGTGGCAGATAAATTATTTAATCTGCTAACAGCTGAGAATGGACATTGTGGGATTTGGAGACCCTCCTGAGGCTCACCCAGCCTCTATAAAGTAGGTACCCTCAATAGGGGAAAATGGGCGGCTGAGCGTGATCACGCTCTGAACCCAAGACCCATCATGGGTTCTAGCGCTATTAGTTAAAAAATATTTTAAAAAATTAAAATAGTTTTTTATTGAAGTTTATTCAATCAATAAAAAGTATTAATAATAATGAAAATGACAATTATATACTTTTTTACTATTTCACCATTATTCTATAAATTGATTCAAATCTGTAAAACTATAACCCACGAAGTGTTTTAGGTGCAGCACATGGTAGAGACTATGTTGTTTCGAGTTTTTAATCTTTATCTGCGGTTGACAACACCTATTACTGCGGCCATATCTGCACCACCGGGTAAATTGATTTGATGGAAGCGAATAGGTGCCATTTTCGTAGATTTTAGATTAAAATGGACTTATAATATAAGCAATAACTCCAATTCAAGCCAATGCCTTACTTAGCCATTGATCAAAATCTTTATTTTTTTTCCAGAAACTCGTAAAAAAAAAACTATGTAGTTTATCCATAAAATAAAAACAAAAATCCTGTAACACTGCAACCCATGTTAAGACAATACTCTTGGGTTCAGTGAGTGGTAGTGACAGTACCGTTTTGACGACGTTTCTGCAGAGAATCGTCGTCAACCACCAGGTTTCCCTCCCTATTTTGGGAACCCACTTTATAGAGTCTTGGTGAGCCCCAGGATGATCAGCTGTGCCCCGGGAGTGTTAACAGATTAAATAAATTATCTGCTATAGCCGGAACCTGGGGCCTTTGGCACGGCAAATCAGGGCTCTACCGCTGAGCTACACCGCTTCTATAAATTGATTCAAACTAAATTAAATTATTTAAAAAATATATAAGTTTTCAGCTCTAAATCAAAAATGTTAATTGGAATGCCGTTGGAAGAATTTGTCGTAGCCTAACTGGTAAAGAAGTTTGTTTTCATTATCGAATCGCTTAATGACACAACGAGGCCGAGTTGTCAAGGTGAAGAAGTAGCTCGGACTAAATTGTCGAGGGAACTCTGCCAAGAGTAAATACATTAGAGTTGCCATCTATTTTTTTATCTTCTTCATTGAGTTCATGAACCGTTGTTTGGTGGGAGGGAGTGACTATCGTTCGCCGTATCTAGTCTATTTTTTATTTCATATTATTTTATATCATAAAATAATTAACCCATGTTTATTAATACCTACATTTATAAAACTATAACTCTTTTTTTATGTCGATTTGTTAAAAAAAAAAACCAGTAGCTCAGCGTGAAGAATACTGTGCTCAAGATACCAGTTTTTAATCCGGCTATGGCAGATCAATTATTTAATGTGTTAATAACCAAAGATGGCGTCTGCAGATCCACCTTGGGATCACCCAGCCTCTATTAAGTCTGTGGGAAAAAATCTGGCCGTTGAGGATGATCTCGGAAAAACATCCCTGCACAACCATTGTTTTGCAATAATATGTCATAAATGTAACAGGCAGATCAACCAAAATACTTCGTTTTGTACATTTGTTGTATTCAGAATTTAAGACTATCAATATACTTTTTACAAAAAATATAAAAAAAAAAAAAAACGCACTCATTCATCACAAAGTTATTGGGTTGATTCATATAAATTGTCCGTTTTTACTATTTCTAAAATTCATAGTGGAATTGGTGTACTTTTTGTTTATATATTGTAATGAGCTGCTATTATACCTCTCTTTTTTGATAATGTTTACTATTATAGCAACGAACTTTGTATAGTATGCCATCAAATATAATCTTGGAAACCCACGATTTTCATTTATTTTTTTTAAGAGTTTGAACTAGGACACTCGGAAGTCCAAGCTGCAAGAAACACCAACACGTTCGAGAAAGGGTTTTGTAATGAACGGGTCATTCTCCGTTGATTTGAGAAATTTTCAGACACAGATTTATTCATAAATTACTCAAAATCCCTTCTCCGCACAACCGTTGTTTTAGTAACAGCTAAGACTTTACCATGTACTGAACCCAAGACGATTCTAGGGTTGTAGTGGTACAGGTTGCGCAAAAACTCCTAGGACCATGAATTATGTACTTTAAGATTTGTATAAATAGAAAAAAAATGTCTTTGAATGACGAGAAATAATGTTACACAAAGTATTCACGAAGAAGGACTGGCGTTGCTCAATAGTAATAATATTATTTTATTTGTTTAAAGATGAAATTTATATCTTAAATAAGAGTATGATTGAAGCCTCATTATAATTATGAATTGAATGGTTGGGTAGAATAGAATCTAAAAACAAATACGAGAATGATAGAATGAATTATGAAATGATAGAATCAAATCAAAGGATATTGTGAACTAGATTCAGATCTATGAGAAACATTAAACCTAGAAGGAAATGTCTCGACCGGCTAGAAGTTAAAAAACATTCTGTGTAAGGATGTTGATGTAACTATTTTAAACCATTATAAAAATAATTAAAAATGTTCACGAACTTATAACATTAATTTCTATAAACACATATTGATTCATAATTATTAAGTAATCAAAAAAATAATAAATTTCATAACTTTTCTTGAGAATTCGGATAAAAGTCCTTATTATTAATACCTTAATAAATAATTTTCATAACTTTCGGAATAACCTATTAATTATTTTTAAACTTTGGTAGAGCATATTATTGTTATTACATGTATTCTGACAGTAAAATTAGTATATCTATTCATGTCGATTAAGTCTCAACAGAGGAATATTACCTGAGATTGAACCAAAAAAAAACTTTAAAATATTGCATTATATAATATCATTATGTAAAGGCTTAGCTAAGATGACCATAGGTAGGATATTGTGCCCTAAATTGAATGGTTGTCAGCTGGAGATGATCGCCGATAGCAATAACAGTTGCCAACCTCTTCCTTTCATTCTGTCATAGGTAGTTATTTTTTGGGACTTATTTTTCTATTACTTATTGAGTAGATTATTTTCCTATTAAAAGGTTTAAAAAAACGTGAATTAAAATTTTTGAAAAATAATAACAGCTATTTTAAATTCAAAATATTTTTTTTTATTATTTTTGAATTTATTCTTTACCATCTTTCATATACATTTGTTAAAATACAGGTAAGTAAGGTTACTACATGTGATAACATCACTGTTGTAACCTTCAGTGTGTGTTTAGACTTTTGATAAGACACATGTGCTAAAGTTTGTGAGTTAAAAGTGTTTAATTACTAGTTTGAAATGACGTGTAATTTAATTCCTTAATAAATAAAGAATAAAATTACGTCAAAACAATCTTACATATATACAACAATTTAAGCCGAGATTCGCTACCAATAATATTAATGACTAATAAAAATAATAATAACGATTTAAAACAATATTCACTATCCCATCTGTTTAGTTATCAAAACGTTACAAACAAAAAGAAAAAGTGAGAAGAAAAAATATTTAATTTGTCATAATTTATTAGCTCTATAACCAACTGAACTACCATCTGGCTACTCCCTAAATCTAGTCAGACTAAAAAAAAAAATATTCTAAATGGATTTTAATGTTAAAATGCCTAATTTTATTAGATATGAGTTTAGATATGATTTCTGATAAATGATTTCATAAGATATGATATGAACATCTATATATTTTTTCTTAAATATAGTCTCTCAAAAGTCATACAAGGTAATTAAATTTTACATCGCACTCTCATAAAGATATTTTATAGTCATTAAGAAGATATTTGTCACGGGATATGTTTTTAATCATTGTAATCCAAATCCTTAGTAATTATAAATTTACACCACAAGCCGTTGTTAAACAAGTGACGATGTTCTACAAATTTATAAAGACGAGTTTTATTGAGAAATCATTATTCGATTAAATTTAAAAAAAAAAAATTTTGCGGACCAATGGTGAAAAGTTTTTAAAATAAAACTAATAATTTTTATTCTCAGCCTTTTTCTGGACTACAGAAACACGGAAAAAAACTCAGCATTCATTAAACCTTAACTTAGAATTCATAAATATATGAATGCGAAGTTTTTTGTGGGATTAGTCTAGAATTAAGTCCTTATTTAACAAAAACTGTTGTGAGGAATTAAGTTTATCAGACAAAGTTGTGTTTCGTGAATAAAATATACTAAAAAATACAATAAATTGACTCCATAGTCAGTAAAGTTACAAGAATATATAAATTTAAAAAATCTTCATTGTAAAATAATAATAACACATTTCCCAAAAGATATCTGTAATTTCTTAAGTTTTAGTAGTGATTATTTTAAATGAAGGAAGAAAATAAAAATAATATAGGTATATAGATATAGTATCAGTGAAATAAAGGATATGTCTGGCCGAGAAGCGAACCGGGATGGCTTAGTTGGTAAAGCACCACGACGGATACGCGGGAGACCTGGGTTCAAGTCCCGGTCCTGGTCATGTCTTTTCTTTTCAAATAAAAATATTTAAAAATAATATAGTTATTTAAATGGGTGAAGATTTTATATTGAAAAGAGTAAATTTGTAATAAATTTAGAACGGAAGTAAGAATAAATATACGAAATATTCTTAAAATAAAAATATTATATAAAAACTAAGAGGTACCGGGTACAAGTTGGTACCTTCTGGAGGACCAACCCCAACAGTTACAATTGTATAATCATTCAATTTCATCCTCAGTCAAATTCAATGTTTTACGACCCATTTTTACAATATTAATCGTCTGGGGTACTGGACTTTAAAGATTATATTATTTCTTTGGGTGTATAAAAATACAAAAAAACCTTTAGTCCAAATTCATATGCTACATCTATTTTCTATAAACGTTTCGACCCAATAGGTCATTTTCAATATATAAGTTTCATGATCACTCAAAAAAATTATCAACTTAACAAAATTATGTACAGATGATGTATAAAAACTATTTTAAACAATTTACATCTCGATATATATATCATATTTATTTAATAATGTTGCCACTCTATGGTGTTCATCTCATGAAAGGGATTTCGTTAGATTTTAAGTGACGGAGAAAAGAAAAATTTCTCCAGTCCAGCAGATAGCGGAAAATGGCCTCACATAACCTCTCAAGGTTTTTCATCTTATTTTCTTTTGTTTGTTAGCGATGCTTATCTTGGCAGAAAGTTTCAATTATCTTATATTTTTATCATAACGACGATTTCTTGCGGTATTTTCTTTTTAACTGTCACCCCACACATATGAGTATATTATATTTTTAAAATAAATTTAATTTTTCTTCAAACTGGTTATTTTTCAGTTCTTGTGAAAATTAGAGAAGACACACTTGATCACACAAATTGAATGTAAAAGTCATTAAATTTGTCATATATTGTGTAGTGGTGTTATGAGTTTAATAGTTACATTGCACTACAATGTAGTGTAATAAATTATATATGGGGGGCACATGTATATGTCTTCACCATTTTATCCAATCAAAGATGGTACATAAAATATTACAATTAATTTTTATTTCATTATGAGTATACTTTTGTTTAATTTACAGATGTAATATTCTTGGTCTAGAGTTGACTCATGATATGCTAAATCCTGAATTAAGTTTTGAGAATAAAAATTATTTAATTCTACTTCTATAATTTCTATTCAATAAAATAAAAGGGATTAATCAATAAATTTAAACAGTGTATTCGAAATAGCGCTATTATGAGATAAGTGGTAGATGCTGTTGTGGAGATGGGGTAATTAAGTCCTCTCCGAATTTCTCGAAAATATATCTCTCTATTATATAATGCAGTTTCCACGTGTTATAAATTTATAAATATATAAGGTGACAAATAATAAAAATAAGTCTTTGGGTATAAAAAAATACAAAAAAAACTTTAGTCTAAATTCATTTGCTACATCTATTTTCTATTAACGTTTCGACCCAAAAGGTCATTTTCAATATATAGGTTTCATGATCACTCAACAACAGTATAAAAACTCTGTCTGCAAAAAAACATCAAAAAGAAAATTCAAAAATCACAAAATTTAAGATTATAAAATTTTTTTATAAAACAACAAATTTCTTAATGCTTTAAATTAGTTACATAACTGTAATGTAAAAACAATTGTAACAAATGTTATAATTTTTACATTGTTATTGTCCTTAACAATAGTACATAAGAGATACCTTTTTCTGAAGATTAATTGATAGAATATTTGAAAATAAGCTGGGTGTGTTCTATCCCATAGTCAGTTGTTATAGTTAATAAGTGGAGCTGAGACTTTGTCCAGTCTGGATTAGTAGATGATAATAATGGATTATTATATTTTATTTATTACATATTAATTATTACTTAAGGAAAATAAACATTAGGGGTATTTTTTTTAAAATTCGTTTTATTAAAAATATTGAGGATTATCTTTTAGTTCTATTTTATATATATCCGAAAAAGATTTGTTATAAAAATCATTTTTTTGGACACGCCAGATACACACAAAAACGGTTTATAAAACATACTAAACTATCTAAACAAAGATAAAATAAACCAACCTCCATAATAAACTAATTTTCTAAATTAATAAATAAAGATTTGAAGATAACAAAAACTTTTTTCAATAATAATCCAGACCTATGCATTATCAAAACCGATAAAACCAAACAATTAGCAATAAGAACAAAAACAGAATACAAACGAAAAATGCTCAATGTACTCAATAATAAAGATATTTACAAAAGTATTGGAAATAATCCCATGACTGACCTAAACCAAAAAGTTAATAAATACCTAGACAAACTAATGAAACATAAATTTATAGATAAACCACTTAAAACTAAATTAACTAACAACTACTATAACACACCCAGAATACATAGCCACCTTAAATTACATAAAAAAAGACCACCCACTCAGACTTATAGTAGATGGCACCAATAATCCAATAGATAAATTAGCAACTCACCTCACTAAGTCATTATAAGTAAAAATAGATTCTATTATCACAAAAACAACCTAAAACCTACTTTTAAAAATAACATCTCATTATCAAACCATTGCAAAAAAGAACTCCACACATTTAATTTCGGCAGACCCAAAATATTACATAGGGAGAGAAATACAATAAAACGCAAATGCTTAGAGGCACTTTATTTAAATGATAATATAAATAACAAAAAGGAAGGAGAAGATCTATCAAAATACTACTCCTCCATTTTTTTAAATTTAAGAGAATATAAAAATAAAAATTATAAAAAATAAAAATTAATTTCTACAAATTATCAACTTCCTAATATAGATTAAAATATTAATAAATTAAGTATTAGTACAGGTTTTTTTATTGCTACCTGTATACAACATTAAACAATATCCCTATGTAAGAAACACATTAAAAATTTCAATATAGATGGGTCAAATTATAAAATATAAATGTATGAATATGAAAGTATTAACATCAATACAACATTCACACGATTACCAACTTCACAAAACGAAAATGCTGGAATTCACAACTCTACCTCTGATTTCAACCTTCCGGCCGAGAAATGCGACCAATTGTTGCTGAGAAAGCAATTTGGTATCCCCTTCTTTTTTGCGACAATCAACATCATACACGGAGGATGATATCACCTTGAGAATCTTGAGTGATCCAATCTCATTTTTCCAGCCTTACTTACGTTAAATTTTCTACCTTTCTCAACACAAGTTTCTTCTCCAACTTCGAAACAGTTCGAATTATAATAATAATAAACTCTCTATTCATTCTGAGAAAATTTTCTTTAGAATAATAGTACAAAACAGGAAATATGGAAAACAAAAAATTGTTTAGATTAATTTATTGATATTTACAACTGTAATAATATTAAAACAAGTAAATCTGCTAATATGAACAAATGACATGAAAAAAAAAATCAATTGTGGAGAAACTACCCATCGGTAGCACTCCAATAAAGTTCTATAGTAGAAGGTCTCAAGGCCGTCTTCTTTTCAGAAGCCTCAGAGGGTTATAGGAATAGTATGGGAAGCAAGTTGAGAGACCAGCGGATTCAAGTATGTATGGAGCTTGTCATGGAATGATAGACACCTAGTTTGGGCCAAATCAGCAACATATGGGATATTAAGATCATGATGGATGAGTTTTTTTGTGACATAATAAGGAGCATTGAGGATTTTACGAAGGATTTTGGATTGTACGGATTTGATACGAGATGAATTGGATGGTTTAGTAGAGTCCCACCGCTCAACTCCGTATGTCCAAATAGGTCTGATAACTGTAATGTAAATGAGTCTTTTGTAATTAATTGGGAGCTTAGAGCGTTTGTCCAGTAAATGTTGAAGTAGGTGAAAGCGCCGAGCGATTTCTTGTCTTTTCAATCTTGTATCATAGTAAAGTACAGACATGGAGTTCAGTATTATTATTATCTAAGTTTAATTCCAAGTTTTTTCCTGTATGTTTACCTTTTTTTATGTACTTTTATTTTTGTAATTTTCTAACCGAACTCTCAGCATTTTACTAATGAAAAAATCAGAAAGAAATGAAAATATTTACATACTAAGATATTCATCTTTTGTGGGGGGAGGGGAATAAAATATCCAATAACCACTATCTTACTTTAAATCGGTGCAACTGAACGTGAAAGGGGAACTTTCATCCACCCATTAACAAGGTTTGATCATAAAACAGAACAACTATTTCCCATTTTTAGGGAATAGTAGATACGAACTGATTAAATATACGGGATTTAAATGTCGTGAGAATAGAATCCAATATCGGATTCGGGCCAAATCAGCAACAAATGGAACATTAAGGTCATTATTTATCATTTGTTCGTAACAAAGTAAAGAGCATTGAGGATTTTACGAAGGATTTTGGATTGTAAGGATTGAATACGAGAGGAATTCGATGGCTTAGTGGAGCCCCAAAGCTCTGTTCCGTATGTTCAGATGAGTCTAATTATTGTCGTGTATATGAGTATTTTGTAGTTAACTGGGAGCTTAAAGCGTTTGTCTAGTAAATGTTGAAGTAGCCTGAAACGGCGAGCTATTTCTTGTCGTTTCAGTTTAGTATAGAGATAAAGATGAAATATTTTCTGATCCTGCATTAAAGCTTTTGTTGTAGCGTAGTACATATAGTATTCCATTAAAATGTGGTGTAGGCAAGTAATAGTTTATTGTTACTTTAAAAAATCTTTATACCTGAGTATTGTGCCTTTGATGATAACTGACCTACCGTAATTCTAGCAGTAATAGTTATTTTGGTATTGTGAACTTTTATAATTGAATTTTTTATTTAAACAATTTATTAGGTGAAATTTCTTAGGGCTCATTAATTGCTCTAATCATTAGATATTTTCAGAGATAGATTATTTTTAAAGTTTTTCAGAAAATGATCTTTTAAAAATATTTTTATCCTCTTTTAGTTAAATGAAGAACCTTTCTTTGTTGAAATGAAAGTTGTTCTTAAAGACCCTTACACATACAAATGATATTAAAAAATTGGAGACAGAACGTGCCTTTGTATTCTAACCCACAATCTTCGCCTGTCTTTGACCACACACGTTTTTCGCGGTGACGCGTTATCGATCTTACTCCTTATTCTGTTGACCAACGACTGGTTAAGCCTATCGTTTAAGCCACTTAACTCAAGGCAATCAATAGAAGTAAACAACAGATGGATTCTCTTATTCTCCAAATCCCTTTAAGTATCATAAGACTCAATACCGTACTAAAATCTTCCAGTAGTTTTTCCTGTGTTATCATCTGGCGTATTCAAATGGCATGATAACCGTTGAGTAAATAGCAAAATCATCCAAGGAGATATTCTTGGACGATCGATCACCTCCAAAATTATCTAGCCAGACAGTAGACATGATCTGCTACAACTCACGTGCAGAACCTGACATTTCCATCCGGTTCTAATCGTGCCAACTTAATTTTCCGGTTAAATGGCACAATGTCAGCAAACTGGATCCATTTATGGATCTCAGTATTGATAACAGTGTATTTTCATTTTGATTTTAGCAACAATATAATGTAACAATATAATCATAGCTGAATAATAATCAACTACGCTTTGGATTATTTTGGTTCTAAAGTCAGTTTGAACTAATATCCTAGTTTCGTTTGTTTCGTGATTTCATTATTATAATATCATGGTTTATTTAAACATTTATTAAAGCAGTGTAATTCTAATTTTATTAAATTTACAACTTTACTTGCACCATTGTTAAAAAAAATATTCCAAAGCCGGTTGTCTTGACAGAATAACTAGAATAGTTTTAGATTTTTTTTTATAAATAATTTTTAAATTAGTAGGGATAAATAAATTATCACTTCTGGCAACTTTGGATATATTTAACAATTTATAACTAAAAAATCTAATGATATACTAATAAAATAACAATATTAACCCCTAATAACAGTTTTAACCACTTATAACTATACACAACAGTACAAGGGAATTAAAAAAAATTATTTAGGGTTTTAAACCATGTTCTTAAAATTTAAAACAATATTTTAAAGTTTATGGAACTAATTGAATCCATCATTAAAAATGTATTATAAATTATTTATTATATTACCAACCTTTATTGTACTACTTTTTATTTTTTTTTTGGTAACCCTTCAGAATATAAAGCCTTCTGATGAAGGAGGTTTTTAAAATTTAATTTAATTTTTTTTTAAATTCTTCTTTCAGTTGTTTGAATTCCATCAAAAAAGCTTTAAGCCTCCCAACTAAAACAGGAAACAAAAATACCACCTCTAAGGCCCAAATGCAACTACTGAATCATAAAGAAGGTTACCAGACAACAGCTAGAAAATAGTAGATAAAACAGTTGATATAAACTCTATAGAAATTGCAAAATAAGCACACCATAAACATAATAATCGACAAATAAGGAACAAAAAAAATATACAAGTAAAAGTGCAAGAGAAAAGGGCATTAACAAGAACTCAGTGATATACGACAATTCTAAAAATTATATTAATATAGAAGAGATCTACCATCTGGTATAGGGACATAAAAATACATGTTAAGATATTATTGGAAAAATTCCAAACCAAAAAGCCTTAAATCTTTAAACTAACACAGGAAACCAAAATAGGCGTCAATATTTAGCCTATTCAGGCATCTTCAGGATAGAAAGAGAATAATAGCTAAGGGAAAAAAACTAATAAAGCACTACCTAACCTCAAACTGCAGCAAGAAACCAAACAGAGGAATCACCTCACCAACTCCAAGGCCCAAATGCAACTACTGAATCATAAGGCGATGTATGGCTATTCTGCAACTTATATTGTTTATTAATTATAGAAGATCAAAAACTCAGAAGATACATAGTACATCACTGGAAAAATTCAAAAGGCTTAAGGGTCCATACTAAAAATATTTTATATTCCATACTAAAAATATTTTATTATTGTGTGCATTGATTTTTAAAAAAAACCTTTAGCTGTGTGCTTTTGGTTTTGTGAAATTTAGAAGAACTTTAGAACCATTCTTCGAAAACTTTCAAGGTCTGTAGACCTAAAATTAAGCAAATCAACGTTTGGAATTTCTATGTTCCCTTCCAAATAGTCTGTATATTTAGTCCAAAATATGCTATAATTATAAAAGAAACATTAATTTTTATAAATATAGTTGCCGATATTGAATGATTCAATGGGTTTCTAATAAATACTTGCTCTCTATTTAATAATTTATTTTTGACATTCGGACTATTTTGCTCTCCATAATATTTATGCGGTTAACTAATAATTATTCAAAATACTATTTTAAAATTGTTAATAAAAAAAAAGTGAGAAATTATTTCAAAATTTGAGATGCTTTTAGAATGGGTTACCGTTTGCACAAAAGTCAGTTTATATTTTGATAATAGGAGTACTACCACTGGGTCCCTACTTCACTATATTCATGCCAATATGTACCATACCTGCCATTTACTTTTTGTATTGTTATAATACAGTGGTAAATTTCTATGAATAAAAAAAATAACACGAAAGTTGTGAACACATTTTTACGTAATGACTATTTATTAGAATCGAAATTAATCCTTAAATAGTCAGCTAATATTTATTAGAAATCTAATAAATCATTAAATAGAGAGCAACTACTTATTAGGAACCCATTAAATATCGGCAATTATTCACAAATTTTGCATATTGCATGATGTTTACAATCTCTTTTCGAAGCTTTTCTCCTCTTCTTAACTAATTGCATATTATCTTTTAAGTTTGTCTCAGACGATCTACATTTTCCAAGGGGTTTGGAAAAAAATACTGAAATTTTTTTATATAATATAAAGATTAATATATTTCGCCATGATGGACGCACATGCTATACAGGAATAGAGCATGCAATTAGTTCATAAACCTTAAACCTCGCTTTTAGATGGGCCAGGTTTAGAAAAGAAAAATTTCTTGTTTATTCTTGGCCAGGCCTCTCCACCAGTCGTGATTGTTCGCGTTGGTTAAACAATCCTCTCAGTTCTCTTCTTGTTTTTATTCTACTTACAATTAGAGTAGAGGAGGATTTTACGAATTCGGCCACTGTCTCAAACTTTATTTATTATTTTATTTCATTTTTACTATTCTTTTTAAATTTGGTAAACCTATTCTTCACTATTTTTCATAAACATAAAATATTGAAAGCATACTCTCATTGAAAATTTTTTGGTAGTTTTCAATTTTCACAATTTTATTTTATTGGTGAAAAGTATGTTTCAATGATGCAGTATAAATAGTATACGTAGTATTTTTATTAAATACTACGAAAAAAAATTCTTTTCACGTAATACAATAATATTTCTTTCTTAGAGATGAACAAACCTGGGGTGGGTTATAATAATTCTTTAAGTAACGAGTAATAACAAGCAATGGTAGTATAATTGTAATGTAACACCATACATAATTATAATTGTTTATAAGTATTTGCTCACTATTTAAGGATTATTTATCCTACTAGTAGGTGGAATGTGATAATTTGGAGGTGAGGGTAGTCCTCATATCATAGTTATATGATATAATTTTTTTTTATAAATATTTTATTTGAAAAGAAAATATATGGCCAGGACCGGGACTCGAACCCGGGTATTTCACCTCTCTGTGGTGATGGTTGAGGCGTCACCACGGAGAGGTGAAATACCCGGGTTCGAGTCCCGGTCCTGGCCATATCTTTTCTTTTCAAATAAAATATTTTATTTTACCTTTGTAAAGCAGAACGGACCGTAACGGAGACAACACACTTCTTGCTCCCAGAATTATTCCCCTCTTTGATTGTTTTGTGTTCAATTTGTATCCATAAGCTCCCCTCTGCTTTTATTTGAAAATCTAATAAATTAATACATTTTCATCTTGGAAGTAGAAATGAGGTAATAATTTATACTTCCTGTCTGATAAATCAACTTTTGATAGACACTATATCATCTATAATGATGTTTTTACTACCTCATATAAAATTAAAAGATTAAACGAAGAAGAATATGTAAATTAAAATATATTCCAAAAAGCCATATTATTTTCTCTACTTTGAGCAATGAGATTGAAAGTAAAAATTTAAACTCTGGGTTAATGGCATGAAATTTATGTTTTTTTCCTGCTAACCCTATTTTGAAAATAACCTTTCACCAAAACCTTGCCTGTCATCCCAACCCCCTGGCTCAGTCATTATCCAGTTCCACACATCCATACAATCCACCCCGCCGTCTAAACCGACAATGGCCCTGAGACTTGTTGCAATAATGTTATTTGGAGTACTGGCACTGGCTAGATTCTCCACCCGAACTCCTGCTTTGCCCTGATTCCTGGGGAAGAAGCTTAGTTCGGGGACCCAGGCAAATTGTAAATAGGGTTTGAATGTGTACATTATTTTATTTATTTTTTTATCTAGACCTTATTTTATCATCATTTCTGCATTAATTTCCTATTATTACCGCATGTATATATTTTTTCCCACCTGTATATATTTTATTACATTCACTTATTTTATTTTGTTTATATCATTTTTGGTTTGTTATGGAATGGTGGTAGCTACTTAGCATACATGCAATTACTTATTGCACACTCGTGGCAGATTTTAATGTTTCAATAAAGTGTTTAATAAAAAAAATTTAAATAGAAGAAACCTTTTATTACGTAATAATAAATAATCATAATTAAATGCTTGTATATATGGATTTTATTTATTCTAAAATTAAATTATTGTATTTGACAGTCGAATAAATTAATACATTTTCACCTCGGAAGTAGATAGACATTTGTAATGAAATATTAAAAAATAGTACTATCACAATTACAGAATACATGTAAATACAGAATACATGTAATTGTTATACATTTAGTTGTATAAATTGCGAAAGGCGATTGGTCCGCTTCTAGGCGGATAGGAGGTAACCCCTAGTGTTAAAAATTCCTAAATTACATATTTCAATTCCTATAGACCTCACATTGATATTCTAATGACAAATTATTACGTTTACAGCTATTTAAAAAATCGAGAATCTTTGATCTGTCTTGCAAGAGATCAGGAAAATTTGAAAAGTTATTAGTAGAGTAGAGAATAAATTTCAAAAAATTGATTGCTTCAAATCTTCACAGAGAGGTACAAAACATTAAGTTTTGTATTATTTTTTTTTTTTGTTATTCAAGACTCGATAAATAGGAAAAAAACATATCAAGTATGTTCATCAATAATATCATAAAATCATTAAAATTCCCTCGAAAATCGATAAAGAAATATGAAATTTCCCTTTCCCCTTGTAATGACTCAACATAATGACAATCAACATTTATGGGTTTTGTCTCATCTGCAGTATTTTAGTTATTCACCCACTGATCCAGTTCTTATTATGCAATCAATCGATATCGCTATTTCGTCATTACAGATAATTACAGTCTTATTGTAATAGTTTTAAAAATAGCTGTATATATTTAATAGTGGATGTTTACGATTTAAGGAGAAAAAAAACCTTATGAAACTTAAAACCGTTTTTATAAACATATTTATACAAATGTTTTTTTTAATGTCGGAATGTACAAGTAATAAGGATTCAAATCTTATGAACAGGAAAAGTTCAAATAGTCCCACAAATTGATATAATTAACCATAAATGAAACAAAAATTATTAATAATAAATTTCGAATAAATAACCTTCAATTTAGAATAATGAAAATCATATGAATCGAAAAAACTTAAGTGTGAAATCATGTTACCCTGAAATGAAGTTACAATATGCTGATTTGGCTCAAATCCGATATCAATCTTTTCATAACAAACTTTATTTCCCTTCAAACCCACTAGTTTTAAACCTAGCAACCCCTTCAATTCCTGATAATCCGCCGAGGCGTCTGAAAAGAACATATCCTCGTGACCTTTTAAGTTGAACTTTTCATGAACGGAATATAGTAAAATCGTTTACTCAATATTTAATAAAATAACTCGGAAATATGTTTTATTGATATATTTTTTTGTCTATATTTTTTTACATGCTTTTATTAGTCCCCCCTGTAAATCTTTGAACTCGATTTTCGGCTACTTCAAAATACCTAATTAAATTGAAACTTGGGTCACTTTTCAAGAACTGATGGCCGTACAATATTTGGATCAATTCGTTATTATTATCCTCATTAAGATATTCAGGAAGAGCGACTTTATTCTGACATGTCCGAAGACATGGTAGTATCTTGTGCCAGGTACTGAGGATTCGGCTAAGCCATACATGACTTAATCATTGAGACAAGCTTATGAATACCGGGAAGATCTAGCAGTGAGTTTCGTATATTTTGCAACAAAATAAAAATTATATTTTGAAATAACTAAAAAAAAAAAGGTTTGTAGTTAGCCGAACCCAAAACTAGAAAATGAACAATGGTATAAAAAAACACACTTTAATAGTAAACAAAACTGAATAGAAACAAAAACATAAAATAGTTTAGAATGAGAAAAAAAATTGTATCGTAAAAAAAACTACACCCGGTGTCTTAATGTCAATAGTCAATATTTTATTGACTGATATTGGTAAAAGTAATCATCTCTAAAACCCCCGCACAATTTTGTTTTTTTTCTCGATAAAATGAATTTTTTCACTCATCGCTGTATTTTTACTTTAAAACTATTGAAAATTGTTTCATACTTTTTAGTTTTGTTGATTGGTCCTAAAAAGTATCATATAATAATAATAATAATAATAAATTCTTTATTTATTCTGGGAAAAGTCCCTTTAGAATAACATAATTGTACATTATTGTGGGCTTTAGAGCCTTAGAGTACAAAGAAAAAACAAACAAGCAGGTAAGTCAATCTATAAAGCTGATTAAATAATAATAAATAAATAAAAAAATAACTTCTTATGATAATGAAATAGAACCTACATAAAATTAAATTAATTACTAAAAAGAACTTTTCACACAAAAAAAAAAAAATGAATAAACAATATAAATATTATTCTGTTGATAATTTTATGTATGCCCTTCGGGGAACTGGAGGGATAAGAAGTAATCAAATAAGCGGGATTTGAAGGTAGGAAGGGTCTTGGAACAGCGAATGGAAAAAGGGAAAGAATTCCACAGGAAACAGGACCTAATCAGGAACGATCTGTCAAAAGTAGCGGTTCGATGGGCCTCTATGTACAAATCGGAAGGGTGTGAACGGGTATCACGGGAATGGATGGAGGATTTAAATTTGAGGAGCTCATAGATGTATAATGGACGGCGGGATTGGATAACATGATAGAGGAAGGATGCAAGGAAATACTTACGGCGATAGGAAGGATACAACCACCTCAACTCTTCATAAAATCGGGAGACAGGGGCGTCCCTGGGGATCCCGAAGACAAAGCGTACAAAGCAATTCATCAAACGTTTTATTTTGGCCTCGAGCTCCACAGAGACACCCCCATATACCGCGCAGCAGTAGTCGAAGTGGGGGAATACTAAAGAGGTAACTAGGAGTCTACGAGTTTCAAATGGAAATAGGTGACGGAAATAGTTTAATCTCTTCAGGATAGAAAAAGTACGGCGGGATATATTGGAAATATGACTTTTCCAGGAGAGGGATTGGTCTAAAGTGATTCCGAGGTTTTTGACTGTTTGGAAAAATTTGACGGGAACATTATTTAAGTAAAGGGTTGGGAAATGAGGAACTTTTTTAAGGAGGTGATTGGAACCTATTACCATCGCCTTTGTCTTCTCCGCATTCAGCCTCAACTTGTTAGTCACTGCCCACTGACTTATTCGGTTCAGATCATCTTGTAATTTTGTTGTGGCTAGTAATAGGTCGGATGGGGGAAAGGACTGGTATATTTGAAAATCATCGGCGTAGATATGGTATTTGGAATGGTGGATGAGGTGGGGAAGGTCATTTATATAAATTGAAAATAGAGTAGGGGACAGAGATGAGCCCTGAGGGACACCACAGGAGAGGGGGAGAGTCTTGGATGGTGGTTGGCCTGGAACGACAACAAACTGAGATCGGTTTGAGAGGAAGGATTTGAACCAGTGCAAGGCACTGTTGGATAAAGGAAGGTTTTGAAGTTTGGTCAGTAGGATGTTATGGTCAACTGAGTCAAATGCTTTAGAGAAGTCTAGAAGGATAAGGATAGTTAGTTTTGGGTGTTCGATGGAAGTCTGGAGGTCATGGATTATTTTAAGGAGAGCGGATTGAGTTGAATGTCCAGAACGAAAGCCAGATTGGAGAGGATTAATGAGGCAACGTTCTTCTAGGAAGTTTGAAAGTTGGTTCTGTACTAGGCGTTCTAGCGGTTTTGAAAGGTTAGAAAGAAGGGAAATAGGGCGGAAGTCTTGAGGTGAGGAAGGGTTCGAAATTTTGTTTATTGGTCGAACCAGGGCCGTTTTCCAAGAAGAAGGGAATGTGGAATTTTGCAAGGAGAAGTTATAGATGTGATAGAGTATGGGTATAAGGGTGGGAAGACAGGATTTTACTAGTTTCACTGAAATGTTATCAGGACCATAATCATTGGTGCGGGATTTTAGGATAACGGCAAGTATTTCATCATATGAAAGGTGGGAGAAAAAGAGTTTTCAGGATTGAAACAATGATATTCTAAATCGGTAGCAAGTGAGGAATTGGGTGCAGAGGATATAAAGTAGTTATTGAGATCATCCGGGGTTGATGGGAGAGAACAGGTGTGGTTAGATTCTGGTAGGGATAATTTTCGGAGTATTTTCCATTTGGATTTGGGGTCAGGCGCGGTAGAAAGGGCGTTATGGAAGTAGAGGGATTTACCACGTCGAACTGCGGCTTGGGTTTCATTACGTAATTGTTTGAAATTCACATAATCACCTGACATCCGAGTTCTCCGAAATTTGCGTCTTGCTGAATCTCTTCTCTTAATCATTTCCTTTATTTCGGGGGTCAGCCATGGCGCAGTAGGACGGCGTAGTGTTCGGGTTTGCAGAGGAGCGTGATTGTCTAATAAGGTTTGTAGGTTTGAGGTGAGGGTAAAGATCATAGGGTCTATGGAGTTGTAGGAGTAAATAATGTTCCAATGGACAGGATCTAGGTCAGGTTGAAGCGATTCACAGGAGAGGAGGTCCAAATTTCGATATGATACGATTTTTGGAGTAAAGAACTTAACGGGTAGGTCATATGAAATCTGGATGAGGTCGTGTGATGAAAGGAAGGGCACAGGATGCTGTGAAGAGGAAAGAATATATAGTATCGATTTTAAAAAATATGTATAATATCAGCGGAGTGGCTTAGTGGTAGACAACTGAGTTACCGTGCCGATGGTCCCGGGTCCAAATCCAGTTCTGGCAGATTTTATTTAAACAGTTAACATCTGGGGATCTATGGTATCTGAACCCTTCCGGGGCTCACCCAGTCTCTATCAAGGAGTTACCCAAAACAGGGGGGGGGAATATAGTGGTTGAGCGTGAGGACAAATCACCTTCCCGCTACAACCGTTGTCCAAGAAACAGAGCTACATATATTTATTTATACACATATATATTTATTTATTTCAATTTCGTGCCGGCCTTGACATCGCAGAGCGAAAAGAGAAGACTGCAGTTGGAGGGAAATGGTCTGCAAGTTGGTTCATCTTGAGAATCTCATTCCAGAACGGAATGGAGAAACCGGCCCCAAGTTTGCTCAAAGAGGGTCCCCTTCATTTCCTCCACTCCAATCAGTTATTACTGGAAATATTAACAACTTCCTACTCGAATCCTTTTTTTATGTAGAGTCTTATTCGGTGATATCTTTCCTCTCCGTGGACGGAATCGAATCCCAGAGCTTCGCTTCCCGATGACGGATGATCTTTACTGCCTTATTTATGACCCTAGAAGAATATTGAGAACGCAAAGTGTACTTCATTTTAAAGAAGGTCGTTACTTGTAACATATGATTTATTGTTATTTGTTAGAATTATCACATCATTATGTTGTAAGAGTCTAAAGAAGAACCATAATTCAGTTTATTCAGGTTCTTTTTTCTTAATTTTATTTTTTTATTACGTGCTACTAACTTCTCGTTATGTTTAATAAATTTCCAGACATTGGAAGGTTTTAGCTGAGATTCTATCTTTTAGAATCATGAAATTTTACCTAATAGAATTCCACACACAGATATTATTGGCTTATGAAGTAGAATAGAATACAAACGTAACTTTATTCTGGGACTAGGTCCCTTTCTAATGACAAACCTGAACAGAAAATGGACCATAACATACATCTGGCCAGAAGAGTACAAACTCAAACCGTAAATTATTTACACAAATGCAAAAAAAAAAAAAAGTTAAATTTCGTGAAAAAATACTAAACTACCAAGATCACGGATTAGTAGCCCGGTAGATATGGCCATAAGATTTTTTAAAAGGGAGTAAAAAAATCTTGGTCGTGCCGTCTGCTTGTTGGTTGCTGGAGCCGAAGCTCATTATAGATCCTTTGATGGATGCACCCAAACGTGAATATTTTTTTTATTTCTCTGACGCTCCAAATCTCATCCTTATCATTTTTCTTGAGGTTTTCCTTTTTGAATATTTCCACTATATACTGTACAGGTGAACGGCTTTTTGAAAAATAAGGTCGACTATTTGATTCAGATATTTCCTGGGATCGGTAAAACGTTGAATGACCAAGTCAATACCTTTAAATGTCGTGTGCACTCCCATTCTTGAAAAAAGTTCAAATAATTTTTGCGGAATTTATTTTGAAAAGAATATAAGCCTTTCGACAAAAGAGTTAAACTAAATAAAAATTGTTTAAAGTAAACTAATTTTAGGAAAAATAAAAAGTGTATAATTTTCACTGTGAGATAGGTTTTATTTTTATAATTAAATCCTTGTTGTCTTTATATTTTTATGCACAAACAATATATTATTAGGATGCTTATGTGATTACAATAAATCATTGTTTTAGTGTAATATAAGTTAAACTAAACAGGGCAAACATGAATAGAGATTCCACTAATTTTGTTGTATTTACTTTGTCTAGCATTTTAATATTATTAAATGCCATAATATTATTATGGTTTTTATTATAAAAAGCATTAATATTCATTAGAAATTATACTACATTAAACATTAATGTAGTTATTAAATATATAATAATATAAATGCTAGGTAAAGTATATACTACAAAATTAGCAATATCCCTATTCATTTTTGCGCAATTCGCCGTTTTAGGCTGCTTCAACATTTTCTAGACAAACGCTCTAAGCTCCCAATTAATTACAAAAGTCTTATATACATGACAATCATTAGACCCATCTGGACTTACGGAGTAGAGCTTTGGGGCTCCACTAACCCATCGAATTCCTATCGTATTCAATCCTTACAATCCAAAATCCTTCGTAAAATCCTCAATGCTCTTTATTTTGTTACACAGATGAAACAAATTAATTCATAATGACCTTTATGTCCCATTTGTTGCTGATTTGGCTCAAATCCTATATCAATCTTTTCATGACAAACTTTATTTCCCTTCAAACCCACTAGTTTTAAACCTAGCAATCCCTTCAATTCCTGATAATCCGCCGAGGCGTCTGAAAAGAAGATGTCCTCGTGACCTTTTAAGTTGAACTTTTTATTTGATTACTACCACTGGGTAGTTTCTCTAATTGTCTTTTTGAATGACAATATGTACCATTAATCCTATTTACTTGTTGAATTAGTATAATACAGTTTTCTCAATATTAATCGTTTAGGGTACTTGACATATACACCCAAGGAAAAATATAATACAGTTGTAAATTTCATTGAATAATAAAATACTAAAAAAATGAATTTTCGCGCAATACATCAAAGATTCCTATCAATATCTGTATAAGGTTTATCTATCTATCTATCAATACCTATATAAGCTTTATCATTTTGACTGTGAGCCGCTGTACTTTAACGAATAATATAATTAGTCGTAAATGAAAAGCAGACTTGTTTTTTATCATAGAGGTTAACAATATTAAAGCTATCGCAATCTTGGACTGGAATGAAAAAAAGAAAATCCAACATGTACGTCATTTTTCATAATTTCAAGAAATATTTTTCTCACACGATTATGTAATTATATTATATCATTATATGCAATCATGTTTAACATATTATACCATAATAATAATAATAGTAATATTATGTCGAAGCGTGATAAATTTAAAAGGCGGTTGGGGGACAGTTATATCCCGAGCGCATGTACTAATATATCTAACATATCATTCTCGTATAATATTTATTAGCCTACCTATTGTAAGATTCATAGCTGTTTATTATTTATTATTAAATTGTAGAAAGCCAATAATACAATAGAAAAAGAACTATAATACAGTATGAAAAGAATAAATAAGACTTGTATAGAAACAGGCGCAAGGATACAGTCACCGCATTACCTAGCGGCATTTCATTTTATCCCCAGCGCTGTTCTACACAAGATTTCTAGAGAATTTTCTACTCCCGTTTAAGCATTCCGAGAAAGTGATTTATCATAATATTCTCCTTTTTATTTTTTTCTTTATGTTTTTATTTTCCTATTTCCTTATTTTGATAAGGTCTAGAGTAAATATGAAGTGGGTTAGGAAATGAGGAGGGTAGTAGTATTAAGATAGTAGCTCCGTCGTGGAAAATAAATGATACTTTCTCGTTTTCTAAGAGGAATATCTCCGTTCTATTTTTTTTTTCATTTTAAACCTAGTTTTAAGTGGCGGTGTTAAAAAAATAAACATATTAAGAGCATCTTAGTATTAATATAAAAACAAATTATCTTTAACTGTATATTGAAATAAATAGAAAAATATATAAAATATCCAGAAATAGCATGTTATTTTTTCTGTAACTATAACTACAAATGTTTAACTTATATATATATACTAGCTTATGCCCGCGGCTTCGCTCGCCTGGAATTTGGTCTGCCACATAAAGTTTCGTGACAGATCATTTTAAATAAATTATTTTTTTAAAATATAAGTTACTCGAACATCCAAAATTTCAGATGTCTAACTTCAAAACAGACGGATTCTATACAACCTTTGAACCCCTATGATCTTAAACCCTTGGGGTGGAATTATCCAAATTCTTACTTAAACTATACAAAGAACTTATCTACAAATTTCAAGATGTTAAGTTCCTGATTTGCCTTTAATTATGTACTATAACGGGGGGGGGACACATGCCCCCTTGCTGTAGCCTATGATGTATAACCTATTTTACTCAATAAGTTTCATCCAAATCCATTCGGTAGTTTTTGCGTGAATTAACAAACATTCGCATTTATAATATTAGTAGGATATCAAAACAATAGTTTCACTCATGTTCTTTCTGTTATTTTAACTACTATTATCATGTGATTTTCCTTTAATGATGTACTATAATGGATTCTCCACAGTACCTAAAAAACTGTCGGGGAGCGGGGCGCGTGCCCGCGTGCCCCCCCCCCTAAATTCACTCTTACTATTGCCTATGTGTTATTCTGATGTTTAACCTATATTATTGTAAAGTTTCATCCCAATTCGTTCAGTAGTGTTTGCGTGAAAGAGAGACAAACATACAAACTTTCACATTTATAATATTATATATATTATATATATATATATATATCTTATATATATTGTATATTATTATATATATATATATTATTATATATATATTATATATATATATATATATTATATATATATTATTATATATATATTATATATTATATATATATATATATTATATATATATATATATATATATATATATATATATATATATATATAATATATATATATATAAGATATGAAAAACAATTCACTATTGATATTTTTTTTAAAATCTAAATCAGATCTAAATTCACTAATACCACTAAAATGGTGTTCTACTCAGTACATATTACAGATAGCACTGTGCCCAAGCCAACGGTTTGAGTATATCCTATATTCTATACCAATAATATATAGGTATATTTTACCTAAATTGAGAATACCCGCCTTATACAAAGAGGTTGATCACCCTGAGGGTCTTCTAATCCCAGACTCGATTCACGGATGCTAACATGATAAATGCTTTATCTGCCATGGTTGGGCCAAGAGCTCAGTAGCCCAACACTCTACACATTGAGCTTAGCATTTTTGAAATTTCAATTTATAATTTATATATATATATATATATATATATATATATATATATATATATATATATATATATATACATATGTTACGGTAAATGTACACTCTTGGGAAATGTAAACTTTTACCGTAAAATGTGTACATTTCCCAAAAAGTTAGGTATATGTGAACTGAATATAATGTATATGTACATTTCCCGGCAAATGTGTACTCTTGCCTTTACCTTTTGGTAAATGTATACTCTTACATTCATGTTTTAAGAAAAGTTGGAATACAAATAAATTAAAAATGTTGTTGCAGTAAAAAAATATTTATTTGAATAAACATAATACAAAAGGCTTTAATAACAAAAATTATTTTAATTAAAAAATGTAAATGACAAACAAAACATACTTTTCTTTGCATTTTATATAATATGTCGTAGGTTAGGATCCCAATATTCATAAATACTATTTTCGTCTTAGTTTTTCAGGACCAATACGATGGGAATCAAACAAATAATAATAATAACATACTTTTCTTTACTATAACAGTAAAATTTTATAAAACTAGAAAGGAACATATAGAAATTTCATAATGAAAAAAGTTTTATTTATTTTAGCAAGCATTGCTATTGTGGCACTTGGAATTACATAATATTCCAGCATTTTTACAACTGCATTTTTTTGAGGAACATGTATGCTCACATTTACCAAAACGACATGGTCATTGTGAGTTCAATGTACATTTCCCTTCTTTGAAATTTTAAATGTTAGTTGAATGCACATTACCCAAACGAGGAGGCAAATGTGCAACACCATAAAATACAACATAAATCAAATACAACAGATTTCAACTCGTTCACCTAATCACGAGGAATATTTGTAGGATATATATTATTAATATATTGAATGATAGCTGTAGTTGAAAACATTTCGTCGTCAATTATTTTAGACAATTTTATATATTAATCTTATAGTCGTACGTATATATATTACACGTACATGCCTATTTAAATAATCAAAAAGAACAGGATTGATTATATATATATTATAACAGAATTTAAATAATCAAAAATGTGTGTTTGTGTGATTTGGTATTTAAAAATATAATTTCACAACTTTGAGTCCAGCGTTATAATGACACAAAGTTAATGCTCGAAAATCTTTAACAAGAGTTGACTTTTGAATCTCAATATAATAATCTTGCGGTCCCCGAGTTCATAAGCGATTGTATAAAGGAAATTAAGCTTTAAAAGTTAAATATGAAATCTAAATTTATAAAATGGTCGGTTTATTTTCAGAAATTATGACCTGGGGCAAGGAAAAGTGATAAACGACTTTTATGCTGCGGCGTTATTTAACTCTCTTTGGGAGGTTGGCCGAGAGCTTTATCCTCGCAACTTGAACTGCTTAAATTCAGTTGGCGAAGTATACAGTACTTTACTATTCAAGTATATATTTACTCTTATTAAGTGAGTAAGTTTATAGTACATTATATAAAAAAACAAAATACAAATAAAATATAATCAGGGAAACGTTTTACATAAATTCTGTATGTTGCAATAAATTTAGGGTCTGCCCTTAGAGCAACGTAATTATGTGTCTGTTACAAAGATACTCAACTTAAATTTGAGGTTCATCCATGTTCCTTTAATAGATAGGATATTATTTTAGGTATTAATCACGAAAATAATTAATAGATTCATTTATCCATTATTATAAAAATGAAAATAAAAAATTATCATCTCTCAAGAGTCCAACGTGCATCGATAAAAGCTATAATTAAAAAAAAATAAAGAGTTCCGATTGTTAACTGTAGAACAGTTCCGATACTTAATACTACATATTGACGAACTTTTAACATTGAATCTTCAGGCTACTTCAATACTTACAACACAAACTTTCTAAACTCCCAATTAATTAAAAAGAATCATATGCGCGGCTATTGTGCACTGAGCCCTGGAATTCCTGTCGTGTTTAGTCCAAAATCCTTCATAAAAAAGTCAATGCTCCTTATTTTGTTACGAATAAAGTCTTATGTAATCAATCCTGATAAACAAGATCTAATTAAAAAATGAGCCGTTTCTAGCTACTTCTACATTTACTAGACAAACGCTCTAAGCTCCCAACTAATGACAAAAGACTCATATACATGATTATTATATGATCTGTTAGTACTTACAGAGTAGAGCTTTGGAACTCAACTATGCCATCGAATTCCTCTAGTATCTTTACAATCCAAAATCCTCCGAATAATCCTTTATGCTCCTTACTTTGTTAAGAATAAAGTCGTCAATAATGACCTTAATATCCTTGTGACCTTAATATTTGTGGCTGATTTTCCCCCGAATCCGATATCAACCCTTTCATGATAAACTTTATTCCCACTCAAGTTTCATACCTAGCTACCTGTTCAATTCCCGATAATCCTTCGAGATGCCTGAATAGATGGCTTAAGTTGAATTTGTTATTCGAGTACTAACAGTGTATAGTTTCTCTACTTGCCTTCATCTCATGCTATTACGTATCTATCATTGTTTTTACTTGTTGTATTTTTATAATACATTTGTAAATTTCAATTATTTGATTTTTAGGAAAAGAGTTATTTTTTGGATTCCGATGATGATTCTGGTTGTATTTTGCCTAAAGCTTAGAAGAATAGTTTTGTATTGGAACTGGATAGACTATACCTCCCCCGAAGAATTTGTTTACTTTTAATTAATAGTCGGTCTGTTTCTGAAATACAGTTTAACTTTCCCCATTTTCTGGGCAATTTTATCCTTAACGGGTATTTTATTTTTTTGGACTTTTTTCCTTTTCCTCTTTAAATCATTTCCTCATGTTAATAGAATTTAACTAATTATATATATTTTATATTAAATACATTATTTAAGGAGCGTTTATAAAACATACGATATATACGTATCGTAGGGAGGGGAGAAAGAGAGAGAGTGAGAGAGAGTGATAAACACTATTTAAAATGTTTTTTTTCCGACCTGCATTGAGTAGCTGCAACACAGTGTACTAAATAGATACATAAATATTTTTGTATACTTACAAACAATATCAAATTTTTTTATGCATTTTACCTAATTTAAAATAAAAAAATACTTAACAAAAGAAGCATTTCTTTTATTAATTTATTATTGTTATATATATGTTCATATTAAATTTCTACTCAATCATAACCCTCTTTTATCCACAATTTTTCCTTCCTTTCAAAACTAATTTATCTTAACCCCAGAAAACCATTTAACATCAGAAATAGAATATTAAATATAATTTACAGCCTATCAAAACATTTTTAAAAATTCTACCTTTATTTAATATTAGAATAAAATAAAAATATTGCATTTTCGAAACGTTTCATTACCAAATATAATTGTAGTTGAATAAAAAGACCATTTTAAAATTAAGAAAATTAAACCAATTTATTACATATAAATTTGTATACAATTTTTGTGATCGTTAAAGTACAATCAAATAAAGTGTATTTCAATTATTATTGAAGTAAGTATAGTATGTATGAGTTTTATCCATGTTACAGACTACTTTTTGAGGCTATCGATAGATATTTTAAAAAAAAATTCCAATATTTTTTCTTACAGTGTATAATAATACAAAAAAACCTTTAGTCCAAAATTATTTGTTACATCTATTTTCTATATAAACGTTTCGACCTAAATGGTCATTTTCAATATATAGGTTTCATGATCAACAGTATAAAAACTCTTGTATCAACAGTATAAAAACGTCTTTTTCTGTAGATTACTCGGATACTTAGTTGCATATTTAAAAATTAGTTGGGTGTGTTGTATCCCATAGTCAGTTGCTATACTGCATATGCATATGCAAATAGATGTAACAAATAATTTTGGACTAAAGGTTTTTTTGGTATTACTATACACCCTAAGAAAAAATATAATCTGTAAAGTCCAGTACCCTAGAAGATTAATATTGAAAAATTTCCAAGAAAAATGGCAAATGAGTTTTTGCAATACTTTCCTTCATCCAAAAATTATTCAGATTATTAGAAATCTATCATTTGCTCCTCCTAAATAGGTATTGAAGACAAATATTATCGATAATATTTTCCACTAGATGTCGTAAATATGTATTTTTAGTAATTTTCTAAAACATAATATATCTGTGTTTTTAAATAGGAAATTCATTAAATCCTCCGACGTTTTATTTGTAAATGGTGCCCGATAACCACTCGCCATTTTGAATAATGGTCCCTAGTTTGGAGTAAAAGCTGTAGGTTGGCTAGGATAGATAAATTGGAGCGGTTCCAACCCCCCCCCCCCACCTCCCCAACAGACTCAGCCCTGTGAGAATGAATAATGTGGGCGGAGGGTATGTGGATCAGGTTCCCGGCACCGTACCCGTTATCGTCCTTTTTCGCGGTCCGGTGCCCATCCTTAACGGCTTCAACAATCCCCTCGGACAACTTTCTCCCTTAGTTTGTATTCAAAATACATTTGAGGGATACATTTGTGTTTGGCTATTTTCTGTCTAAAAACAGATAAAGCAATAAGTATCTTTCATTTTCCTCCCATTTTTAAGGAAAACGAATTTAGCTTGACTATCACTGGACCATTATTTACTTTAGGATTTATTTTGCTTATTTCTAGAATATAATAAGTGCGAAATACTGATAAAATTTAACTATTTCTATTATTTATATCAGAAGATTTTTCTCTATTTAAACCAAATATAACTATATTTTTCCTTCTAGTGAAATTTATCTCTCTTTCTCTGGAATTTTTAATGTTATTTTTTATTTCATCAACCTGTGATTTTACCTCCCTGATTTCCTCTTCTTGATTTTTTTCTGTTTTCGTCCAGTTTCACTTCTAACCCTGATATTTTTTCTATTAATATGTTAAATTTCTCCTCAATTTTAAAAACAAAACAATACTAAACCAAAAAAATATAGCTGATGCTTTGTTAATATCAATAAATGATAGATACGTATATATCTACGCAGATATTGCATCACGGGTTAACGCTATGAATGAAGTGAGCCTGGAGCTGAGGTGGTGGGGGGGGGTTCGGCGGAGCTACACCTGGTGGGGCAGTATTGCCTAAATCCTAGAAAAGATCGCAAAGATAAGAGACCCAATTTACCTTGAATAGTCCAAAAAATATATGACTTCTCTAAACACTAAACAACACTCCTGTTAAAAATTATTTAGCTTGAACTACCATTAACGATTTTATGTACAATCAACAAGGAGACGAGCTTATACACTCAACGGACTGATCCGGACTCCAGTAATTAAATATAAAATATAATAAACTACAATATGTTTTTAAATGTTTAATTAAATGCCAAATCTTTATAATTTCCTTTTCATTGTTATACCCTTTTTATATGTTTGTAAACCTTTTTGATGATAATAAAAAAAAAAATCAGTATAAAAGTCTCTCTTTTCTGACTTTCTCACTTTTTATTCTCTTGCATATAAAGTTCCCTGAGATATCTGTCTTAGGACTATACTTGGAAAACTCCTACTGAAACTAGGTCCGCTACACTTAGAAGGTCTGGTGAATCAAAAGTAAGATTCCCCCTGTTTCACATATGTAAAATTAAAATTTATAAAATATCTACAAATAATTTATTTTTTATTAATATAAAACTTTATTTTATCAAAATTTTATTTAATTTTTTTTTTTCTTTAAAATCAAAATTACTAAATTTTCTTATTTTATTTCTTATAACAAAAATTACAAAATACTTTGAAATTATTTATTTAGCTTTATATCAAGATTGGGAAATCTATAATTTTAGACAGTGTATAATTAATATAGTTACATTTTTATATTTAATTAATATATTATATTTTTAAATTTTTCATATATAGACAAGTGAAAATAAAAATTGCAAACTACAATAAAATAATTTGTTTAGTTTTATATTGAAGTACTATGATTGGGGAATCGATAGTTGTAGACTATTTAGAATTAATGCAATATAGTTACATTTTTTATGTGGTACACTAATATTTTAATTTTTTTAAAGTCCAGTACCCTAGACAATTAATATTGAAAATTTTTTTTTTAAATAAATAGACTATAAAATAATTAATGATTTTTTTTTCATATATATATATATATATATACAAATGAAAATAAAAATTACAAAATACTTTAACATAATATTTAGCTTTATATAGAGGTGTTATGATTGAGAAATCGATAATATAATGTTTATGTTGTTTTTTTTCTTTTGGTCCTGTGATTGGGGAATCGATATATCCCTAGACTATACATAATCAATCCAATAGAGCAATATTTTTTACGAGGTACATTAGTATTGTAATTAAAAATAAATGAATAGACTATTAAATAATTGATTAGTTTTAGGCAAACTTTATTATGTTTTACAGAGTTCGTATTCAACTAATTCTAAATAATAAATAATTATTTTTAACATAGTTTAACGTATAGCTGATTTGACCCAAAAATGATTAGATACTTATGCCCGGAAACATTTTATGAAAGGAATAAGAAGTAAAATTTCTTTCTTAAAATTGTCAAAACGTAATATTTAATTCGAATGATTCCATAATGCTTACAACGCACTCGAAGAAATTCTGTGGCTGGGTCCAACGAAGATAGGATTTTCTGGCCAAATGCGGAAGAACAGTGAAACATCTAGGGGAACTGTTTTGTGGGCGTGTGTTTTTTAATTAATTATTTCAACATGGACACTGAAATACTAAAGATTCTAGTTCGTGAATACCCTTCATCACAAAAATCATCACTAGGACGTAAAAGGTAAGCCTTTTTAAGAAGACATCTGAGCAAACAAGTTAATTAAAACATTTTAATATTATTACAAGACCCAGTACCTCTAAATAAGTGAAGGGTCTTGGGTTCTGTACATTGTACAGACTGTATTGTTTCTAAGCCAACGCTTGTGCAGGCGAGGTGATTTGGCCGAGATCACGCTAACCGCCAAGTTTTCCCCAATTAATGGTACCAGCTTGATTAATGGTGATCCCCAGGAGGATTCGAAGATCCCACAGGATCCATCCGTAGCTGTTAACAGTCTAAATATCTAATCAGCAACAGCCTGATTTGAACCCGGGATTTTCAGCCTGGCACACTACACACTGATCTATCTCGCTGCCTTAATATTATTACAGCGTCATAATCTTTATTAGTATTACAATAAAAGAAATATTATTACATATCCGGTCGTTATGCATGTAAAAAGAATGTTTTTCTTTCTCCTTGTCCTTAGTAGAAACTCCACTATAATGTTTCACAAAAAAAACTGTGACAATTTGTGAGTGTAATCAAAAATCGTAAAGTGTGTGTCAGTTTATTATAATTGGAGAATCTTACGGTCGGTGGACTGTAATTAGTGAACTGTAACTGTTAATTAGTAGTAGTCAATTAGTTAAGTAGTAGTTGTAATTTTATGGTATTCATACAAATTTATGTAAATAGTTAAGCTACTTAGAATTAGTAATATCTTATATTATTGTAATAATTAAATAGGAGTCAGGCCTAGGTAATAAATATCCAAAATATTGTTAATGTAAATTTATATTAGTCTAATAATTTAGTTGTTAATAATTTAATTGTATTCTTTTTATCATTGTGTTAATAAATATTAGTATCTTTAATTTCCTTAATTAAAGGACTATTCCTATAGTTTAATTCATTTTAACACCCAGTAGCCCGTAACAATATATATATACGGCCTAATTTTTAGGTCATCGGTAGAGACTGGGGAAAAAAAAATTATAAAATAAATAAATACTTTTTTTTGTTTTCTTCTCAGCCCTGATGTGGATGCCTTGAAGTCATTATTTTTTAAACAGTAAGACTGTTGTCTTATACTCTGTTAAAAAATATAGAATTTTAGCGGAGGAAATGTTTAGAAAAGTACTACTTTAATAAAAATGTGATACTTTATCACGAAAAAATAATTGAACAAATTAAGTCTACTTCATCCCAATCCATTTAATTAACCTTCAACTTCGTTCAATTTGTCTTCATTCCAACCATACTCATTCCATTCTAGTTACATTAGAATCTACTTCACTTTACGCCACTTTATACCACTACTCAGTGTAGGTATACAATGTACAATTAAACATTATTTCACATCAAGGAAATATCATAAGTAATAATTTCTTAATATGTTTATTTTTCTAATTATTACTATTGAATGTCCCTCAGCATAAGGGAGCGAGCGGAGCGGTTCGTTTTTTTATTAATTGCGCGATGCTCATATTTTTGAATAGTATTCATTTATTTTTTATTGGGCTGGGAACTTTTTTTTCCTGGTGTATAATTAACCTGTTCAATGTTAGGGCATGATTATGAGAATAGTATATCTTCAAACTTCACCAAAAGATAGTTTAACGATTATTGACTATATCTTAAGAACGGAAAGAAAAAACTTAAATATACTATATATAAGGGAGTGGAATGACTGAGTTGCCGTGTCGAAGATCCCGGGTCCAAATCCTGCTACTGGTATATTTTATTAAACCTGTTAGCAGCCGGAGATGGATACTATGGTATCTAGGACATTCCTAGGCTCACCCAACCTTTATAAAATCCCCAAAACAGGAGGAAATCTGGCAGTTGAGTGTTGACAAATCACATCCCCTGTACAACCGTTGTCCAAGAAATTGTACAGTTTCTAACACAAGACAGAAGAACCCTTCATGGGTTTTAGTGGTACAGGTTTTGCCCTTCACCACAGAATGGCACAGAATAGCATTTTCCAATTTTTTCAACACTCGTTATGTTAACGCATCTCAATAAACTATATTTATTTACCGAATAGGATTTCTGGTTCCTTCCGATAATTTAAAAAATATATAGTTTACTAATGTAGTCTGCACATTTGTTTTTGCGTGTGCAAACGCATTTTCTTTGTCATGCCTATATTTCCATGACTTCTCATTCCATTCGGTCCTAAGTTGAATATGAGTTGGGGGTTAGTAAAAGAATCTCGCATTAATTGTATTAAATTATTGTTACCTATTTACTTTCATGTTCATGAGCAAACATTGGTTCTTTAGCGTACCTGTATTTCAATAACGGTTAGTCAGGTAGGTCAAAAGAGGAACCATTGATCTTGGGAAAATAAGCAATTATTGACCAAATAGAATTGTTGAGGAAGCTGGCTACGTGACCGACGATTTTCTATTCATGCTTTTCGATCAGTGTAACCGTCAACTGCCTGATAAACATCCGAAGCCACTCATGAATGTTTTTCTTGTAATTGTCTAAAAAATCCGTAAAATTTTATGAATTTATTAAAACATCGCGTAAAAGACTTTTACTATCAATGTTACTATCAATATGTCATTTTACCTTTTTTATTATTTTAAAAAAATGCAGTAAGACACTACAATTGTATTTGAAAACATATAAAATATCTTAATTCCCAAACTAGGATCTAATGTTTAAATATATCTGCAGCCCTGGTGAATAAGTGGTTAATGTATTATACGTTTCGAGACTATATTATGCTCATAATTATGCCCTATCAGTGAAAAAAACAGTCTTTTTATAAATTATATTAAATCTCACACCAGTATTTTTTTTTAATTATAATTAAATAAAAATTACAACTGTATTATAATAATGATACATCAAATAAATAGAATGAATGATATAATAACATGCCATAAAGACAATTAGAGAAACGGGTAGTACTCGATTAGTAAAGATATTATATTGACACATGCCCGATTATAATGCAGTAATAATACATAAATTGCACTAATAAATTAATGAAGAAGTGTTTATTACTCCATCATTCAATCAATATAAATGTACAATATTGTATCTATGTATCTATATATTGTTAATAAGAGTTTATTAAATATGAATTTAGACTTAGTACATCCGATTTTTCGTTTACAGCGCGGTACCTATATTGCTATATGATAATCATTTCTTTCATAATGCGTTTGAAATTATTTCTTCAGTGGTGCATTTTTAAGCTGTTTTTCACTGATAAGGCATAATTATGAGAACAATATAGTCTAGAAATGTGGCTAAAAGATCGTTCAACGATTATGACTGTATCTCGAGAACCAAAAGTAAAATTTGGGTATATATATATATATATATATATATATATATATATATATATATATATATATATATATATATATATATATGTATGTATGTATATGTGTGCGTGTATATGAGCGAAGTGACTCAGTACAGTACAGTCTCTACCATGTACTGTTCCCAAGATCCTTAATGGGTTGTTGTGATACAGGTTTTTTATGAGGTTTGTAACTTTACTTTAACTAATATTTCTTAGATATAACTTCATTTTTGTTACAATTAACCAATTCGTTTTACGAAATTAACTTTTGCTCATAATTAGAACAAAAGAGTGCCTGTAGGATGTTAGATCGAATTGTTGTGAAACATTATTGTGGAATGCACAGTAAATCCATTTAAAACCAGAAATCAAATGGTTCGAGTGTTATTGCCGATTTTAGGGCGCACTGAACTCCTAAGATGTCGAGAAACTACAGTTTCACTACATCTTACACTCAGTGTTATAATGATAACACAACTGGCTACAAATGGTATTGGAAACGGCGTTATCACTTTAGAAGTAATTAACATTCGAGTTGTAATTATCAGGCACTTGCCCATAACTTTCCGTCATAAATAACAGCACGCCGTAGTTACTAATCGACTGGATCTCTTATCTTGATGAGACTGCTCCGCCTTAAAGGAAAATAAAGGAGGGTAATGAAAATTGAAATGTTGAATCTTGAATGACAATATCATTAGGATGCAATTGGAAAACTAAATAAAAACATGTAAGATTCCTTTTTCAATACTTCAACTTAAGTCTAAGTACGTCTTACGTCCTCTGAAAAAAAACTTGGTTACAGACAATGGACAAATCCTGAATTCTAATATAGTACAAACAAATTAAAATCACATAAATCAAAATAAAATGCAGCACATCCCACACCAACAGCCTTATTAATCTGAGACAACCTCATTCCAAGAAGTTATATAATATTATATAATTATATAAATATCCCTTTACTATTGATATGATTTTTTTCAGTGTTTTCCAATATTTAAAATTAATTGCCAATAAATCTGAACAAAAACTAAAAAAAAGACATAAAATAATAATTAAAAAATTATTGGAAAATTCCTAAAAGTTTCAAAAATAAACGGAATACGTCCTTTTAACATAGATTGAAGTCTTGAGCAAGAAATTAAATATGTTGTTTGTTCTTGAAAAATAAACTTATCTCTATATTTGTAATAAATTAAACTGAAAACTTCTCTTTTAAATACAAAGATGATATCCCTTTCATATAGGAAGGCTAATGGTACTTATGCTTTTGAAGCGTCATAAACTATTATCTTGCTTTAATTAGAACGCATGATTACAAACAAGTAGGTTTGTGTGGTGGTGTGGAGTTCATAAAGGGCAGTAATAATTCTATTCTATATCTAGGGTCAAACAAATGGGACACTAAGACCCTTTTGAGTGCTATAATGTGGTTTATTAAACTAAGGAAGATTCGAGATTTTAAACAACATAAATTAGACTAGATATTTTATAGGTTTATTACTTTAATTATGATTCGTAAAGAACGACTTTATAATAGTGAGGTTTATTTATGTTCCAAAGATAATTAAGAAACTTTTCTAGTAAATGTAGACAATGAATCGGCCAAATATTCTTAGCAGTTAATTTTTTTTCATACATCATACAAGTTGTGGCTCTCCATTTAATCCTTATCAGCACTCTGATTTCACAAGGATGAAAGGATCATTGTTAATTAAATAAAAGCGGAAAATTCTCGACCTTCGATCTATGATGGTGAAAAAATGTATTAATTAAAATATTTAACAATTGAATAATATTAGCTGTCCTTATATACATATATATATGTATATGGGGAAGAAAATAGTCCGGGTGGGGGTAAAAGAAAGAATATCTTAATAAGATTAACTATTCAGTAGAAGCCCACATTGCAGGTCTTCATCAAGGCTGGATAGATAAAATACAAACGTATTCAAATGAAATAGAAAAGGATTATAAAGAATAAAATAATTTACTAAAATAAAACTATTGGAGTAAACCTGATATAAAAGTAGATTTAAATTATAAATTAATAGAAAAGTATTATTTAAAATATGTAAACAAGAATAACGGGGTGTAAGATACAGACAACAATGATGACAAACAAATTTAAAAAAAAAAAATTTTACTTAATTATTATTATTTTATTTTAAACTTACTTTTACTTCTTTTTATATAATTGGTAAAATACGATTGACTAATTAATAAATTTAAATAAGCAGCATTAAAGGTATTTTAGTGAATGAAATTTTGAAAAGTGGCCGTTTAAAACCAGTCAGGCTACTTCAATGGAGACTATTTCTAACTGACATTAAATACCATTTAATATTGCATTGGTATATCGTTCAGATTAAATTGTTCAAAATAGATCTGTTTTTGAAGTAAATGTAAAAATAATTATTTAAATCGTCAATTATATCAGATTGTAATGAGCTGTTATTAATACTATCTTCTTTTATAATATTTACCATCACTACAATTGAACGGACGTTGTTTGGTATCCAATCCAATATGGCCATTTAAACTAGTGATTTTCGTGTAATGTTCTTGTGAGTTTAGATTAGGACACTTGGCAGCCCAAGATGCAAGAAAAATTACCACTGCGTTCGGGGAACGGTGCGTACGGACCAGTCGCCGTTGGTTTGAAAAAATTTTAGCTGGAAACAAATTAATTCATAAGTAATTAATTTTTCATGATACAAAGTGAAGAAACCTAACGAGCTGGGTTAAGAAGTCCTCCCACACTTATTTGAGCAACTGTCATAGTTTAAAGTACTGTTTTATCGGCTTATTATAAAGTATAATTTATTAAGCATCATCTCTGCTTAGCCTGCTTTAGAAGCGTGAAAGAGGAGCTCAGATAACCAACGGAAGGGTTTGAGGCTACTTTGAGGCTATAAGAAGTGGCGAGGCCTGAGTAAAGGGGCTAATGGCTTATAAGAAACTTTAAGCTAGCGAATGATTCCTTTCTTTATCGAATAGTAGCAAGCTCCACTAACAAATTATAGGAAAGTAAAAATCACTAAACTTATGTCGGACCAACTAATACAGGATAGTTTTCTGTTAACTAAAAAATAAAGCATAAAACGCTTTTTAAGAAAGTAATTTCAATTATAACTGACTTTCATTTCTATATATGTATTTATAAAAATTTCGACATTATAAAACCTAATGTCCAATAAAAAAGGAATGGAGGGGGGTAGCTTAATGTTAGAGCACTGAGCTGCCGTGCTGAAGGTCCCGAAGATTCAAATCCGGCTGTGACAGATAATTTGTTTAAAATGTTAAAAGCCGGGATTTGATCCAGTGGGATCTGGAGACCTTCCTGGGACTAACCCAGCCTCTAAAAAGTGGGTACCTTTAATAAGAGGGAAAACCTAGCGATATAGAGTGATCACGGACGAAACACCTTCCTGCACAACCGTTGTCCATGACAGTACAGTACACCCTCTACCACGTACTGAACCGAAAACCCTTCACTTTTTTGTTGTTTTTTTAATGTCGACCAAACTTGCTATGAGTTATTTATACGAATATCCTTGTTACTTAATAAAACAGAAAAGAAAAAAGCGCCAATCTTAAAAAAAAATGTGGGAGAAAGTTCCTCTTTCTTTTATAGAGGCTGGGTGATCCCCAGGACGGCCTCCCGATCTCATAGATAAAATAAACTCCGAATTAGAGAATAAATATTGTATCTGCCCCATTCAGTTTCGAACCCGATATCTTAAGGTTAGTAGACAGTGCCTTCACGCTTCCTAAAATATGAACAAAACACTTGATAATTAACTTAAAGGATAAGAAAAAATAAAAAAATATTTTCCCTGGTCGAAAACACATTTACGGGATTTATGGGAAATAAGCATTTCCATAAAAATGAAATTATATAAGTGTTCCTATTATTTTACCAGAATAGTATATCTTCTATTTTTTTTTTAATTATTTCAATGTGTACGCCGTATTTTTTTCGTTGAATTTTTTTATTCTTAAAATACCTTGTAGCACAATAAAAAATTTTATTTATCCCATTCCTTCACCTAGGAGAATAATTTTAAGAATTAGATTTTTTCTAAGATTTTTACATCTTTTAACCAATCCATCAACTTGGATGTTGAATTTGCGATATTCCGCCATAGAAATTTGCAAATATATTGATGATGTCTTGGATATTCCAAGAAGACAATTTAAACTGAGGTAAAAGAGGTTTATGAAAAGAGACATTTGTATTCTGCAGATTCGGGTCGTGGTTAGAATAATTAAAACTTCACCTCCCTCGTAAGGTTTTAAATACAATAATTGTTTAAATACTGATCTTATTTCGTCATAATCAGAATAAATAATTTAAAATTGTTTACATTAAACATACAAAGCCTCAAATTAACAATATTTCTTAACAAGTTTTTGTAAAATAATGTAGTAGTACATTAAAAAATGGTCTACAACTTAGAACTAGTAATATGAGTAATATGAATATGCTATATAATATGAAATATGAGAGAGCGAAGTAGCTAAGTTATTAAAGCGCTGAATTGCTTTGCTGAGCGTCCCGGGTTTATATTCAGCTGTGGCTGATGAATTATTTATATATTTAGACATTTAGACATTTCACTTACAGAGTTTTTCCTACAGATTATTTTTAATTAAATTCGGTTGACTTAAATCAATTTCGATCTTATCTAACACATGATATTATTAATTACTATTTGGGGGACCTAGAGATTTAGCGTGATCTCGGACAAATCACCTACGTACACAACCGTTGTCTTAGAAAAAATTCAATTTCTGCCATTCCCTGAGTCAAAGACTCTGAATGAGTTGTACTGGTACAGATTTTGTTTATACCTTGGATTTTCTATCTAGATACATCATCACTCATTCAGTTTATATCCATTATTGGTAAATCATCAATTTCATCATTCGTTGAAAAGTGTTTAAAATAATATTCTTCGACCGATGAATGAGGTTACTGACAGAGCTAGGTGGATTTAGAGACATAACAAGCTTTCCCCTTTTTCACAGCCAGCAATTTTACAGGCTTCTTTGGAATCCTTGTAACATGTATCAGCCTCAAACTGGATAGGAGAAACACCAGAATGAATTCCATACCGAATCGAGCCCAATAAAATATATCAATTAATGGGGAATCAATTGTTCGATATTTGCAGGTAATTAAGTTTTTTTTAATTATATGAAAGAGAAAAAAAATCATCTAAAAATACAAACTCTAACATCAACCAATTAATTTCAGTGTATCAGCTTTAGCCATATTTTTTTCGGCTTTCTGTTTCTCGATCATTCTTGTATACTGTGCATTTTTTCAGAATTTCAGTTCTAGAAAAAAAAATTATATTTTATAGTCGATATTTAAATTTTATATTATTATTCGTTATATAATCTCTAATTCCAATTAGCCATGGGAAACGTAATATAGTTTACATTTAGTACCTATAAGGTTATTAAAAGTACCAATTTTTTTACGAAAATGTGCATTTCATTATGTCATAACAAAAATACATAAGATTTTTTGAACGAATAACCTAAATAGTATCTGAGAAATGAAAAATACAATAAGAATTAACCGCATCCGTGATACCATTTTACAATTACATTTTTCTTTATATAAAATTTCTATAAATTCTAATAAAATCAAATTACCTAGGATCAGTCACTACGAGGTAATACGCGCGTGGCAGAATAAGTTCTATCATTTATCTGATCTATATATATATATTTTTTTATAAAAACCTGTGTCATTACGACCTATAAACATTCTTAGGTTCAGTGCATGGTAGAGACCGTATTGTTCCTAGGATAGTTACGCAGGGGGGTTGAATAATTCGAGATCCAAACCTGGTTTTCCTCCCTAATTTGGCTACCCACTTTAAAGAGACTAGGTGAGCCCCAGGAGATTTCCAGATCCCAGATTAAAAGATTAAATTAAATTAATTAAATAAATCCACAGCCAGAATTGAACGCGGGACCTTCGGCACGGCAACTCAGCGCTCTATTCCTGAGGAACCCCGCTCCCCTGTAATTAATAAAATAAATTCTTAAATCCAATTTATGAATCATAATATCTGTGATTTTTATTTACCTCCTGAATCGGAACAACATGTACGTTATAAAGTATCCAGTTTTAATTTTAGACGAGACGGTTTCTAGCGAGACAAATCGCATCAAATATCATAAAAACTTTTTTTTCAGAGTGATATAAAATCCTGGTACATTGTAGTCAACAGATATTACAAACATCCCAGCCGCAGTAAATATAATTTATGCTCTACAGCAAAGGCGAGACAATATTTTTACGAGTCTCCCTTCTCAGGATTCTGAGATCTCAAGGTTATGAGTGCATTGCAGCAAACACATGCTCAATTGCGGCAGATTGGATTTTCTAGAACACCTGGTGTTCTTAATACGCATAATATTAAATGTTGAGGAATATCAATCATTTATCTTCTGTTTCAAATGCTTAAATAGAATGTATAGAATAGTGCAGATATGAGGCGGGTAGATACAAAATGGGATAAAAATTAGATTGCCATTTTTATAATGCCAATCTTTACTAAATTTTCTTCATCTTCATGGTACGCGCAAATACAGTTGACGCATAACCTCTCAAAAATTATCATATCCAATTTTATAACCACCCTCATTACCTGAAAGTTAATTATAATGCTATCAAAAATATAATAACTGAAATACCATTAGATAAATATCAGCAATAGGGGATGAAAATGAAAAAATATTATAAAATGCAGTAGATGACCGAATAAGTCCGAATCACCTAGGCTATTTGCTTTAACCATGGTTTTTCTACGCGCTTGAGAACTAGGTACTAATCAGATATGCGTTATCTAAAACACAACGCCTCTAGTCTTTAAAATACGAGAAAAATCAACCAGTCAAACTTTTCATCAATTCAATCAGCAGCAGGACACACACCAAAAGAAAAATTACATGAAAGAAGATAAAGTACAGCACATCTCATATCAACAGTCCAAAAATACTCAAAGAATAGAGGCAACAACCTTGTGCCACTAACAGCTGGTGAGGTTATCCATGAAATAACGTTGACTACTTGGTTTTTCCAATATTTTAGACACTTGAGGTTTTTTTTTTTTTGCAATCTAATTTATAATTTATATTTCTTTTTGAGTTTTCGCTCAAATTTATTCAAACAATTCAGTTCCATTTTATATATATTGCAATTTTCACAAAGACTTTCTAAAAATGTGATAGCTTTTTATAAGTGTTGAAAGAAGAAACATCCGTTTTCAAAAAATCCGAAAAATGTATCAACTGATAGCGAAATACTTCGATTGTTAAACCTATGATCGAAATAATTGTCCATATTTAAGATAAAAAATTAAGCTGTTTCGACGTGTTTTTATATTTTTCTCGGCTCCGAGGTAAAATCTAGAACTGACTCTGAACGAACCCGAGCTAATAAAATTTTCTTGAATTAAGGAATTAAAACTCTCGGGTTTATGAATATGTAGTCCTAAGTCATGAAGATTTTATTCTAATCAGATCTTACTACATCACACCTAGCAACAACGGTTCAAGTGAATAAATTAAATTACCTTTCGTAATTTCTGGAATATTTTCTGTTGTAATGTGTAATTCATTATATAAAAGGCGAAGAGGTTTATATAAATACATATTAAGGATAAAACCAAATTTCATTTTTTTTTCATAAAACCAAAAATTATGAATGAATCAGGTATTTGCTCAAAAAACAAAATACGTCTTAAGCAGATGGCTACCTTAAAGGAACCCCTAAATAGATCAGAAAGCTAATAATATATATTCTTTTTTTATTTAGAAGGATTTTAGTAGAAGTTTTGACTTTTATTTTCTAATTAGGACGAGAATGACAGCAGTTTTTTCTTTCGGAGTATTATACCCATCATCTGAGTATGTTTCGTTACTAAATTTAAATTTATTATTGATATTATACTATTTAACTATATTGGCTTCCCTAATGAGAAATTTCGTAATATTACTCGACAATTAAGCTTACTTTTAACTCACATATTTCATTTTTTCATCTCACAAATGTCAGAATCTTCGTTTATTAATAATTAAGACCACAATGCCCCATATATACATTTATTTCCAATGTCCATCCAATATATTTTACTGGGAGTGCTAAATCTTTCAAATGCCTCCTAGTAAAAGTCGAGTTGCCATTTGAAGATGTTTGTAAAAATTCTCTAATACAACCTTTCAGATATTCACTAGGCATATGCTTCTAGGCTATGCCTATATTTAAAAAAAAAATGTACCGATTTTTGATGCTGTCATGTTTACTTTTTTTTATTATTTTACAGTTACCCTTGCGCTGTTATTCCTTTTTTCCGTTTTTCGTTTTTATAGACCCTCCATATATTGAATCTATCAATTGCATTTTTCATATCTTATTTATACTTTTCCCATTAGTGTTGTATTGATGAATTTACCTTATTTTTATAAATTATTAATTTTACATCCTGAAGGTGCTCTTTAATTTCTTTTGTGATATATATATATATATATATATATATATATATATATATATATATGTATGTATCCACGGTTTAATGGATTTTATTATATTTTATTTATAAGTAATATTTATAACTATACCCAGTAGTTCATTTTATCTCACTGCTTTTCATTTATGGTATCAATCACCATAACCTTCAATACATCAATCCATAATATGCTTAGTTTAAAAATTGCAGTTACTTTTTTTATTGGTGGTTTGTATTTTTTTCTTCCGTATTGCCTTTCGGTACGGGGGTTCTTATTAATTTTACTATTTCAGATCACATAGATTAGTATTTTTTTGTAATAGTTTTCATCAAGTATTTCATATAATTATCTATTCGTTATTATTATTATGTAGTCCGTGTTTGTTAACTCTATTGCACAATGTATATTCAATAACTTTTGTGAACTGGGATTGGTAAGAATATTGCATTTAATACATTGTGAGGGTTCAAGTATATGCTGCATTCGTGCATAACTTGAAGGGTTGCATTTTCATGTGTCAAACATTAATACTATAAAAATATTTATCCCCTCTTTGCATATAACCGCCTCAAACATTTGCATCAATATAATTTATTTGACGTAAAGCTTTTAAATATGAGATATATAATTAATTATTAATAATGGAGGACATCAGGTGCAACAGAATATGCAATTTACTGCAAGTGAGCATGTGTTAGCAACAATGAATTCATTACCTCGTGATCAGAGAATTCTGAGGAGGGAGACTGTTAGGTACTATTAAATGGTTTTAAGTTGTTCAATTAAATTAAATGGAGTTTCTAAGGAAATTTAAACTATAAATGTAACTTTTGAAAATCTACAGCTAGTATAGAGATTAGTAAAAGACGTGTGAAGATTTGTTGAAATATTCTATACATTTAAAAATTTAATAATAATAACATATATTTTTCTATACAAATTTTAAAGTAATAATTACAATTTTTTAATAAAATTATTAACAAATAAATAATTAATAAACGTTTTAAATAGTTTGTTTTTATTATCACTGTAGAATATTTCAACATAATTGGACGGGGACAATTCGTAGTACTTGATCTGCCCATTCAAATTTAAGATATTCTAAAATAAAACCATTATTATTTTATGAATTGTTTAATAATTTATCCGTTGAATTGTCGAATTTTATTTTCAGTTGAGTTTATATGATGGACATTAAAATTTTATTTTTTATTTATTAAAGGAAGTCAGTTGAAGGATGTTTTAAAATATTTTCTTAAAATTAAATGGAATTTATTAGAAAATTTAAATTTTTTACGAATTTATTTCAAGTATGGAGGTTAGGTTAGCGGAAGTATAATGGGCTCTCTATATATATTTAAAAAAAAATTATTTATTGATATTTACAACTGTATTACAATAATACAACGAGTAAATAGGCTAAGTGATACATAATGACAAGTAGAGAAACTACCCACTGGTAGTACTCAAATCACAAGTTCAACTAAGAAGGTAACATGGCCATCTTTTCAGACGCCTCGGAGGATTGTTGGGAATTGAAGAGGAAACTAGGTTTGAAACTAGATGGTTTGAGTGGGAATGAAGTTTGTTATGAAAGGATAGATACCGGGTTCGGGCCAAATCAGCAACGAATGGGACATAGGGGTCATTATGGATGACTTTATTCTTAACAAAATAAGGAGCATTGAGGATTTTACGAAGGATTTTGGATTGTAGGGATTGGATACGAGAGGAATTCGATGGCTTAGTGGAGCCCCAAAGCACTACTCCAATAAGTCCAAATAGGTAGTATGATTGTCATGTATATGAGTCTTTTGTAATTAATTGGGAGCTTAGAGCGTTTGTCTAGTAAGTGTTGAAGTAGCCTGAAACGTCGAACGGTTTCCAGTCTTTTCAGTCTTGTCTGAGGATTGCAGGTTAATCGTTTGTCGAGATGCAACCCTAAGTATCGGATCTGTTCTACAGGCAGCAATGGGATATTATTAAAGGATACTGAAGAGCAGGAAGTCATTGGTTTAGGACGTAAGGTAAAAGAGATTTGATGCAATTTTAGAAAATTTATTTTAACTCTCCAGTTTTGACACCATTCTTCAAGATCAGCGACATGGGATTGGAGGCTTTGGGATGCAATTACTGGATTGGTACACATGTATCATCAGCATACGTGGTAAGGATAGTATTAGGATGAGTCGGGATGTCAGCTGTATAAACTTTATAAAGGATTGGGCCAAGGATACTACCTTGAGGAACACCAGCAGATTAGGAAAAGAGGGATGAATAGTCATTATTATGGTTTACTTGGAAAGTTCTATTTGTGAGATAGGATTGAAGGATGAGAAAGTATGTAGGGGCTAGGAATTTACGGAGTTTGTAGAGCAAACACGGATGCCAGACTCGGTAAAAACCCTGTCCCACGTCAAGAAAGACGCCCGAACAATATGATCCACGTTCTAATGCAGAGGAGACTACATCCACCGCACGATGACATTTCTGAATAGTGGAGTGGTCCATATTTCTTAAAAAATATTTTTTAATTTTCATATAAAGAAAATAAACAATAATTTTTTTTTTAACAAGTTAATTTGTATGCAATATCACTGTACAATAATGCAATTCGTGGAACTTAATCTGTCCAATCAAATTTAAAAAATCCTGAAAAAAAAATTATTATTTTTTTAATTACTTTAAACAAATATTTTTTTTTATTTCGAAGAAATAAATTTTTCTATGCAAATTTTAAAATTTTATGACAAGATACATTTTTATGTTGATTGAGCTTTGTGCGACTCCAATCCTTTTAAATCGAATTTTAAAATATTCTAAAAATCGACATTTATTATTTTATTAATTAACGTCTTATTAATTAATTAAGTTCATTCCATAAGAAAAAACATTAAAATTTTATTTTTAAAATAACTCCTTTTACTTCGTAACCACGCTCTTTGTTTTATCAATATTCCCGAATCTAATTGGCCCGATTAGAGTTTCGTGCCTCATCTGAATGTTTCGGCATAATCGCAATGAAGGAGAGATCATCGATCGAAATTATTTAGTTTTTTTAATAACTATATATATTTAAAACAGACTGTTACGATCCTTTGGTCTCCAGGAGTTAACAAAGCTATCTAAAGTCAACAATCCATCAGTAAACATTTTTTCGATCTTAAACAAGAGGCAGGTCTTAACATATTGATAGAAATGCTACATGACAAATTTTAGCAGGATCTCATAATCTTGGCTTACGTACACAAGAAATAATAATTTTATTTCAATTTATATTTTTAATTTATTTTTAACTAATATAATTAAAAAAATAAATGACACACAATGGCATGGAGAAACTACCCAGTAGCAGTACTTGAAGAAATAAAATTTAAATTAAAAAGAACCAATATTATTAACGATATACAAACATTTTTAAAGCTTTTACGAATACAAATAAGGTCTGTAGATCTCCCCCGATTCATTAACCATTAAATTATTAGAATTAATTTTCAGGCACGGAAATTATTGATATTGAATTAAGTTTCATTATAACTGTACTGCATCAACATTTTTTCTTGTAAAACTTGCTCGACACTGGGTAGAAAGCTCAATTCTAAAAACATTTCCAAAGGTTGTTTTATATTTATTAACTGAACCTCTAGAATCCCCAAGATACTTATATAAGTATAAATACGCCTAGGACCAAAATATACTTCAATATATTTCGAAAATATAACAGAAAGGATGTCCTTTGATAGCGAGGAATAATAATTAATATATTATTGGTACATGATGAGTGTTACGAGGCCATGACGTATCATTGATTAGCCTCTAGAGAACCTCAGATCATTATCATCCTGTACAGATAAGGTTAGTTCTTGTGCATTAAACAGGATCGCTGTAAACTAATTTCGTGCCTGTGGTAAAATAATATTACCCAATGTCTCCCAATAAATATTTTATTTTTTTCAGTATTATAATATATGATTTAAGGTATATAATATAGAATATGGAGAAGAAAAAGGTCCGGGTGGAGATTATCATCGTAATCGGAATTAATAAGAAGAAAAACATGTTTGTATGAGTTGACTAAGAAATTGTATATTAGAGAAGAATAAATAAGTATACACTTATTAAGAAATTGTATAAATTGTCAAAAAGATCTTGAATAATTATAAGTGATATAAATATGGAGAAGAAAATGGTCCAAATGAGTAAACGGACTAGCACTCATTTTTCAAATTGTATTATTCAAATCACTCGAATCACTGGTCTTATAATTGTTATATTATATAGTCACTTTTAGATTTATTACACGTCAGAACCTTTTTTTTAAATATTAGATCAATTTTTAAAAATAACATAAGTTTTATCGACTGTTTTAAAATTTACTATGTCATTAGAATTTACATAAAAATGTTATTAATCCTATAAAATATCAAAATAATTAATTTTTCGAGAAGAGATAATAAAATATTACACGGTGATCACGATCACTATTTTTTTTTTTTAATATTTAATAGAGAAATATATAATTGCATAAAGGGAAACAAATAATAAGTATAAGGAATTTAAAGCATTAGTTTTAACGATGGCAATTCATTAAGTATAGATGTTATAAGAAATAAATGAGGAATTAATAAGGAAATTACATATAATTTATGTAACTAACGCAATAAGACAAAGGTGGCTGAGACTGAATACCTCAAGTATACAAACAGCAAGGGGTGAGTTTCCCTAACCTTGCACATGGATATTCGACTTGGGTCAGACTCAGCCAACCCCTACGTGGATTCTGTTTTTCTGAACCATCAGATTCTCATTCATCCCTTAAATCTTTTATTTTATAAAATATTTATTAATCATCTACGATTTCAATTTTTATATTTTGACAATTTAATATCAATAAATATAAATAAATTAACCAGGATTACAACATTCCTTAAGATAACACTTTTACGAATTCCATCTAATAAATCATTTTATTATTTATTTATTAATAAATCATATATATATATGATTTATTTATTAATAAATCATATATATATATATACATATACTGTTTAGTTTAAAAGTCTTGCCAATAATACGATATTAATACTTAAGTATTTCTCAATGGACTTGAAAATTCTGTATCCATTGAAGAAAGAACAAAGAGAAATGGATTCGTTTTTAAATTTTGAAATAAATATTCTCTTAATTTTTTGGGGTATGTACAAAATGTTAAAATTATAATTACTATATGACCTCATTAGCAATATTACACTCCCAATAATCATAAGTCATTAAGTGCCAATATCTTACTATATACTCGGGAGTATAAAATTGAATTTGATATTTATTTACTCTCCAAGATATAAAATACTAGGTATTTGCGTATATATATATATATATATATATATATATATATATATATAATATAAATAATAAATACAGATAGTATATCTCACACAAGTATAAACTGTGAACTTGAGTAGAACAAGTCAACGGCATGATAGGTCATAATACGTTTTACGAAATAACAGGAATAAAAAATGTCTTAGCTATGTAAACTTTTCACTCTATGAAAACCATGAATTTCTTTTTTTTAATAAGTAGAAATCAATATAGTGTTCTTTAAAAAATTATTTAAGGCACTTAAGTGTTAGTGAAATTGACGGCACTACCAAAATTCATAGACGAATGATTTTTGATTTATTAGTTGATTTGCAATAATTATGAAAACATCCTAATATAACAACTCGATTAGGTTAAATTTTACTATAATTGATATAATTACACACGGAAATAATCTTAAACTGAAACAATCAAAATTTGTGTAATTAGCAACCATTTAAATTAAATACGTGTTATATTTCGTCCAAATCTCTTGTGAGTTGAACATTTATTTCTTCAATTACTAAATTAAATTCAAATAATTAGGTTTTTTCCTTTTTTTTAAAACTGGATTTATTTGAATTTCATCTTCAAGAAAAAAAAAAAATCGGCTTCCAGTCAACTCCTTTATTGTTTTATATGACAAAACGTTTCGACACTATGGTGTCATTTTCAATTATTTATTTTTCTGCATTCCTTAACTGGAAAGTCAATATTTTTTAAAAATCATTTTTAAGGAGATCTTTAGTCCTCCATAGTCAAACTTATATTCCAATAAGTTTGACTATAGAGGACTAAAGATCTCCTTAAAAATGATTTTTAAAAAATATTGACTTTCCAGTTAAGGAATGCAGAAAAATAAATAATTGAAAATGACACCATAGTGTCGAAACGTTTTGTCATATAAAACAATAAAGGAGTTGACTGGAAGCCGATTTTTTTTTTTTTTTCTTGAAGATATAATTAGGTTTTTGATTTGTATTTTCTTTAAAAAGTATTAATTAATATTGTCTCAAAAGAAACTGATCCTCCATTTTCTGTGGAATGGGAAAACAATAATAGGAAACAGAAATAAATAACTTTCCCCCTTTGTATTCATCACCAATATATGTTTTTATGTAACTTTTATAAAGGTATACATGCCGTTTTAAATTTTTTAAAATCATAAATGACCTAAAAGATGAAATAAGACTCTCATTCTATAAAAAATGTTCCACTTGTTTATCAAAGATGATAATTGAATTTATAATAAGATGTCGCTAAATGATAACTTTAAAAACTTATATGATATGATATTAGAATAAAATAGATACCTTGATTCATTGTTCTCGAAGAGGAGAGTGCCAGAGGTAGCTACGTAGTCAATGCCTTCGCGGGCGGTCCCGTCCTGAGTCTTGAAGGGGAGGCTTACCCTTCCGCGTGCACCGGTACGTCTCTCTACGACCGCATGGTACACACCACAGCCTTCACCAACCTCGACACGCCGCTCGAGGAAACCGAATATCCCGCTATGATCGTCATCGAGTATGGTCACCTTAAGGGTGCTCGGTTCGCCCAGCTTAAAACCACTTAGACCGTTCGCTTTAGCGCCTTGAATCCGCACGTTCGAAAGACGGACAAGAAAATGCTCGTCTTCTTCGAAAACGTCATCATCGATAATCTTTATCTTGAAAAACTGTTCTTGTTGACCAGGTTTGAAAATCAGAGTCCCAGACACGGCCAAATAATCGGAACCAGCGTTGGCCGTACCGTCCTCGGATTGGTAATCGACTAGGAGGGGTACGTTTAACCCAGGTCCTTCTATAATGACCTTCACGATCACATTTCCAACATTTTCGAGCACGACATACTCTGACAGATCGAATCGCACGTAAGTAGTATCATCGAATATGTCTATGGTACTCTCTCGGTCATCGAGTATTGACGATTCTCTGACATTCCTTTGACTTATGCTCCCTCCCGTCAGACTCCTAGTAGCTTGGATCCTGTAAAAAGCGCGACTCTTAGGTCCGGACTGCTCGATCCTCTCTTGCGCCATGACTTTCAGTTCAGCAAGAGTTTTCTCCGGGTGTTCCCGTCTCAACTCTTTCAGAACGTTCGCTGAATGTTGCCTGGCGTGTTCCAGGATCTCTTCGAAACTCCCAGGTTTCGTTCTAGACATTTCTATGTCGACGTTTTCCGCAGCTCCCACAGCTCGATGACTCTTGATACTGAACAGCATCAGAGGGAGTTTGTATATCGGAATCTTCCTATCTGCCATATACGCGGTGAGGACAGTGATAGGAAAGAACATGAAAGTCAGTATCCCTTCCCACACTTCGACTACGCCTCTAGAAAACACTTCCAAAATCAGATATAGCCATATATATGCGAAAACCGACCAGGCGGAGGTAACGAAGAAAACATTCAACTGTTTTATCTTCCGTGTCTCACCATCGGGAATGACGGATACACAAATGGCGATGATGACGAAGAGATTATAAGCCGCCGATCCAACGATAGTTCCAGGGCCGAGATCGCCGGCTTGGAAATTCTTACCCCAGATTTCGATTATGGATAAGAGAATTTCGGGGGCGGATGAACCGAGTGCCATCAGGGTGAGGTTAGCGACGGTCTCGTTCCAGACTCTGACGGAGACCGTCTTTTTCTCTCCTCGGGTCCGGATGGTCACCTTGCGCTCCTGCGAGGTGATAACCTCGATGGCGGACATGAATCTGTCCGATATGATGGACACGCCGATGAAGAGGTAGAGCATGAAGAAAAAGTAGACGAGGCCGCGGGTGACCCTGTCGATGGTTGCAATGCCGGCGATGGGCCGCCAGGCAGGGACGAGGATGCCGTCCTGGCAACGATGGCTCCGGTTGCCAGAGGCTGCGGCCCCCCCGAGGAGGAGGAGCTGCCCAAGAAGCGGAAGAAGCCCCAGCCAGAGCACCATCCTTAGTGAAAGGACATCCTCACCGGCTCCCCGCGCGCGGCACACTGCCCCTCGCCTCTCCCCTCCCCCACCCCCTCTCTCCTCCCCCCCCCGCCATCGATACCTATCGTCCATTTTAAATATTTCCTTTGTCATTTCTTTAACGAGATAATCACTTAATTTGTATTACTTTAAGTAATTTTTATTCAATTAAATGTCATCATGTCGATCATACTAAAGTTATATATTTAAATAGTTATACTCGTACTAGAGAATACATTCACTGAATAAATCATTAACGTTGCGACTTTTATATTCCAATATCAATCAAAATACCTGGAATATATATATTTATATATGATATTATAATATATATTATATTAAACATATTATTAAAATGTGAAATCGCATATAGCCATATTGCACAGGTATTTTAATTGATTGTGTGATCATAAAAAATTCGTCAGTACAATTGATGAATTAAGATCGTACAAGTGCCGATTTTATATTTAGAATAGAGTGTGGTTTAATTTAATTCACTAAAACCTCCTTTTCATTGTCAGAACATAATTATGAAATTTAGGTCTCGAAAAGTCACCAAAAATTAAAAGAGCTCCCCTCTGAATCTAAAGGACTGAAAGTAAATACTCCGATATGGATAATAATAATAATAATACTTATTCGAATTTATAATTTATTTACCAATAGAAAAATGCAAAATTTCAAAAAGAGGCATAAAATAATTATTATAATGCATTTGGAAAAATCATAAAAAGCCTTAAAATGACTAACAAGTGAAGTTTCGATATTTAAAGCATCAAAAGGACATACGAAAAGAAAAGAAAATATATATATATATATATATATATATATATATATATATATACATATATATGGCAATTTATTCTAATATATAAAAATCTTAAAATGAAATTTGAAAATTCCAAAATAATAAGACGAAAGTATCTGGAAATTAACTAAACCGTCAACATTTCACCATTTTTGGCATCATAAATACATACATTAGAAAATCACATATCAATTGAAGTTCAAATATAGCGTATCTCACATCAACAGTCAAAGAAGACTCATCAATCAGAAAGCAACCTCACTCCAACACGTACAAAATAAAATACTAATTTAGCAAAATTCTAAATTGATGTAAATTTTTTATTTATTTTATTTTTTAATAATAATAATAATGTCTTTATTTATTCTGGGACAAGTCCCTTTAGAATAACAATACAGGTATTGTAAGTCCTTATTTAGTGTACGTCCTGACGATACCTGAATTGGCTAAATGTTATTTTCTATCATTTTAGAGTCTTAAGACACTGTTTTTTGTTTGTTTTTTATGTTTTTGTTTCCAATCACAATCTTAAAATTATTTACTTTAACCGCCACGAATTCGCCTTTGTTTTGACTTAAATTATTTAACAGTAATATATGTTCTAGTTTCGTATTAATGAAAATTTTCAATCTATAATTAAAAATAAAGTTGTTATTTTATAATATCATTTCTGTTCGTAAGAATATCAGATATTCGATTACTGTTGATATTATGGTGCATTAGTAACTTATGAATCTTAAGTTCTTCGATTCGTAACTAAATGGTAGTGGAGTTGAATATAGGAATATACTTGCCCCAATTTACCAAATGTCACCCCCTGAGTGTTTACTAGAAGCTTCATCATATTTTTTTCTAGTTTTCAGCTAAGTTATTCAGTACAAGTAGCAACAGAAAGAGCTGAATCAAACTAATACCTCCGTCTGTTTCAATTTATCATTAACTATCATAATCATATACTATGATTGGTATTCTAAACTTATACAACACACATATGTTTATATATTTATGTGTAATCACTAAAGACCGGATTCCCGTGCTATTGCAACTTTTTATTGCGTTCTCAGAATTCAATGAAAATTCGATTGTTATCCGAATCAAGGAAAGGAGATTAAAATAATATAAATTTTATATTGCACGAAATTGCACATTTTGGGGGTTACTGCACAAATTTGCACATTTCAGGTTTCAGTGCACAAATTTGCACATTTTTGGTTTCAGGAAAGCGAACTTTTTGATATTTCACTAAAAATATTGAATTTTTTTTAATTTTTATTATACAGAATAGTTGTGATTTATTTTGAAATCGTCAACAATAATATTTACCTACTTAATTTTCCAAGAAAGAAAAAAATGACTCATGATTTCCAAATATTTCTTCGAACTTGTTAAGAAACTGGTATAATTTTGAACGTTTCCTTTGTATTAACTATTTCTTAGAAGTTCTAATTTGATTTGACTCAACCTTCCAACCTACTCTTTTATTTTCATTTCATTCTAAAGTTGAGTTTAGTTCGGTAAACAAGTACAATAGTGAAAATGCCTAAAGTGACAGCCAGCCAATCTTTAAAAATCATAATTTGGATAAAACCATACCCAGAATTGAAATCAGACGAGAAAACAATTTTTTGTTCTTCTTGCAATAAATCAATTGGTTCCGATCGAAAATTTCAAGTGTATGCTCATTGCAATTCAAGTAAGTAAATTCTATCTTTTCATAAGTAGCCCACGATAGCATTTGACTATTCCCAATTTCTTTCTGTCAAACATGCCACCGAGATAAAATTATTTTATTAGGTAGCAGTGCCCCTCCGTATGTGGTAAAACCTGGGGAAGCATTAAAAGATTTTTATTCAAATATGGTGCATGTAACTTGTGTAGCGCATGGTTTAAACCGCGTAGCTAAAAGAGAGAGTGAAATTTTCCTAAATGTCAACAAACTTGTTAATAATGGGAAACAAAATATTTTTAAGCTCCTCACCGCGTGGCAGCTTATAAAAATAGTATGGACTGCCTCCTTCCCACAGAACCTGTGATAACTAGATGGGGACATGGATTGAAGCAGCCCTATTTAATTCAGATCATTTTAATAATTTTAAAGAGTTTGTTTCTACTCTTGAAGATGACGTAGCATCTGTAAATTAAGTAAAAACTGTTTTAAATTAAACAACTGTTGCATCAGGGGAAATTACTAAAACAAGAAACACAAGAGAGCAATATCACAAGAGAACAGTGGTCTCAATGAATACCTGAGGAACGTATAGGAAGGAGCAGAAGAAGTGGAAACTCCTGAGGAAGAAGAAATAAATGACATAATAATGTCAAGGAAGAATCACAAGGCACCAGGTTTGGATGATATTACCCCTGTAACCAGTAACCACTACGACCCGTGAACGAGTCTGGGGTTCAGTACATGGTAGATACTGTACTGTTTTATGGTCAACGGTTCTACAAGGAGGTGACGTCCTAGGTAACACTCAACCGCCAGGTTTTTCCCCCTTATTTTGGGTACCCTATTTTTATAATATTTTATAGAGGCTGGGTGAGCCCCAGGAGGGTCCTAGATCCCATATGATCCATCCTCCGGCGCAAACAGTCTAAATAAAAGTATCTGCCTGCAGCGGAATTTGAACCAGGATTTCCGGCATGGCTACTCACTCACTACTCACTGAGCAACTCCGCTCCCTTACTGCGAAATTACCCCAGAGATGTTAAAATATGGTGGCACGGAGCTATGAGAAGAAATTTACGAGCTTAGTGGGGATGGAAGAAAGAATGCCTGAAGATTGGACAACACCAGCAATATGTCTAATATACAAGAAAGGAGACAAGCCTGAATGTAATAATTACAGAGGCATTTCCCTATTAAGTACGACCTATAAGATAAGATAGCATAGTTTTAGAGCTTTAGCCCAATTCAAGTACCTGGGAAGTGTAGTCACAGTTGATAATAAAATAGAAAGTGAAATACAAACCAGAATAGCAGCAGGAAATAGGTGTTATTCCTCGCTACAAACAGTGTTTCAGTTAAAATCACTCTCTAAAAGAATGCAAATCCAACTATACAAAACCATAGTAAGACCGGTAGTCATGTATGGGTGCGAGGCATGGCCCCTGACCAAAATATAATTATAATTATATAATTAACTTCCCTTACTTATATTTTCTATTTTCTATTTATATTTTATTTTTCTAATTTTCATTCACGATGTTTCTTATCGTTTGCTTTTCTTTCTACATATTCTTCCATTATTTATTATTTTGGTATCACACTTTGTTACAAATTTCTTTCAGTTTTCTTATGTTAACTCCCTAGGAGTCTATTATTATACATGTTATATTTTATCTGTATTAAACTAGGTTTTACATACTTGTATATCTCTCTCTTATATCTCACCTTGTTATGTCTATATTTTTTCATTTTCTAATTCATTTTTCATTCTGTTTACCTTTTTTTTTTTCTTTTTTTTTTCTCTTTGTATTTTATTTGCATTATCACCTTTCTGTTCATTTATTCTTAGATTATTTTTATTCATATTATTTCTTCACTATTTTGTTCAAATTTTCTGTTACTCTACAGTATTATATTATTATTTTCTTGGTACTGTAATATAATTTTATAGTTATTTTGTTTTGTCTGTTTTCTCTCACAGCCCTGAATGTAGGTCGAAAAGTCGACACACAATAAATAAGTATGCACTTATTATGGTGTTTTAATTGACTGCACCCCCAACTATCTCTATCCTTACATTAGAAGTTCCAGTAAAATAATTTCTTCTCTAATATGTTAATTTGAGTTTTCGCTCATTTTTATTAAATCATTCATTGTGAAATAACTAGATTTAAAAGAAAACAATATTTTTTAACGCCCAATGAATTAATTGAATATTTCATATATCATAAATATTTCAGCTTTAGATGAAATATTTTTCTTCTCCAATATATATTTTGGAAGGGTAGGTATTTCTGGATCGTATGAAATACTTATTTAGTAGATCCTCGTTGCATCTAGTTAATAATGACTGCTTCTGCGGAAAAAAAACCATGGAAAGTGTTGGGCTCAGTAAATGGTAGGGATTGTACTGTTTGTAAGCCAACGGATCTGCAAAGAGGTGATTTGCCCGAGATCACACTCAAACGCCAAGTTTTCTCCCAATTAAGTGTGGCAAGTTTATAGCAGCCGGGTGAACTTCAGGAGGGCTAACAGATCCTACAGGACCCATCCATGGCTGGTGAAAGATAAAATAATTTATCTGCAATGGCTGGATATGTACCAGGAACTTTCCTTATAGTGCTCCAACGAAAAAAAAACTTGGCGTCTTAATTTGGTACTTAATATCCTATATCAGATGACAAGTTTGAAATCAAAAATTCGGCAGTAGGACAATAAATAGAATTTTCGTGAAAGGGGAAAGTTTGTATAACTTAAACTTTACGTCCTAAAATTATGAAACAATTTTTTTTTCACACATCTCTAGTTCCACTTGCTTAAGATCGTAGTTTGACCTGTTGACTTTAATTCATCCTTGTCTTTCTCCACTGATTCTCCTCTCCCCTCTCCCTTCCTACTCTTTCTTTAATACGAAGGAATCCTGTTCGGGCGAAATTTTCATTTTTATTACCGTAGAACTTATTTCAAACGTGTGAAAATCCAAAATCAGTTCCTTCATCCAGACGGCATTCTTGTTAAATTAATAAAATGGTAAATGCAAAAAATGTTGACCGTATTTAATTTCGATTACAATTTCTCCCTCCAGAATTAATTATTCACTTTTTAAAAAAATGACATTTCATCCTACAAAAAAAATATCCCAACATGTTACAATGGAAAAAAAAACAAATTTTGATTTTTCTTTTATTTGTATTTAACCCTCCAATTGCATTAAGCTACTAATCAAATACTTAGGATCATTTAGAAAAAAACAAATTTTTTAAAAACGTGTTTCTAATGTTAAAAAATAGGCGGGTACAAATCCGTCTGCGGCAGATAAATTATTTAATCTGTTAACACCCAAGGATGGACCATGTGGAATCTGGAGGACCCTCTGGAATACCCAGCATGTATAAACTGTGCATCATTAATTGGTGGAAAATCTGGATGTTGAATGTTATCTCGGACAAATTAACTCCCTGCACAGCCAAGAAATAGTACATACTCTACCTTCTACTGAACCCAAGACCATTTATAGATTGTAGTGAAACAGGTAAAATAAAATTGCAATAATAACACATTTATTTACATTATATTTTATTTATATTGTAAAATATAAAAATTAAATATAAAACAAATCTTGATAAACTGATGGATGAAACTGGCATTTTATAAAAATATAATCTATAACAGTTATTTGACTGTCATCAACTAAATTCAATGCTTTATACAAAGATTCGATTCCAATATTCTGTAGATCGGGTTTTTCGACTCTGGGCATACTGCCCCGCGTCTCCTCAAGTCGATTTGTTTGTTATTGTTGAAAGATAGGGGCACCTCTTTATTTCACAGAGTACAAAATCCATTTTATTTTATTTTTTTAATACCAGCTCTTGACTGCTAGAAATTTATTTGTTTTATTTATTTATTGCAGTTTATACAACAGCAATTAAATAAGTTTATCAGATTGACTGCTGGAAAAGTTATCCATCAAAAGGATTCAAATATCAGTTATGAAAGATGAATGAACTAAACCCAAAACCCTTCATGGGTTGTATAGGCGCATTTTTTTATGTCACATGTTATATTTTTAGGAATAAAATGGTCCGGGTGGAGGAAAAAAATTCTCTGAAGTAGGGAAAACGGATTAATGGAAAGCCAACGTTTCGACCCACATTGCAGGTCTTCTTTAGGGCTAAATATAAAAAATACAGACAAATTAAAATTATACATGGTAAATATTAAAAATAAATACAGGCATACACATTTTACACACAAGCTTTGTATATTTATCTAAGAGCCCCCATCTTTATGTTTTATCACTCAGATGCCTTGATATATTTTTAATATTTATCATATAAAATAATTTTAATTTGTCTGTATTACGTATATCTAGCCCTGAAGAAGACTTGTGGATCAAAACGTTGGCTTTCCAATAAACCGTTTTCCCTACTTAAGAGAGTTGTTTGACCTCCATCCGGACCATTTTCTTCCTCATACATAGAAGGTCAACTAATATTATTCAAGATATTATATATTCCATGAAGAAAATACCTTCTATGTTACAGATTTGGTGCATTATATGCATTATTTAATCACTAAGTCCATACTTAAACAAACATTTCTCTATAGCTTGTAATTTATAAAAAATATGGTCGCAGAACCTCATTGAGTTGTCAATCAAAGGTAAATGGTAGTTTCTTCACAAAACATTGCAATAACATATTGCAACATAACCATGCAATAACAGTAATAAACTTAATACATATTTAAACAGAACATATATTTAGTACAGGGCATATTTAAAAGAAAATTTATATATAATATATGAGATATTAAGTAGAAATACAATAATAATATTTAACATCATTGTCATAATTTTTTTTATTATTTATTATCATGTATTGTAGCATAGCACTATTAATTTTCCTTACACAACTTATCCGTTGGCTGTACTTCTTGGTTCCATCTCTCCGTTTCGATCGATTCTTCAGTGGCCGGATAAGATTTAATTCGGTGAGGTAGACTATGTTGAAACCTAATAACACAAAAGCTGTTTTGGTAGAGAAACTATATCTGTCTTCATCCTGTCAGTGATAAAATATCATTTATAATTGTCCCTCCTGATTACAAAAAAAAATTCGTTCTTTTCCTTTGGACGAAAATCGTCATACGAAATTACAGATCTAACAATAGGAAGAAATTGGTTCGGGTAGAGGTCAGAAAAAATTATCTTTAATAAGGTGAACTGTTTATTATAAGCCAACGTTTCGACTAATATTGCAGGTCTTCTTCAGGACTAAATATACAAAACACATAAAAATTAAAATAATACATAATAAAGAATAAGAAACTATATTTAGGCATCTAGGGATATGGGTGATAAGAATGGGGAACACTTTAGGTAAATGTAAAAACAGAGGGAACAGTTTGTGTGTGTTTGTTCATTTAAAGTCACTTTATCAATTTCACTTTCACTTTCCAATTGCTAATCACTTTTCAATTGCTAATCGGACGATGCCCCGATTGGGGACCTCTAAATTTTGGCTATCCAGATGCAATTAGGATACCGATTTTTAAGGAGTACCTGACGTCGTACAGGCTCGGGACACCCCTTTAACGTCCCTTTCCAAAGGTAGGCATAACCAAGGATTTTTTACTCCCTTTAAAAAATCTTTGAGCCACCTGCCGGGCTACGAACCAGCTATATTGGGCTTAGTAGGCTGTTATGCTAACCACTACTAACTAGACTACAGGTCGCCCCTTGAGGGAATAGTTATAGAGAATTTTTGAATGAGTAGTAAATAATAATAAAAATTAATTAAATAAATGGTATTCGAAAAAGCAGTGGTGTAATAAAATATTATAATAATAATGGAGTAATACAAATTAAATTAATGAATGGGATTAAAAAAGTTGTTTTAATGAAAGAACTCTGTAAAAAGAATCCCGGACCATTTTCTTCCTCATTTATATAAGTTCAACTAATATTATTCAATATAGATATAATAGTTGATTGATACCCTTCAAGAACATCGTTATGTACAGCCCAGACAGTATATATTGGGACAAAAATAGAAACATCGTTCTCAGTGAAGATAAATAAACGCCTTATATATTTTATTTAATATTACAATTAATTTAAAGTTTTAACATTGATGTCGACCAATAATAAAAATATTATACAAAATTCATTATTAATATTATAAATAATGAAAATATTAATTTTAATAAATCATACAAATTTAATTTATAAAAAAAAAACAATATTTTTTATGAAAATACTTGTTGGGGGTAGTATTGGACCGCTTCACCGTTCACCGCCAATTGGTGAGCAAGAAATGGGGACTAAAAAAGTAAAACAATTGCTGATCACCTTTTTCAGTCGCCGGATCCTAACGAAGAGTTGGATGAAGAAAGTTAGTAAAGCATGTGGTGAGGGTGAAATCGGTACGTTCAGCATAACGAATCAGCCCTCTTCGTACTAAGCCACCCTGCTTCTAGCAATGTACTACTGTGATCAAAAAGTAAGATGGAATTGTCATTTAAAACTCCCGGGCATCAGGAAGGCAGGTAATTTTTTTCCTAGGTTGGTAGGACTGTCTATAACATTTGCCAAGCGTCTGTTTGTCAAAAGGTTTGATTATCTCCGAGTTACACGTGTTTTTGTAAACAACCAAAAGTGAATTTTTCGATTTTTACAATGGGTGAGTTTGTTGAGCAAAGAAATTACGTCAAATTTAGTTTGCGGAACGAATATTCTTGTGCGGACACGTTGAAAATGTTGCGGAAGGCCTTTGGTTATCAAACTATGGTACAAAAAAACGTTTATAAGTGGTGCAAAGAGTTCAAAGAGGGCCGAGAACGCGTTGAAGTCGAACCGCGCTCTGGACGACCATCAACGTCTACCGACGAGGGCCACTTCCAAAAATCAAAGATTCGGTGCTTGAAAATTGTCGATTGACAATTAGAGACCTCACTGATAGTGATGGAATATCATTTGGCTCAGGCCAAACCATTTTGAAGGATGCTTTGTGTCTCAAACGCGTCAAGTCTCGGTTGGTGCCAAAATCGCTATTTTTTTTTGGAAAATAAGCGTCGCGTTGATGTGTGTGAAACTTCGCTGTCTGACTATCAGGGCCGCGTGAAATGCATCATTACTGGAGACGAGATTTGCATTTGCGCCTACGGCCCTGAAACAACCGACCAATCAGGCGCAAAAGATGAAGCAAGACCGAAAAGACCACGGCAAAGTCGGTCGAAAATTAAGGTTATGTTGACAGTTTTCTTTGATTATCGTGGTGTGGTGATGAATTCCTTCCGCCGGGCCATACTGTCAACAAAAAATATTATTTGAGCGTTATACGTCGTTTGCGTGTAACTGTTCGTCTGAATCGGCCGGCATTATGGGCAGACAACTCTTGGTTCCTTCATCACGATAATGCACCGGTTTACACTGCATCGGTTCTTAGCGACTTTTTTGTCCAAAACTCGATTCATATAGTTCCGCAACCAACGTATTCGCCTGATTTGGCTCCATTCGGCTTCTGGCTACTCAGCAAACTCAAAAGGCCAATGCGGGGACGCCGTTTTGACACGATTGAGATAAAAACCGAATCGAAGAAGGTCTTGAAGGCTATACCGAAAAAAGACCATTCTGACTGTTTCAAGGACTGGAAAAAAAGCGTTGGAAAAGCGTTTGTTCAGGTTATTGTAACCACTAAGAAGAAGAATGCCTGAACGAAACGATATCTTGAGACAAGCGGTACTCACGATGTAAACACAACCACATGTACCACAGCCGCCTCTAGAACCGCAGGAGCAGACAATAAACCCAGATATCCAGCTCCTGCCGACATCTACGTTAGCATTAGCGCATGCGGACATAGTTGCAAGGGGAGCTAACCAACTAGAGAGCATGAAGCTCAGGAAGAATAATGCGCGAGATCTGAGGAGAGAGATCAACGAGCTCGAGAGGTTTGACGGGGAGGTCGGTGAGCTGAATCACTTCCTGAAAGGAGGGGACCGGATTATGTGTTATATCCAGATTTTTAAAAAATATGTGTACATATTAAATTGGCAAATTAAATTTCCCTCAATATATTGTACCATTAGAAAAAAAAAAATTAATAAAAGAAAGTCATGCATCATGAAATACAATAAGTATATAAGGTAATAATAATAATTAACCGATATCGATTTATCTGCCATAGCAGGATTTGAACCCGGAACCGAACTCAGATTTCTCAATATACTACACATCGAGCTACTCCCCTCCCAATCTGTGATACTATTTTTAAAATTAATGATTCTCAAAGAATTTTGAATTAGATTCGACAGGAGTTGTCGAATCTATCAAACCTGATAGCTAAAATTCATATTGAAAATAATTCTATTAATGCTAAAATATTTATTATTTATATTATTATGTTTATGTTTATTTTGCATTTCTCGGCGTATGCCAAATAAATAACCAAATAAACATAACCGCTTTCTACACTTCTTGAAGTCCCTAATTAATTTCAAGAACCTTCATTAATTTAGTTGTTTGCTCAGGAATTAAACTATTGCTGGATAAAATTATCAGCAGTACTTTTACTTCCACCGTTCGGTAAAGATGCCTTAATTCCTCGCACAGTTCTTGGTACTTTCGAATTTTTTCGCAAAAAGTTTTAGAAACATTATCATCAGCAGGAACCGCAACTTCGATGAGGATGGCTTTCCTTTTTTTTTATCTATGACCAGTATGTCTGGTCTATTGTGGGGTACAGTTTGATTTCTGCTTGTTTTAATATTTCCTGTGGCTGGTATCTGTAAAACGGCTGGTGGCTGGTTATTAATTTATATTTTTGAGCCAGAGCCTGATGAACGACCTCTGCAGCGTTACCGTGCCTCGTTAGGTATTCTTTACCCGCAAATGTGTCTTCTTTTTTTTTTATACCCCCTTCAAGTAAAAGGTAAAAGAGGTCAGTTTTTTTCCGTTTGCCTCCTAAAAATTATATACAACAGTAAATAAAAGTAAAAAAAATGTGTAATGACATTTTTTTTCGTGGGGGTGTTCAATAAAGAAGATCGTCAAATAAAGGATAATTAGGTAAAACGACTCACGATGAAGTTCATATTCTCCAATTAAGACGAAAATTATGTAATTTAAAAAATTAAGTTTGTGCCTTTTTTGTACCACCCACATTAAGAAATGTTTTGAGCCTCAACAGATTAAAAAAAAATGGCACTTCAATTTCACGTTTGTCAGTTGTTTCAAACTTAGCTACTTCTTCAATTCCCGATAATCCTCCGAGATTTCTGAAAAAAAGATGGGCCGGTGATTTTATAAACCGAATTTGCTATTTGAGTACTACCACTGGGTAATTTCACTACTTGCCTTTATCCATGTCATTATGTATTATCAGTAATACAGTTGTAAATTTCAATAAATATTTTTTTTAAAAACAAATTCACGCTGAATCTAGCTTTTCCTTGATTTCGATGAAATTTCTGTACATATAAAAAAAAATTTTATAAGATTTAAGTTTATTTTAGAATACGTATTTTGATTGTCAAAAATACCTCAAATTTATAAAATGATAAATGAGAGTTTATCTCATTATTCATTGAATGATTAACTTCATAAATTAAATTTATTATTAAATTAACTAAATAAAGTAATTGAGAAAGTAATATTCCTTTTTTGTTGAACATAATTCCCTTTGTTAATATACAAAGATTTGCCTTATATTATTTTCGGAATTTTACAAAAATTTAAAGTCATTGCTATTCTTAGAAGAGTGTTCTTTAGACCATTTTAATAATGTTGAAAATAATACTGAGAAAACTTACCAAAGAAACGTGTTAAATATGTTTTCATATAAGTAGTTTGAAATTTAATAAATAAAAAATTTAAATATCTGCTACTAAAAGTTAACCATATGCGATATTATATATATACATGGAGGGGCCGTTTAGTAATATTGATACATCCACCATGTTTAAATAAGCATGTAACATATGATTTTTATATTCACAGATCAATTAATTGCATTAAAATACATTTAGGTATAAGTTAACAATATAAGAAATTAAAAATTTAAAGTTGGATTAAATTTACAATTTACGTGTTAGAGTAAAATTAGAATTAAATTTGTAAACATAAATTATAAAATAAATTTTTTTTAAAAATGGTAAAATTTAACAAATCGTTACCTTAGTATTACAAGGTTGTATGATACATATATATGAAAATGAGAAAAACGATATCAAAGATTCTGAGTATCGGATTCTTTATGTGGTGAAATATTACGGTTATATTTCCCTTCTGTCAGGTGGCAATGGGCAGCAGAAGAAGAATCCAATAAAAACAATAAATGAAAAATGAAAGCATGATCCTATTTATTGAAAAAATAAAATAACATACAACTTTGCTACTCCATAGTGAGAATAGTTATTTATTTGACAAGTGAGGAAAGTACCACTTTATTACACCCGAGTGAATTTTACCGCAAGATCCGAAGGCGATTGTGGCAATTAAACGAAGGTGTTATAAGCACTTTACTCACGTGTTATATTATATATTACATTTTTGCTGCAACCATTTAAAGGTTAAGAAATTAAAGGTGAAATTTTAGATTTGTTATAACTACACTTGCACTACCTCTTACAATTTTCTATTACTAACCATGCAAATAGTAACTCTAGGGCAGTTTACTCAAGTGTGAAGGTTCTAATACATTTAAGGTTATATTAAATATTTTTATAAAATCGCTTCAAAATGAATAAAATCTATCTTGAATTAAATATAAAATAGTTTTAAAATTATTTATTTTAACTTTTTTATTTTTTAAAGAGAAAAGATAGGCCCTCGGCCGGGATTCGAACCCGGAATCTTTGTCTCACCGTGACATGTCGTGACCGAATTCACGTAGCCGCAGCGAAGCGCGATCAGTTCGCTTGATGTTTTCGGTGCCGTCTTGTTTTATATATATTAATATAAATATTGTGTTCATATTTATATTATTATAATATTATAAATATTATTTATATTATTATAATATTATTTATATTATTATAAATGTCTGAAACAGAAATTATTATTATCCGATTATTGTCGTACCGCGAATGGGAAGAAGATTTGGCTAAAATAACTGGGACTACTAGTAAAGTACAACACATTTATGTGGAAGTACACATTTAGTACAACACATTTAGTTATTAATTTATTCAATAGTCATACGTTGTTGGCAACATTCGACAATATTCCTAGAATAGCAAGGGTTGGGTCCGTGATTCCTCAAACAAATTGTGATATTCTCCTTAAATAAAGTATACAATAAATTCTAATGTTAAAAATAAATTCTAAGTATACGATATTAGATCTATTTCTCTGTGGTACATACTTCTTGAGTATTTGATATTTAAGTAATGCATTTTTCAATAATATTTGTTTCCGTCTGTCCATGACGACAGAACCATTTGGTATCAATATCTCTGATTTTTCAATTTTGTAACTTACAATTGTAATACTAAGATAACAAAATTTAAAAATAAACAAATTATGAAATAGAGTTAATATGTTATTAAATAAAATTAACAGCAAGAAGGTTTTTATACAAAAATTTCTACTAAAATTAACCAAACAAAAAAAAAATCTTTAAATAGTTATAAACAATAAATAGTTTATCACTGTATAAGAAATTATTTAAGGAGAAACCGATGTTTTCTCCCACATTTCAGGTCTTCTTCATGGCTGGTTTCATTGCAGGTCTTTCTCAGCCATGAAGAAAATAAATTGTTTGTTGGCATTTGCCAAAATAATAGCGGAAAATGGCTGTTTCTGGTTTTTCGAAAAGAAAAAATATTTTCTGAAAATTATTATTTAGTGATTTATTAAACATTCACAGGTCCATTATCATTTAAATTAGACATAGTATTTATTAATATCAAGTGGTTAATAATTATTATAGTAGTTCGAGCCATTTTCATGATTTTCGCCAAAATAAATTCGCATAATTATGTTTTCTCGTTTTATGGAGAACAATTTTTTTTTTTTTTAATAAATTTATATGGGGAACTATACATAAAGAGCTCTATTATCATTCAAATTTAAACTAGTTATTAAATGCACTATTAAGTACTTTATAATAATAATCTTTTTAGAAAGAGCAGTTTCAATTACTTTGTCAAAAACAAATTCACCAAGTAATGCGTTTGTTTCATGCTTGAAATAACAAACACTGAAACAAAGGTATTACTTTTTGTAACATTATTTCAAGAATTATAATAACTAAATCAATTTAGTTAAAGGGGCATTTGTTTCTTCGGTTAGCTGTTTCTTTAGGTAAGATATTGGGAGCTTACTGTAAGAGGACAAGAGCTCGCTGTTGGCTGCCTCTTTAGCTAAACGGTTTGCTTTTTCGTTGCCCTCATCCCCTGCATGTACTTTAGCCCATTCTACCATTACCCTCTTTCCTATCGCCATCAATTTTATCAAAGTTAATCTATTGTTTTCTGTTAAAGGGTCGTGTATGTTACCGTTTTTAATGGAATGAATGATGTTCTTGTTGTCAGTGTGTATGTTAATGTGCGTGTAAGTCATTGACGGACGCTCATATAGAAATTCTACAGCCTTTAAAACAGCGCATTTATCGGCTTGTTTATTTGAGCAGCAGGAGCTCAATTTATACAGTTTTTCGATAACTAAACCAGGTTTATTGTCTCCAAACCACGCAAATCCCACGTTGTCATCTTTGCTTCCGTCTGTGTATATGTGAGTACAGTTAGTGATTGGATTATTTGTCTGTGAGTTTATATTCTAGTCTTGAGTGAACAGCGAGCTGGATGTAACCAACAACTACAGTCAGTTTTATTCTCTGCTTCGTTGTAGGTCAGATTTAAAATATTTTTTTGACATTTTTTAAAATTATAAAATTAAACAGCTTCTATTTTCAACTTGAGTGGAACTATACCAGCAAGAATACTTGCTGCCTCAAACGAAGCGTTCTAAACCCTTTCCAAATTTTCGGATCAATCTCTGAAGCCATTGGAGTTTGCTCACATTTATTTTACGTTTTATATTTGTATGCTATACATGAACTGCATAAATTATATTGGGGAGTAAAGCTGCTTCATATATAATTTTTAAAACATTAGACTTCAAACCCCAAGGAACTCTTGCAGCAATGGGCATTCGATTTATAGTCTGCAGTGTTTTGTGATATATGTTGTCTATATGTCGATTCCAATTGAGTTTTCTTGGACTTCTAAAAATTCAGGCAGATCAGTCAATCGATATAGGCTCTATAACCCAGTACCGGTCCTGCCCGCATCAAAGCGTCACCTCCTCTCTTCTCTGTCTAGTGCCAAGGTCCTCCAAGCTCTGAATCCAACAATGCTACCTGCAACCCTCTCGACCGCGCCTGCCCATCTTAGTCGCGGCCGTCCATGTTTCCTTTTTCCATCAACGTACCCAAACAGCAGTATTTTCTGGGTAGCGTCGTCCTCCATTCTGATCCTATGTCCAACCCATCTTAGCCTAACTATTTTTATATGCTGCATCACGTCAGGCTCCTGATACATACGACACAGCTCTGCATGCTCCCTGATTCTAAATTGATCGCCAACTCTTACTGATCCAAGCAGCCTTCCTAATATTTTTCTTTCAAAGAGCACTAAACTGCCATTTGCCCTGAACAGAGGCCAGGTTTCTGATTCATATACTAAAACATGCCAGATAATTGTGTTGTACAGCATGGCCTTAGCTCTTTTTTATATAAGACGACTTCGTAAAAGTTTTGCTATCCCAAAAATTCTTCTTTGAACTTCTGAGCCGGTTGAGCTATTCGCTTTGACCTGAGAGCCAAGGTAAAACAAAACTGTTCAAACAGAATCTATGAATTCACTAATCAATCACAGCTCAAAGTTGTAGCGTTTGAAGTTGCATTGTTTAGAACTGGTGCATGGTCTGGCAAACAGGCCATGGGGAACAGTTCCAAATGGTTCCTGTCGTAGTTGCTTAACATTCTTCATATCCCAACCTCTACAACACCTAGCATATAATTGTTCACTCGAAAACTTGCGAACATCGGAAATTCGAAACATAAGGTACCGATAAATTTTTTCAAAGAATGCTATTGGCTAAAAGAAGAGGGAAATTTTAATGAAGCTGATGATCCAATGATAGCTGTAACCTTAAGAATTATAAACAACCTTCATAATTAGAGAAGAAAATAGTTGACTGGAAGATTTAAAGACGGATGCAATTAGTTGGGGGATGCAGTCATAAATAACACCAAATAAGTAAAACATATTTATTATTAGTGCCATATTTAGTTATAGGCCATCTTCAGGGCTATGAGAGAAAATCAAAAATAACTAAAAAAAAAACCATTACAGTACCAAGAAAGAATATAATAACATATACAGTATTAGAAAAATAAAGAAAATTAGCGATGGATATATTACACAAGGGAACAAATTTTTATTAATTTTTTGTTGCATGGAGTTTTAGGCCTGTTGTTTACTAATTAGAGGTTGGTGATTACAAATCTAGCCTCAGTTTTTCTCCAGCACCTTTTGTTTTTGGCAAACAGCTGATAGACATATATTTGTACTAGTCACATTCAAACTTCAATTCAACTGAGTTGTTTAGTGAAAAAGTTTGTGCTCTTGTGTTAAATAACAATGTCCAAGTTAAGAAATATCTGTAGAAACGATCCAAACTATTTCTGTAACATTTGTGGTGAATATACATTCAAAAATTGTAGGCTAAGTGTGTCAGAGTTTATAACACAGGTATATTTTGATTACTTTGGATTCGCTTTGGACATCCGTGACAAGTACTGGATCCCTCATATGGTATGTAAAACATGTGTTGAGTCTTTGAGATTATGGGCAAATAAGAAAAGACCCCATTTTAAGTATCAAACACCAATGATTTGGCGGGAACCTAATAATCATCAAGATGATTGTTATTTTTGTGTGATTGATATTAATGGAATTAATAAAAATAACCGGTCGAAATGGTCTTATCCAAACTTGTTATCTGTTACTCGACCAGTCTTGTTCTCTGGCGATGCACCAGTACCCCAAGCTTCTTCATCTGTACAAAATGATCATGATATAGAAAAACAAAACTATTCTTCAAGTGATGAAAGTCGGACAAGTGATTCTTACCCTGATTTTACTTCTGAGCCCCAGCTCTTTAATCAGGAAGACCTCAATGCATTAATCAGAGATCTTGGTCTTTCTAAAAAGACATCGGAGATTCTAGCTTCTCGATTAAAGCAAAGACATCTTTTAACCCCAGAAACAAGAATTTCATACTATCGTAACCGAGAGGCAGAATTGCTGTCATTCTTTTCTAAAGATGACGACTTTGCTTTTTGTTCAGATGTTCCTGGTTTATTGAAAGCAATGGGAGTACAGAAGTATGATCCAAATGAATGGCGTTTATTTATTGACTCCTCTAAACGTAGCCTGAAATGTGTACTTATGCATAACGGCAATAAGCTGGGTTCGATACCGATTGCACATTCAACTACAGTCAAAGAAGAATATGCTACTGTAGCTTCTGTAATGGATAGAATCAAATACAACGAACAAAAGTGGTTGATAAGTGTTGATCTAAAAATGGTGAATTTTCTTCTTGGACAACAAGGTGGATATACAAAATATCCATGTTTTATTTGTTTATGGGACAGCAGAGCTAGGTCTGAGCACTGGATTAGAAAAGATTGGCCTTCCAGGCAATCTATGGTTCCGGGACAACTGAATGTAATAAATGAGCCCCTTGTGCCCACGGATCGAATAATACTGCCACCTTTGCATATCAAACTAGGGCTCATGAAACAATTTGTCAAAGCTTTGAACAAGGGTGGTGATTGCTATAAATACATCTCTAAGAAGTTCTTTAATTTGAGCCAAGAAAAAATTAAAAATGGAATTTTTGATGGTCCCCAAATAAGAAGGTTGATAAAGGATGAAAACTTTATTAGTTACATGACTGATATTGAAAAAAATGCCTGGAATGAATTCGTTTGGACTGCTCAAAATTTTCTGGGAAACAAAAAGGAAGAAAGCTATGCGGAGCATATTGAACTAATGTTGTTACACTTCCAGCAGCTTGGTTGTAATATGAGCATCAAAGTACACTTCCTCCACAGCCATTTGGACCGTTTCCCTGAAAATCTTGGTGATCTGAGTGAAGAACAAGGGGAACGGTTCCATCAGGACATTCGAACTATGGAGGAACGTTACCAAGGTCACTGGAATGCTCACATGATGGCGGACTATTGTTGGAGCATTAAAAACAGCCCCCGTGAACCGAATCAAGCCAGAAAATCTTACAAAAGAAAATTTTTTGATATGTGGTGGTAATTTTTTTAATAGTTTTCTTAATAAAAAATATTTTCATCTTAAAAAACAGTTTATAATTATAACCCCAAAAGTAAAGCTGATACAAACAAACTGACTTCAGATCTTAAATCAGCACCTCGAGGAAGTAGAATATTAGTCAAAATATTTCATGCAACAAAAATGTTGTTCCCTTGTGTTATTAAGGATATATATAAATAAAAAAATTACCGAATATGTGTACAGAAAAGTGATAATGCAAAGAAATACAAAGAGAATGTAAACAGAAATATAGAAAATGAAAAATTAAGAAAAGGCACAAATGTAAAATAGTGAGATTTAAAAGTATGGAAAACCTAGCTAAATTACAGGTAATAATATAAAAGTATGATGATTTACTATTAGAATGTTATATAAATCACTATGTATGAGAATTAATACAAATATGATGTTAAAGTACAGAAGAAATTTGTCGAAAGTAATATATGGGAATCTCGTTCAATTACAGGTAGTGATGTAAAATGTTTGATAATATGCGTATGGGAAGTTATATACATATCTATAATACAAAATATGATGTTAAAGAATAAATATAGAAGAAACGTATAGAAAGTAAAAACAAAAAATTCTAGTTTGAAAATGATGATAAATTATAAAATTTACCAGCTTTTTCCCGCGACTTCGTCCGCGTTGGTTTTCAATAAAAACTTATGCTGAATTTAAACGGAGAATGAATTTTGAACTGCATATTATCCACAATGACTAAAAGAAATTGTGAATTCAGCCAGCCTACCAATTCTTATCCCTTTGTTGATCAATTTTAATAAAATGTCCTATTAAATATTAATCGGCATAAAACACAGAACACTCGATGTGTTTTCGATTGAAATCCAATTTCGTAATATTCAAAACTGTCATCTCATGAATTAAAATGTATACTTGAATGGTATTAGAGGTATTCGTGGGTTAAAAAACAGTTTTATTCTCGACCACATCCCGTAATTTACAGTAGCTTCTATATTTTGTTGTAAAACATTTACCTGCAGTCTAGTCGATTTTCAAAATATATAAAAAACACGTATTTCTTTATTACTGATGTAGAACCTAAATCTAAAATTTCATGGTGCTCGCTTTAAAAATGACGTTTGTAATAAAAAATTAAAACGTTTTTTCACCCTTTTCACCCTCTTAGGGGATGAATTTTCAAAAAATCCTTTCTTAGTGCGCGTTGGCCTTATATATAAAAAAGTACATACTATCCGAATTTCAAGTCTGTAGCTTATGCCGTTTTTGGCTCTGCTATGGTCTTTTCTGTCAGGATGAAACATATAATATATATATAAGTTAAGACAAGGACGATGATCGCATAGTCGCTAGTATCAAGCTGGCATTGTTAACAGCTGTTAGATTCTATAAAGAGAGGTTGAAAGATGGCAACAAAGTCAGTGTTTAACCAGCCCATCAAGTGTGTTGTTTATCTCCCTAATTATTCTTTTTTTTAAATGTTTTATGAGGCGAAGTACTTAAGTGGTGCCGGAACCCGGGAAAAACGTTTTTAGCAGTTCAGTGACAATATTTTTTCTAGGACACTAAAGACTACTGCGAGTTCAGTATCGATCTATTTTACTTTCATTTTTATTTTTTATTTTTGCTCTCTCAATTTGAAAAATAACTAGTCTTGCCATTATGAATGAATAAAGAGAAATCCTGAGCCCGGCAACGTTAGCGTTAAAGCCTTCACAGCCAGAAACAGGCGAATCTCCAGTTTCCCGCCATTACCATCTACAACTCTAGCAATGGCGCGGGGAGACTTAACCTTCCCCAGGAAGCAAACAGAATTGCGCAGGAAAACGAACCGAGAAAATGAAGTTAAGGAAGGCCAATGCACAAGATTTAAGTAGGAAGATATCAGACCTGGAAAAAATTTAACGGTGATGTGGGCGAATTAAATCATTTCCTCAAGGGCGGGGATGGTATTATGAGCAGCATTCAATCCCTGAATGAGACTTTTTAGAGGAAGCGGATGCCATAAGGCTACGGGTAGCCTTAGCAAAACGGGTCAGAAGGAGCGTATTAAAATCTAATCCAAGCAGATGAGGATACCTTCGTGGCAGGTGATCAAGGAAAAGGACTAAAAAAAGAGTATGGAAACATCTGCAGATGTTTTGGACAGATGAAACGTTCAAATCAGACAAACGGTCAGTACGCTGCAGGCCTGCTCCTGAAGCCAATTAACGAAATAACTGCTCCTGAATAGGATTAACGAAAAAAATTACGAGAAGTAATGGATACCAGTGCGGTCGGAGCGTGGATGTTGTTTATGACCACAGTTCTGAAGGAATAATTAGCCAGGGATACTGGAAAAGCAAGATGGGATTACCCAGGGATAGGTCATTCATGGATTGCGCACAGGACATGGTAGACGCGAGTGCCCGCGACGAGGAAGAGAGAGAAGAGAATCGAAACCAGGGTGGAAAAGTGTGTCGTACCGGAGGAACGAGGCAGGAAGGAATAGAGTGAGACAGGCATGGGGAAAGAGAAGAGATGGAGAGTTTGGGAGAAGTGAAAAATTACCAAGAGAAAGAAGGGCAAAATTGTGGAGAGGAAGAATGGGAGAAGAGGGGAAAAGGAGGTGCCACGAATGTGGCAAGATAGGGGGGGCACTTGGTGGTTCAGTGCCCCACGTGCGCGGTGTTTTCGAATGCCACAGTGAGGGGACATATGGCCAGACAATGCCCATATATACGGCGCAGGGAGCACGATCGAGGTGAACCTATGGAGATCAATGCTCAAAAGAATGTGGTGGAGAAACAGGATATCGTCGGAATCGGCTAGATCTTCGGAGGCTTCAGGGTCCGAGACGGAAGGCTGCGAACCCAGCGGCAGAGGAACCCCGGGAGGAAGAAGAAAGCAACGGAGCACAGGGAGGTGAACTGAGCAGATAAGAAAAGAATGAGGATAGTGTGAACGGAGGAGCAACCTATTTTTTGTGAATAGCGTGATAAAGAAGTGTGACAGGTTGCCTATTATACAGTTTTTGTAAAGGGTGGAAGTGTTTTTAGACACAGGGAGTTCCTGTTCATTAGTGAGCAGAGACAAGTTAAAGGTATTATTTAAAGGTAAGAGCGACCCAGAGGTGAGACTATGTCACTGCAAGGTGGTCACTTTGAGTGAGCCCTGTACGATAGAGGGGGAAATTGATTTAACCCTAGATAAATGGGGAAAGGAAGGGGAAGGTGATGACGCTGCACGTTTTGGAAATTATGCCGCGTGAGTATGGGGGGGATTTTGGGGATGCGATTTGTTCAGCACCCTAGGGGTAAAAAATTCGCAGTGCAGAGAGTCAGTGAGCAGTTCGCATCGGGAAAAAAGCGATACAAAAGAGGCAGGATGGGAAAAGGGAGCGTTAGGTGCGTTGGAGTAATCACCATGGGTGCCGATGGGGATAAAAAGCGTAAGAGATGAATTCGAAGACATTTTTTTCGCGAGGGGAGATCCGCTGAGCACGACGGAGGAGACTCTCAATGAGATCCATTTGAAAGAGGATAAAGTCATCTATGTAAAGAAGCGGAGGGTACCGACATGCGTTAAGGGGGACACATCCGCGAGGAGACCGAGGGAGCTGAAGCGTCAAGGGATCATTGTGGGTAGCACGTCGCCCTTTAATAGCCCATTGTGGGCAGTTAAGAAGAAGCCCGGTCGATGGGGAATTAAAGGAACGCTATAGGGTAGTGGGTCGATTTTCGGTAACTAAACGAGAACACGCAAGATGAAAAATATCCCATACCGAGATTGGGAAGACATTTTGGGACCGGCTGGGTGGAGCATCAATCTTTAGTACACTCGATCTGAAAATCAGGATATCACCAAATTCGTATGCACCCCCGGGATCAAGCCAAAACAAAAAAAGGCGAAAAAATGCGCCTATCACGTTTTCAAAGACTGATGGGACGAATTCTCGCGGGGTTTGGATGAGAACATGTGCCAGGTCTACATGGATGATCTCTTGGTATTTTAGTAAGACAGAGGCGAGTCATTTAGAGGATCTGCGGACGAGTCTTCGCCAGTTTGTGCTGAAGCTATCGCAATAAAAAATCGACATTGGGTCAAAGGCAAAATAATCGGAAGGGGTACGACCGGACGGGAGGAAAGTCGAAGCAATTGGGAAAAATGGTAATGCCTAATGATGTGGAAGGGGATCACGAGATTATTAGGAACACTGAATTACTACCGCCGATTTGTACCGGAGATGGCCGAAAACCTGGTCCCTCTGAACGAACTATTGCGGAACGGGCGAACAGTTAAGATCACGCCAGAGATTGAAGCAAAAATCAGAAGGTGCCAACGGAACCAGTCCTCACATTCCCAAATTTCGCTAAACTATTTTTCGATCACCCACAGACGCCAGCGGAATATGCACTGGGGGGCGATTTATCTTATAGTAAATCTGCCGAGCGTTAAAGGACGCCTCTAAAAACAGGCGCGACCTGTATATAGGTGCGATCTGTATGTTGGCAATGCGACGGTGTGGGACAAGATACGTAACTTGTGGAAGTTCGAATAGGGATAGACAGGACGTTTATCCGATGCCGATCTATGGTGGAGACCATTCGCGATCAGGAACAGCAAAAAGGATGAAACAATGGTATACCATCAAGGGAAGACGAACCACCGGTGAATCAATGAGACTTTGGCGGCAGTAAAAAAAAATTATTATTGGGGTAGGGATGCGGAAGACGGTAGAGGAGATAATAAGGAACTGCCACATTTGTCATACGGCTAAGTATGACCGCCCATCCCCCCCGTAGGATTACAAAACCGAGACGATGACGCCTACTATACCGTTGACAGATCTTCAAGTAGACACCTTTATATGATTTTTTCTGAACACGATTGTACCGATTTTTAATATCCCCCATAATGTCTTTCACACCCTCGTTTTCCTGCGCCACTCTCCTAC